>PVLA01000609.1:0-160966 GCA_004027455.1 Hydrochoerus hydrochaeris
TTGAGGTCAATTAACACCTATTGTTTGGGATTGTCCCTGCCTGGCCCTGGGCCTGGGGCGTTTCCTGCTTGGGGCTGGGGGTTGCTGCCAGGGTTGGCAAATACATATTCCAGCTTCTAAAAAATAAAGGCGGATTCAGATTCACTCACAGACTGGTGTGCAGTGTTTTCTGTCTCTCAATCGCCGACTCCCTGACCACTTTGGGAAACCCTAGCCCTGCCGCAGCTGGACTCCGGCAATTAGGTGTTTGTTTTGAATATTTAGACCTTTGATCCATTTTGATTTCATTTTAGAACATGATGAGAGATACAGGTCTAGATTCAATCTGCATATCTGTAGCAAGTTTTCTCAGCACCATTTGTTAAAGAGGTTATCATTCCTCCAGGGTATATCTTTGATTCCTTTATCAAAGACCAGGTGGCTGAATGTGCCTGGGCTTGTTTTGGTATCCTTTTGTTTGTTTCACTGATTCACATGTCTGTTTTGTGCCAGAATCATACTGTTTTTATCATTATAGCTTTGTAACATAACTTGAAATTCAGGGTTATGGTGCCTCCTGCTTTGCTCTTGTTACCCAGGATTACTTTTGCTATTATAGGTCTCTTCTGTTTCCATATGAATTGTAGGATTGTTCTCTAGTTTTGTGAGGAATTCCCTTAGTATTCCAATTGGGATTGTATTACATCTGTGTATTAAGATTGGAAGTATGGCTGTTTTGATAATATTAGTTCTGTCTATCCAGGAACAGGGGACATCTTTCCATTTTCTGATATCTGCTTTGGTCTTTTTTAGAGTACTATGGTATAGTTTTCATTATAGAGGTCTTTCACTTCCTTAGTTAGGTTAATTCTTAAAAATTTAATGTTTCTTGAAGCTATTGTGGATGGTATTGCTTTCCTAATTTCTTTCTCTGTGAGTTCATTATAGGTATATAGAAATGCTACTGATTTTTATATGTTGATTTTGCATCCTGTTACCTTGCTGAATTTATTATTGGTGGACTTGTTATTTAAAAACTACATTTCAGTTAAATCTCTACCTAGATCAGTAATATGTCCTTAGGATATATCTTTACAAGTATGTTCTGGAGGCCATGGTCTCACCCAGGTGGACATGCCTCAAGCCCTCTAGAAGGGGATTTTAACAGGTCCAGTATACCTAGGCTTGTAACACTATTTGCAAGAAATGGAAAAAGCCCAAGTGTCACTCAGTGGGTGAATGGGTAACTTACAATGGGTGGGTGAATGGCTTATAATGGAATATTATTTAGGAAATTTTGACTTATGCTACAATATGGATGAATCTTGGGAATGTAAGTGAAATAAGCTAGTCACAAAATGACATTCTATAGTGCCCCACTTATATGAGGCACTCAGAGTAATAAAATTTTAGAGAAATAAAATTGAAAGGTGATTGCCAGGGACATGGGGGGAAGCAGTCAGTGTTTAAAGGTTATAAATAAATTCCTGTCCTTTAAAATGAAGACTTTTGCGGATGGACAGTGGTGATGCTCCCATAATGATGGGACTGTACATTTCTATGCTACAGAAATTTAATTCAAAGCTTTCTCATGGAACAACATGCTCATTCCTTCTTATTTATTTATTTAAATTCTGAGACAGGGTTTCAGTAAGGCTGTGCTTGAATTTGCAGTTCTGCCTCAGGCCTCCCAAAGTGCTGGGGTTATAGGTGGGCACCACTGTGCCTGGTGGAAATGTACTTAATGTCAATGAACTGTACATTTTAAATGGTTAACAAAATAAATGTTATTTTATACACATTTACCAAAATGTACTTTCTTTTCATCTTTGTCCTGGCCCATTCTCTTCACAAGTTAAATTTTGCACTAGTGATTTTGAAGAGGTGGCCACCTTCCCAAGAGTGCCACAGGTAATTGCTGTGCTAAGAAGACCCGCACAGGAGAGGGGCAAGGCCAGCAGGCCAGCGGGAAGAGCAGGTGGAGGAGAGAGCACAGGTTGCCCTGTGAGAATCGTACCTGCCAGCAAACCTGCAAGTCTTCAACAGCTTCTTGATATGAAAGAGCTGCTCCCGGATGTCCTAACGGGAGAAACCACATGGGGCAGGAGAGAGAGAGTTACATGTGATCGTTAACTCTGGCACTGAGCAGGTCCATGTTAAATCTCACTTTGAAACATCACCCTGTATAAGACCAACGTTTGAGGCAAACAGCCTCTGCAGCAGGCGTGCATGTCTGACTCCACAGATCCCGAGGGTCCTGGGTGGATCCAGGTTTTGGGGAGCCTACAGCTTACACACCACTTTGGAGGCCCTCTTCAAGAAAAACACAAAGTATGTGTGTGTGTGTGTGTAAAATATATTTAAAATATTTATATACAATTCAGTATGAGGCCTCAGAGCCCCGAAGATCACGGCACAGTTATCTGTGTACCTCTCCGAGAGTCTGTATGGGAAGGCCCTGAAGCCAGAGTGACTCACATTTCCAGCCAAACTCATTTCCTCAAAGAAGCCCTCACCCCTCACCTTCACCCTGTCCAGTTCTTTGGCTTTTGTGAAGAGGTTGTGGCTGATGCTCAGCAAATTGAAAATGGGCTGGTGCCATATGTGGTCGAGCAGCTGTTTGGAGAAATCGCTGACATAGTACTTCTTGAAGTCCCACATCGTGAGGATCCGCGCAGGGATGCAGGACTCCGCGTAGGAGTGGCAGCAGTCACAGAAATACTTCCCCAGGTATTCACAGTACCGGAGCCGCTTCACAAACTCTGCGGAGCACACAAGAGGGCACTGAAAATCTACCCAGGTGCACCCCACCCCAATTCCTCTGCAAGGGTCAGAGACTCAGTTGGCTGTTTTCACAATAGCAAAGCCATATTCCACCTCAGGTCAACTGCAAACAATCTGACAGGGACGTGGGGGCTTAATACCATGGCCATGCATGAGCATCTATAGGCTGCAAAAACAGAACCCTCTCAAAATACTCCTAGATTTGGAAACTGGGCTGCAGTGTGGCCAAAGGCCATTCCACATAGACCTGGATATCTGGATGAGAGTGCAGACTCCAGCTGTCACCAGTAGGACAGAGAAGGCCACAACCTCTTCAACTGTCCCGAAACCACAAACTGCAACTCAGGACTGGAGTCAGTGCTATCACCCATGCTAAGAGGGCTTTATAAATTCTCAAACAGCACGTGCACAGCATAAAGAAGCCGCACCACAGAGTTCCTGATTAATCAGAGAAAAAGAAAAAAAAAATGAACGAATGATGGAAGCAGGTGGTGCAAGGAAAGAAGAAATACAGATCATCTACAGAGATGGGAAAAGCACTCCATTTATGCAACAGTCAAAGTACTGCATATTGAAACAATGAGATCCTCTGACCTGTCCTGGACCATCACAAATTTAGAATAGCCAGAGCAGGTGAGGGGTAGAGACCTGGGTGCTCCCTCCTTTCTGGATGAAGTGACCCTGTAGGAGGACATTCCTGTAACACATTTCAACCTTCCCTGTGCAGCAAAAACCTACTTCTATCACTCCATCAGACAGAAATGCTAGCAGGCACACACGAGATGCAAAGGTATTCATTGCAGCACATTTGTAATCGGGGGTAAGTGAGATGCCAACCAAAATGTTCATCAGAAGACAACTGGAGAAATAAGTACAGTGCTCTCAGTGTGAAATGCTATACAGGTAAGAAGTAAAAGGAAAAGCATGGGAAGTGCATATCCAGTACAGATAGACTTAACGTGGTCTCAATATTGTTTTAAAAAATATATACATACACAGTCTAGATTCTTACCAAGAAAACAACAGTAAATTATTTCTGAAGCATGAGGGGAAATTACTCTTTCTCTTTACACTTTTGAATTTGCTAAAACAAAACAAAACATTGCTTTTGAAAATCTCTCTAATGAGATATTTTGACAAACAAATGTATAGAGATAAATGTGACAATTATCAGTGTGCCCACCATCCAGGTGAAGAAAGAAAACAATCTGAAGTCTCCTATGTGTGCCTCCCTTAATGCCTAGGGTCTAACATGAACCAGCTCTGCAGGTTTAAAATTTAGCATTCATAGTTTGACACCTGTGTCTCTTCATAACTAAGATGTCATAAGGTGGAGCATAAGGCAGAGCACTAGTTGGCAAAGTGGTTAACATACATTGTAAGAATTCATGAAAAAATGGATGGGAAGGGATTACTATAGCACCGGGCACAATGACTGTTTACAAGTAATGGCTAAAATATTGATAGGGCCGGAATAACCACAGATCTGTTTTTTTAATTGGAAGCACACACTGGTTAAATGTTTGACATGTACTATGCCATTCTGTGCTCAAATCTCTGAGGTAGGGACTATCAATTCCATATTTAATGACAAGAAAATGAAGTGAAGCAACAATGCAGAGACACACAGGCGGCGAGCAGGATTCTGCTAGAGCTGCAGTCGGAGCCATCACACCTTCCTCCTTCTCTGCAGCATTCTGGGGAAGGGAGGGGAAGAGCTGAAGCCTCTGCACTGGCCTGAAGGACCCCTCAGGCCTAGCACAGGCTCCGAGTTGATTTCTAGAAGCAAATGAATGGATTTGGGGCAGAGCTCAGAGGCAGAGAGCTGGCTCTAGGGCCCAAGAGCCTGGGTTCAACCTCCAGCACATCCCCCACCCCCTACACCTCAATAAAGAAACAAAGCACTGTGTTAGTCATGCAGTATGGTTTCAAAGAATAGTGTACTAGTTCCTCGGGGAAATACAGGGTTAGGAACCTATGAATTTCCAATAACAATATTTTCATCAAATGAACAATATGCAACCTTGTTTTATGGGTAATTCTGCTTAAAGACAACCTAATTAATATATTGTACTAATTGATAACATTAAATTCAGGTCCACTAGCACTATAGCCCACTTTTGCTCCAAAAGAAAAGTCACAGAGTTTTTGTACTTCAGGGCACTGGTTGACACTTCAGCACTATGTTGCGGGGGGGGGGGGGGGCATTTTAAGCAGTGAAATTACCAATAAAAAGGCAAAAAAAAAAAATAAATCCATGACACTAAAAAAAGGCCAAAAGGTATCCTCTGACCCACACCCGGGGCATTCCTGATCAAATTTTGGAAGATGAAAAGACAAAAGGAAGACAGATGACACCAATAACTTTTCCTGGTATAATTCATCTTTCCCTAACATCTAACAGCCTAACATGGCACTATCCATTCACTCATCCATCAAACTTCATTGACTACATATCAAATTTTACCTTATCACAACAGAATACGCTGTGTCCATCTCTTATGGTTTTTATAATTTTAATTAAAAGAGAACATAACAAAGTGTTCTAAACTAGTGAATCTCACCTAGGGTTCTTTTTTGCCCCTCCAGGGATATTTGGATACATTAGGAAACATTTGCAGTTGTCACTAACGGGGGTGATGCCTCTAGCATTGTATGATACTGGTTAGTATCCTATAGTCCCCAGGACACCCCTGCCACAAAGTCAACAGTGCAGAGAACTGAGACACTGAGAAATCCTGCTCTAAACAACAACCGTTCTTATCTTGTGAAGCATGGGAAAAATAGGGGGGAATACTCTAAAACCAAACTAATAGAACCTTCTGTGAGCGTGGATAGTTTTTATCTGTGCTGTCCAAAAGCTAGCATAATTGAATTTTACATTTTAATTAGTTTAAAGTTAAGTGTATGTAGCCATATGGACTAGTGGCTACCATACTGGACATAGCAAGTGTAGAATAAAGCTAACCAGAACTAATACCATATGAAATTCAGCTGGAATTTGAGTGGAATTAGCCAAGTATCACATCTTGAGAGCAGCAAATGAAACTGGACCAGTAGTAGACAATATTAGAGAATTGTTATGTTTTGGTGTGAAATTGTTTATCATCTTTATTTTTAGGATGTGCTGAAGTAATAAAGGGTAAAATTCATGTTGAGAGTATGAGATTAAAGGAGATTAAAAAAACATGACAAGTAAATTCAATGTGGAATTCTAGACTGGATTCTGAAACAGATAAAAGGACATTAGGGAAAGCCTGGTAAAATCTGATAAATGTTGCAACTTAATTACTGGAGCTGTAGCCAATGCTATATTCTCAGATTTAATAATTATACAAAGATTGTATTAGATGTTGACACTAGGGAAAGCTGTCGGGAACTCTCCATATTATCTTTACAACTCATTTGTAAGTCTAAAATTGATGTCAAAATATAAAGTTAAAAAAATCATCCCCAGAGCTAGAGAAATTTTGCAAGAAAAGTCCAAAATTATTTATAATCTTCATATTGTCACCTACAATCTGCTCTACATACTTTTGGGGCATGTTTGTCCTCTCATTTTCCTTTTCATCTGCCACAGGTGTAGGAACATGTTGAACTCCCCACTGGGCACCTGCTGGGCACCCACTTGACCCCTGGAGATAATCACTTCCTTGTCAGGCCTCTCACTCCCAGTCTTTCCACACCCCAAACCCAAGTGAAACTCCCTGGCAGTGAATGCCACCGCACTTTGCCTTTCTCTTTTGTAACATACATCACTTCCCCCCCGCCCCTCCGCTCCGCCACTTTCTTGACTGATGATTATGACTTCCCTATAAGCAGAAAGCAGATGTCACAAATTAGGCATTACCATGTTTACAAAATCACCACAGCACCAACAGGGCAGGCACACAGCTCCATGCCTGAACAAACTTTGGGAAGTACTGAAAAAGTTGGTGGAATCATAGTCACGTGACTACGGTTTGTAACTCATGCATTCAACATTTATGAGGCACAAGGATACAGTGGCTACTCAGGAGACATGGTCCTGGTCACACTAACTGAGAAAATGAGTTGGTTAAAGAAGACTAGTCAGAACTGTGATGCTGCGATGCCTGTCATCCAGGGTAGGAGAGGAAGCCCAAGCAGATTTTTGTTTCCTATTTTTATCTCTTGAAGTTTAACCTCTCATAAGAGAATAAGGAACTCCCAGTCTAGCTAGGGGAAGCCCGATTTCTTTAGGGCTCAACCCTCAGGCCATCTCTTCAAACACTGAGAGAAATCTGGCCAGCTCCTTGACAAACCATTCACTGGACAAACACTTCCTTCTTTCCTTCATTCTTTCCTCTTTGTCTTCCTTCCTTCCTTCTACAGAAACTCATTATACAGCCCAGATTGGCCTTAAACTCACTGTGTAGCCCAGACTGGCCTCAAATTTGCCGTCCTTCTGTTTCAGCCTCCCAAAGTGCTGGGCTTAAGGCATGTGGTATGTGAAACCACGCCCAGCATCAGAAACGTCTTCTAACGACCAACCATGGGCTAGGCAGTCCTCTCAAAACTGGAGATAAAGCAATGACCTATGCAGCAATATATCTGCCCTTATAATTTAGTGATGGAAACAGATAATAAAATAAATCACCATGAGAGAGTTTTCTAGGAAAAATAAAAAATGAGAAAAAGAGTCTAAAAAATATATGTGATTATTTGTGGCCAGAAGTATAGCAAAGTGGACATTTTACACAGGCTAGCCAGGAAGACCTCAGGATGTTTGAATAAAGATGTGGAGGAGGCAAAGGAACCAGCCATGAGCAGGTCTGCAGGATTGAGCTGCTGTGGAGAGAAAACCACAAATGCAAATCCCCGAGTCAGAAGAGTGACCAGCAGTCAAGGTTCCAGCAGGGAGGCCATGTGGCTGAGGCCAAGTGCCCAGTGGGGAGATGGCTAGGGCACTGGTCCCCATAGTTCCTGGGTGGGCCCACAGCCTTACAGGTCATGTCAGCCTCCGCTCGAAAGAGAAGACAGCTCTCAAAACAAGGGTGTCTCACCCGGAAACTGCCACAGATACACTGCCAATTCTCATTACTCTTCACTCTGTCATCATGTGATAAGCCAGCAGTCTGGGATGCATACTTACTAGGCTCTATCGGCGTTCCACAGCCAGCACAGAAAAAATTCTGGGCCACTACCCCCATCTCTCTCCTGAGGACAGAAAATGGTAGTCATCATATTTTAGAGGCAGCCAAGTAGAACATTTTTCACTGACTAGAAAAGTAGCTGTGGTATGTTTCTTAGATAAGGGCCCTAATCTTACCATTTTTCATTTGAAAAAAGGTACATTATATTCAATGCAGTTTTCTAGTTAAAACCTCTAGGTCTTTTTCAAGTTAGATCTGTTTAAAAATCTCAGCAATCCCCAAAGCAGAAGTTGGTACTACAAATTATTATTCCACTAGTGGATCTTTAGGGGCTTCTACTGCTCATGCATAGAAGTCTAAGAGAACTAGAGATACATTATAGATACAGTTACCCAGATATCAAAAGATGATCTGCTTGCAAAGTTCACAAGCAAATGCAAAAAGTTTTAGATGAGTACGAGTCTACATGAGACAAAGCTATTACTCATCTCCAGTTAAGAACTATGTCATGAACATGTTTTTTTTTTTTTCTGTTGAACTGTTGTGTCATAATATCCCATGTGATTTGGAAAATTTGATTGCAGTTCAAGGTAAAAATAAGTGAAGTCTCTGCTCATGTGCCTTAGAGAGGACTCACGGAAAACCCTGAGAAAAGACGCTCTATGCTAGGGAAAGTGACCCCTCACAATGCCTACAAAGCTAGCTCCTCTGCCAAGCAGCCCCACAGACTTTTGCTTCCCCCAAAACAAAAAGGCAACAGAGAGAGACCTTCTTTTATAAGGCACCTCTGTGGGGCAGTCAACAACCCTCATCAGTGCCTTCATATCTCTTGGAAGTTTACACATCAAATTAAACATAAATAGAGAGAAATGGAAAAGTTGTACTTGGTGAAAATACTTTTCTCCTATAATCTTTGTCTATAATCTGTCATATACTCTCAGAACAAATTACAATCAAATTACTACTTCACATGAACATACACACACCTATACATAGGTTTATTTCTTTCTTTACATCATCTTGTTTGTTTGTTTTTAGAAATTTAGTTATTTCTTAGAGTAACTAAAGATATTTTTATCTGTACTCTGTTGCATTTCTCAATGGTAGGGGCTCTCCTCAAGGTTAAATTTTCTTTTTAAAAAATATATTCGTTCTCATTACATGCTAACTGCACTGGAAAATAGAAGGGTCCAGTCTTAAAATTATTGCATTTGGTTTTTCAGTTTCAATACTAGCCACTTAACATCCCCTCTACTACTATATAAATATCAATTGCTATGCAACATTCATAGGTAGGGATGTACAATCACATTCTCCACTTATCTAATTTACAAAAGCCCCCAAAAGCTCCAGAAAAACAAGGTGCTGAGAAAACTAACCCAGAAAAATATACCCAACTTTCTTTTTTCTAAAATAAGTTTTCCTGTGTCCCTCAGCATATTATTTTCTTTCCTCCACTTCCATGAAGAATCAGGTGGGATTCATCCCACCTATTTTAAATGGATATGCTCGCTTCAGCAGCACATATACTAAAAATATATACAAAATGGACTGGATTCCAGGCAGCAGCCAATACTTACTTGAGTGGTGGATGAATATCAAATATGATTTGAAATCTAGGGGGCTCCCAGTCTTCAATTCCTCTCGTCCTGGACTTAAGTTTAATTTCCTGTACTGCATCCACGCTAGATTTGAAGTCTTTTCGGACATGCTCTTCATTTATAACCTGCAAAACACATTAGAGGATGTAAGGATACTTTAAGCATTTTTAAAGAGTTTAAATTAAAAAGAATATTCAAATATATTTCCTAAAATTTACTGTAAGAAACTGAAACTGCTTTCAACTGAACTAAAGAACACAGCAAGAGCCCTCTAGCACCTGGTAAGACCACTTTTCTTTCTGTTTTTAGTTCACTTCCAGACTTTGGACTTACTGCAAGTAGGTCACTTTGACCTGCAATATTTCATGAATAACAAAAGTCACCGTGCCTCAGTCAAGAGACCAACAGATACAAGAATTCTGCTGTGGCCAGGCTTTGAGAAAGGGCTCTATTTGGCCATTAATGTTCAGTGGCTTCGCTCTGAACCATTATATTTTCCATTGTCATTCCTCAGGTTACCATCCCGTGTCCTCCAGTTTAACTGCTCACAGACACACAGACAGGCAGCAAGTCACTGCTCAGGAGGCTGCCAGGCCCCTACGCTTGTCTCTGCTGCCCTCTGCCAAGAACACCTCCCCACATTTTCACCTGCCTCAGTGCTGTCCCACCCCAAACTGATCTCAAATTCTGAGATATTCAATCAGATTTCCCAAATTCCCCTGATAAAATTCAACCCTCCCTCACTCCCACTCCCAGAATGCTTTGTGCTGCCCTCATCCTTTGTCACAACTTCCTCATTCCAGTGGCTATGTGTTTCCAGAGGGCAGCACATCCTCTGAGGGAAGGAGAGCTGATTGCAAATTAGCCGTCTAGGCATGACTCTCACTGAGCTTCTGATCCGCCCTGCTGAGGTCTGGGCCCAACACTTTGAAATAGAAATAATGAAAGTATCTACCAATAAGATATATTGGAGGATTGAACTGAACCACTGAACACGATCCCTGGTACACAGTAAGTACTCAATATGTGCCAGTTTTGTCATTCATTTTGAGTTTTTCCCAACACTCAGAGACCATACAAGAAACATTTGAAGTCAATGGGCCAGGCCCGATAAGAATTTAGGATCTTCTGATTCAAGATCAATTTATTTTCTTACTTACTATTGAGCTGGCTGCCTTCAGGGTATCTTCCAGCTGATAACTGACTAGTGAAAACTTCCAGGACTTCCGGAATTCTTGGTACAACTCTCTGGCTAATCGCTCAGCAGAATTGAAGTCTGGATCATAAGTAATACTGAAATGTAAGAGATGCAAAAAGTAGAAAATGACATGCATGAGAAATACGTTCAGGATTTTCCTCAGATTATCATTGTTTGTCACATCTGCATAACTCAGAGGAAACTGTCAGGTGAAAGCAAGCATCAATCGCTGTGTGAAATGGTTTTTTTTCTCAAGCTCAATTAATTGAGCATGTGTTCTCTATCATGGTACTAAGACTGGGAGGTCTGGAGAAAAGAGCAATGGATTTAAATTCAGAAGACCTGGGTGCAAGGAAGCCCTACTTCTGTTATTTAGTAGCATTAAGACCGACAAGACATCCTATATGAACATCCTGTTAGTTGCTGGGTCTTTATATAATGGTATTTAAAAATAAATACATACACATACATGAATCTTGCCTGGCTGATTCATGAGAACTAAATGAAAACATATAGAGAGCCCTGATATGCACTATTAAACCTTAAAGAAACTTTGGGGATGCATGGCTAGAATACATGTAGTCCTGCCCCAATTGTGAGATGGTGGAACCTTTGGAAAGTGGGCTTAGTGGCATGTACTTAGGTCATCAGGGGTGCAGGACCTCCTTCCTGGCTGAAGATGTGAATGACCCTCTGACAGGCACTTGCGCTGTGACATGCCACCCTCACGGCCCTCACCACAGTCAAGCTCAGGTAGTTACCATGCCGGTGAACTCCCAAACTGTGAGCTAAATAAAACTTCTCTCTTTATTTGTATTTATTTATTTATTTATTTTTTAAACTTTTCTCTTTAAAAGTTAGTTGTCTCAGGTGGTAACACTAAGCTGCAAATACAGGATGGGGGGGGGTCCTTGATTTCTGTGCTATTCCCCTCATTAGAACTGGCTCACCCAGCCCAAGGGAGCTCAGTGTTCTCGGTGGACCTATGAGGAGCCGTATATGGACAACAAATACCTTGTAGAGGTGCTGCAGGTACATCTATGGGTTTCTGTAATATCGTTAAACTCTTCAAGTTCTGTGGAGAAATGAAAGAACAGGTAGTGAGATTTTTCATTCTGTTTCACCTAATCACAGCCCATTTTATAAGAACACAAAAATAGCTCTCTGTATCTCAGAAAGAACCAATTAGGCAATGTCTCCATGTTTTACACTCTTCTGAACTGCACATTCAGATTTGCCAGGAGCATATTAACTACTGACAACTTCAGGAGACTACAGATTACCATCAAAGATGAAATTTCATCTGAAATGTCATCAAAATGTAACTGAGACACCAAACAGGTAAAAGATCACAGTGAACATCTGCTTTTCATTCAGTTCCCCAAGTAAGGTGAGAGATTAGCTATCAAGACATCTGAAACAAGAACAACTACTTTTTAATGTCAGAGATATAATCTGGACTTGGGCTAAGTTTCCCTGAATGCATGGATTGTGTATGATGCATGTCAATCTGTGTGTATGAAGGAGAGCAGGACGCAGCCAGTCTTATCCAGTGAGTTTCCAAATCTTACCTAAAATGGCAAATTCATCCAAGTCACATTTACTGGCCTCTTTGAGCACATTACTATAAGAAGGTGCTTCAGCCATTGGGCTGGCCCGTAACACAGCACAATCTAGAAAAAGAAAAGGGAGTTTGTCATCAGGAAGAGAAAGAAAAACCATGCAACCTCAGCACCCAACTAAACACAAATCTGGAAATGAAAAGGCTAAGAAATTACTTTAAAATAATTAAAATTCAGCTTCAAGGATTAAAAAGAATGCAAGAGGCTATTTTGTACTTTTACATTCACTCTGATTAAGAGAAATAGTAACAGTAATCTGCCTTTAGATAGGTTTAAAAATTTCTTTAATGTAAATTTAAAAATGAAAGAGGGCTCAGTGGTCCAGTGCTTGCCTATAATGCTCAACACCCTGGTTTCAGAAAAGGAAAAAGTTTAAAAAAAAAAAAAAAGCATCAGTTTCATGGTGAGGTATAGAAGGACATAATACTAATCAGTATAGGAGACGTAAACACTATGCTGGCTTGAGTAGTGTCTCCCAAAATTCTTGTCCATCGAGAACCTGTGAGTGTAAACCAGGTACAATGTGTCACACGGCTGTAATCCCAGCTACTTGAGAGACTCAGTCAGTAAGACCACAAGTATGAGGCCTGCCTGGACAATTTATGAGACCTCAACTCAAAAGAATAATTGCTTAAACGGATGTGGTTCAATGACAGAATACTTCCTTAGCGTGCATGGTATGGCTTGTGTCTAGATGTCTGCCCAAAGCCTCATGTGGTCGTAGGTGGGGCTCTTCAGAGGTAACTGGATCTAGAGTATGTGTGTGATTACTAAATGAGTCCACTGATTGGAAGGCCCTCCCTGGGACAGTAGCCTGGATACAATATAAGGAATAAAAAGAGGGCTGCTGTGGTCAATTGCTACTTCTTCACCACTTGGTGCTTTACTGCCCTCTGCTTGCAATGAATTGTTTCTCCTCTGTAACCCCTCTCTGCCATGCCATGCCTTGGAGTCAGCCAGCTATGAACGACTATGAATTGAAACCTCTACAAACTGTGAGCTAAATAAACTTCTCCTGTTTTAACTTTGGGTGTTAAGAATTTTTGCCTCAGCAATGGGAAAAGTAATCAAGATAACACACTAGCTCTGGAGGTAGGGAAACACTTGAGTGCAGCCTTATTTGGAAACAGAGTCTTTGCAGATGTAAATATGAAAAACAAGCTTCAATTTTTTTTCTCTTTTGGAAGGAAACAGGGTGTGGAAGAGTAAAGATAATTAGTTCAGATATAGTAAGCCAGAGATTAACTATATAGATCAGCAATGGAGAAAATGAAATGCTTTGAGTTACCCAGAAATGAACATAAGTTAGAGGTCCTGGGGGTCAGCCAGAATGTCAAGTTCAACAGGTCCTAGCTCTAGAAAGTAAATGTTTAGAGAAGAGGTGCAGGCCTAAAAGCAAAGACTGGGGAGAAAGAGGAGAAAGAGAGTATTGGATGCTATGTAGTGAACAAAATCTGCCAGAAATGGAATACAGAAAAAACAGAACTGAAGGCAGGACTTGAATTTAGGAAGTGGTAAGGAAGTAAAAAATGCTAATAGTCATTGCCATCTTAAATACCCTTTCCTCTGGGTCCCTAAATGAAGCAAATTTCACCAGAGACCCACTGCAGAGGATCCCGGTCTCTGCTCTTGAGTTCTCCCTACTTGGCTGCATGGGCCTCCGCCCTAGCATGTAAACTCCTGGAGGGAAGGCACACATCCTGGGTACCACTCATCCCCAGCATTTCTGTCACAGGCTCACTGTTTGTTGATGAATAAAAAAGGTCTACTTGGAAAAGAAAAGAATGTGGAAGATGAGCTACAAGCATGATGTGATCAAAATACAAGAAGAGGTAGACAGCCACTGCAAAAAGAACAAAGCGGAACTAAGTCCATGGAAAAACAAAACAAAGCATAAGACTTGAAAAATGGATAGGGCTGGGGATTTAGCTCAGTGGCATAAGCGCCTGCCTTGCAAGCATGCAGTCGTGAGTTTGATCCCCAGTATCGATTTAAAAAAAAAAGATATTGAAAAATGGATGGAACATAATAACCAAACCCAAGGCAAAAGGGCAGTGAAATGGTAAGGATTACATAGGTTACCCAAGAAAAGAGGATGTTATGTATGTATGTACCTCGTACTGGGAACTGAATGCAAGGCCTTTACACCAAACTACATCCCCAGCCTTTTATTTTTTATTTTAAGACAGGTCTCACTAAGTTGCCCAAGCAGGACTTGAACTTGTGATCTTTCTCCCTCAGCCTGTCAGAGTGCTGGGATTATAGGCTTATGACACTACACCCAGCTAAGATGTTTTAGACAGAAGAGTTAGGGACATACATACGTCAGGACTTGACAGAACGGAAAAGATGCATGTGGAGAATAAAACTTCCTCACCTGTCTTAGTTACTTTACTCATTGCTAAAACAAAATAGCCTACACCCAAAGTTAAAGGTAGAAAGGTTCACTTAGCTCACAGTTTGCAGAGGTTATAAGGCAGGGGGCAACCACTCATGGTGGCAGAAGACAGCAAAATCAAGAAGAGAAATAACACTCTTTCTGTCCTTTATATTGTATAGACTACCAGCCCTAGGGCAGGTGTATCACTCATACCCTTAATCTGAGCCATAACTAAAGGAAACCAATCAGTAATAGACTGATTTACTAATTACACACCCTTGATCCCAGCATCACACACTCTAGCCACCTCTGAAAACGCCCTATGCTGCATGAGACATCTAAACACAAACTGCAACACTGCCTTTGCCCAACTTGCCTTCATAGCCACTGTCTGAAGAAGTGGAAGAGCCAGACTCTTGCTTCTCGTGGCTGTAGGAGGCAGCTTCAGGGTCAGCTTGGTCATTCTCAAGTGACCCGCTGGCTTTGCCTGTGCCCCAGAGCTGTGTCTGCTGCTGACTCAGAATGTGACACTTCATTTTCTCCATTTCTGATATAATCATATCTGCAACGTAAAAGTGGGCATTTTCCTGCAAGGAAAAAAAAATCTGTTACAGTACTCATTAGCATTTCTCATGGAGAATATTTTAGATTTGAAAATCAAGAAGTTACATGTAAGTGAAGTTAACATATATACAAATCTCAGTGTTCATTTAACTGGGTTATCACAGGTCACTTATAATTCATAAAACACATCACCCAGAGACAAAGGCTTATCCTGTTGTGGTCAACAGACATCCCACACTGAATTTCTTGTGATAAGAAACTGCAGGCTGGTGGTGGCCAAGTAGCAGATACCATTCATCAATTATGGTCAACTTTCCATCCAGACAAGGTGGCATATGCCTGTGGTCCCAGCATTCTGGGAGGCTGAGGCAGGAGGATTGCAAGTGAGAACACTGCCTGGACAATTTAGCAACTTAGTGAGACCCTGTCCCAAAATTAAAAATAAAAAATGGGCTTGAGATATAGCTCAGTGTGAAGGCACTGAGTTTGGAAAACAAATAAACAAACAAACAAACAAACAAACTCTCCAGTTTAGCAGTGTCTGCCCAAAACCTTTCTCAGGTTTATCTATCACTACTTGCAGTACCTAGCAATCACACTCCTGAAAGGAAACCTGTTTACTGTGCCTCTTTAAGGCAACATTTCCAGATTTGGATCAGAACAGCACTACTTAAGGGGTTAAGATGATTGGTATTTAAAAAGACATCACTTACCTTTTCTATGTCCAAAGGCAGCACGAATACCTCAGGTGGGTAGAAAGCAATGGCTGTTCTACTGCCTTGCATGGCACCTGCCAATACACCAAGCTATTAAAAACGGAGCAAAGCAAATTCCCTAAGAAAATAAATCAACCCTAGAGTACAGCTTTTAAAAACAAAACAACTGGCACAATAGAGTAACAAGATAAGTGAAGAAAGACCCTTGGGATGTTAGTAGGTCTGCAAGATCCACCTTACTGATGCTCATTTCTATAGGAGGTCAAGGAAGTAACCGGAAGTTTCCTCAGAGAAACCACAGAAGCACCAGTGCAGTGGAGGTGGCCATGACACAGAATCGTGGGAAACACCCACACAAGACGGTGAAAGCAAGAAGAAGAATAGTCCAGAAGTAAGGCCATACGAATTACCAGATCACTTCCCCAACTCACTGCAGCTGACCCCAAACTTCCTGTTATGCAACAAAAGCATCTGAAAAAACCACCATTGCTTCTCTAAAATGGTCTTGCTGTCATCAGAACCCAACGAGAAGCTGTAGAAAGTACACTCAGCTGAATCATCCATTTCTGCACCTGTGGCCACTTCATTACTGGCAATGACCACCATCCAAACAGGTACTATCTGTGTCATGTGACTTTGTGCTGTGGCACTGAAAGTGAAATTTTTAATAACAGCAACAAGAGCTGAGTTAACCCAACCTGCTAACTTAGGACAAAATGCTGCAATGCCCTGGTGGTTGAGTTCCCATCACTGACTGCAAAGCAAGCAGGATTACTCAAATGGCTTACCTCACAGTCAAGAAAGTGGCTGCAGCATGGAACACAAGGGACCTCTTGGCTTCAGAAGCCATTTGGATTGGTGAAATTTTTCATGAAAGGGCCAGGTATGGCCTAGCACAGGAGTACCAGGGAATATCCTACTGCATCTGTAACTACTCCTCTACACTGCCACTGTCATGAGCAAGCATCTATTCATAAAACCTTTTTGATAAAAACAGAAAGCTGATAAGATTTAACTCACAGGTTACAGGTTGCCGACCTTGGCAAAGAGGAAAAAGCACAGAGAAATAGACAAAGTGGAACAGCTCTCTGCTCACCAGCTGCTCCTCAGCCACAAAATTTTCTCATGCAGTAAATTGGGATTTTTACCTATTGGGACATTAAGCAAATAAGTAATGTAAAGGTGCTTTATAAATGTGTAGATGCTGAGTAAAGAAAAGGAAGGGTGGGATTGTTTCCTCAGGAAATGCTTACAGACCCATGTGGTATTTTCTAGGAAAGGAAAACCCTGCTACAACCATTTGAGATGCAATGATCCTAGGAATACCCAAGTATGTTCTTCCCATTGCTACCCCACGCTAAAACAAAGAACTAGATCACTCAGGACTTCTCTTTCTAACCCCATGGAATAAATTCCTTTACCAGGTTTCAGAGAGACTCTCAAAACAGAGTAGTTCTATTTTGTTCTGATTTTTGTTTTTGTGGTAATGGGAATTGAATACAGGCCTTCTATACTGAGCTATTGCCCTTTGTACTTTTAGATGGAATCTCACTGAGTCACTAAACTGCCCAGACTGGCTCTAACGTACAATCCTCCTGTCTCAGTCTTCCAGAGTCCTGGAATGGCTTGTGTTACCATGCCCAACTATTTTTTTTTTTTTTTTCATTTCAGTACTTGGAACTGAATCCAAGAATTCTGGTACATCACAGTGCTCTGCTACTGAGTTACAGCCCCAAACCGTGTTGTTTTTCTTAATTTTGACACAACATCTTGCTAATTTGCCCTGACTGGCCTTGAACTTTTGAACTTCCTGCATCAGTCTCCCAAGTAGCTGGGATTACAGGAATGTGCCGCTATGCTTGGCACTGAATGGCTTTTACAGGCATTGAAGATTGCTCGAAGTCCTTGTCCCAGGGCTACAGCACCTATTTTTTGAATTTGTTTTGAAGGGGTAGGGTGGGGCAGGAGACAGACAAAGATACAGGATAACTTTAAACTGCAAAACTACTTGTTGTACAGGGGTACAACAAATATTTTGGGCTGGGACATATATTAGGCCCCAAAGAAAATCTTTAGTCAGTGATAGATTATAACTTGTCACTGAGAGAGATAATAGCAGATTAATCTCTTATTTGGCAACCACTAAGTCTGCAAGTCACATTTTATCCTGAGAACTATCAAGGCAATTGAGCAAAAGATAGGGGAAAAAGGCTTGTAATTTACTCAAATCTGGGGTTTATTTCAAAATCAGCCATTGAAAAACTGTCCAAAGTCTGCTACCCTTAAGCAATGGACAATGTACATAGATTGCCATCATCTTTGATTTTTCAAACACTTTCAATTGAAGAAATGAATCCTATTTTCTGAATAAAGAGGAAGATGGGTTCTTGCTAGTGAGAAATAAATACATAAATGGGTAGGCAGCAGGCAAGTAGACATCTTTTTAAATTAATTAGAAGGGGAAAATTTATCAACAATTTGAACTAGGGTTCTTATAGAAATATATATAATGCAAAACACAAATGCAGCATAATTAATATTTTAAATATAAATAAGATTTTTATTATGAACATAATGACTATGTTTAAAACAACCTACACATGCCACAAACAACAATAGCTAACTAATTGATTATTGGGTGGCACTTTGCATGGATTAGCTATTCATTTTAGGAATTTTAAGAATATGTACACTACACCTCAGCACTGCAAGCTCTTCTTTCAATAGAATGACAGCTTTGTATATAGTCTTTTTTTTTTTTTGAACCAGGAACTGAACTCATATAGTCTTTCTGAGGAACTGTGACTATTATTTTTCATTTTATTGTGTTCTCATCACAGTCTATACAAGGAAATAGGCAAGATAAATTCATGTCTGCCTGTCTGGAAATGCCTCCCACCACCCACACAGTTGAAAATGCTTCTGATGCTCTCCCCTGCAGATAATTTAATGAGCTGTAGGTTTCCCAAGGCAACTATGTTGAACTGCAAAGATGACCTTCCTCTACTGCCTAAGAAGACAGTCTTGGTTCTCCCGCTGTGATCATGCAGTGCTTAGGCTGGGGATCACACTAATGAGCTCATGCACTGACTTACATCAAAGCGGAAATGGAGGACCTGTACTCTCAAGGGGATGACAACCAGCAGACTTAGATACAGACCAAGTGAGCAGGTGAACAGATGGGAATGAGGTGAGACTAACTAAAGTTACCTTCATCCACAGAAGCTGTCAAGTGGGAAGACACAGCAGTGTCAACCCCAGGTGATGGGGAAGTGGTCAAAATGTTGGAGTGTGTGGACAGAGGTGGCTGCTGAGGCGGGAGCACCACTGGCTCCTCTGTGGAGGCCAAGGAGATGCTGTTACTGCTTTCCCCTGAGCCATGGGCACTGCTTCTGCCCACAGAGTCTGCGGTATCTTCAGATAATGATGTCTCTGCCAGATCACTGAGGGACAGCAGCAAAGGGTCCAAGGGAGAGGAAGCATGGGCCTCAAAGCGCTTCTCACTGTTCCTTGCTGTTGGTACCTCGGGTGCCAAGTCCTGCAGTGGCTGCTGCACACATGAGGGAATAATCCAGGCAGCTCTGTGCCTTGTGAACCTGACATCTAACTGGCAAGGCGAGGGCCCCATGTTCCGGAAGCTCGTCGAACTGTCAGTGTCTTCAGAGTCATGGTTGATAGCTTCCCAGGAGACCACAGGAGAATCTCGCCAGCCCATGGACTGTGAAACCATCCTGCCAGGCTGGAGCCAGGGGGAATAGGTTCAGAACAGATAGGAAGAGTTCTCTGATGGCTGTCGCCCTACTCAGTGATGTCCTTGAGCTCACCACATGGCCAGCTAGCCGGTCTGAAGTGCTGATCTGCAATGAGCAAGAATCAGTCAAGAGAAACAAAGGTTCAGTCCTGTTTTTTTTTTTTAACCTCAAATTATGAGAAGGCAAAATGCACACACACACACACACACACACACACACACGCAAACCAAAAACTGAAACTGAACTTTGCTCTATACAACATATAATAAATTCCACATGTATCTATGAGTAAAGAAAATAAACTAGCCACAAAACTAGCAGCAAATCAAGAGGGATAGAGAACATTTTGCAAAGCAATAAAAATAACAGGAGTCACAAGGTCATTTAAAACTGTAAGACATTCATATGTCAAAATTATTCCAATAAAACTAAATATCAAATCCAAAATGCAAAAATACTATCTGAAAGTAAAGATATATTTTCATATTTTCTTAGTTTCAGTTTTTTTCTTTTCTTTTTGTTTTGTTTAGTTTATTTCAACAAAGCAGGCATAAAAAATGGTGGAAGAAGTCGGCACTATAAACCTTCTTTTGTGTAATTTATATTAGTTTTAGTACTTATTTATATTATAGATCCAGTAAAATATAGTATCAGTTTACAGCATTTAAAGAGCATAATGTGAATTAGAACCCATCTTTTAATATGTTTCTCTCACTTTTAAACTCAGTGTTTAGTTTGGTAAACAATGTGATGATCAAAATGTTGACAACTGTACACATGAGAAGACTCCTGCCCCTATTGTTATGAGTCCAGCAAATGTTTCTTTTTACTATTTGCCCTTTGTCCTTGGCATTGTGGATCTCTGACTACAAAAGCAAGACCAGTCAAGGAAAAGCTGGGAGACAGAAGCAGTCTGTTTAGACAAGCTTAGTCCAAGTGACTTGAGCATAGCATGTGCACAGCAGTGGACATAAGGATTCAGGGCAAGGCCACGGCTTTAAATACCATTGCTCTGTATAGAGATGAGCCTTACCTGCATCCCAGCACTCCTGACTGCCCTGAACTCCAGGCTAGCACATCTTACTGCCTAGTTGACATTTGTGTGGTGGCACCTCTACCTGGTACATGCAAAAGAGACACTGACTTCCCCCCAAATCTGCTTTTCCCTGCATCCTTCCTTCCAGGAAACACATCTCCCAGTTGCTCACGCCTAACAGTTAAGAGCCATTTCTGATCCTGTCCTTACCAACTCCCTGTCTGCACTGGCAGTTTCTAGCTACTGCTGTCACCCTGAGTCTAAGTCACCCCAGTCTAAGCCATCTGGACATCAGTCACAGTTTGCCAGTGGGCTTCCCACTTCTCTTGCCTGTCCACAATCAGCAGGTCATCAGAGAGTTCTCTAGTAAACCCAAATCAGCATGTCATTCTCTTAATCAAAATCCCAGGCTGCTTTTCTTGTTCTTCAAGCTGGAAATGCTCTGCCCCTGCAGCTTCGCTCTTCTTCCCCAGCCCTAGAGAGTCCCAGCCACACAGCAAGCCCTTGACCTCTGTGAGTTTTCTCCCCCTGCAGGTGTACAGCTCCAGGCCACCTCGCCCTGAAACGCTTTTCCCCCAAATGATCACATGCCTGGCTCTCTCTGGTCCTGCAGGCCCTGGCTTATGAATTACTTCCTCAAAGAAGTCTTTCCTAACTACCACTCTGCAGACAGTTCCCTGCTCTCCTCTATGACATCACTTCATTTAGTTTTCAACACAGAGGTGCTCACTACCTGATTTTTCTTTCATTAGCTCTTTACCATCAGTCTCCCCACCCCTCTAACCGGGACTGTAAGTTCCATGATAGATAGCAAGGGCCGGGTCTGGTCTTTGCCACCTTACATGTCCCATACCTAGAGTTGTAAAAAATGTTTATGTCAATAAATGTTTATGGACTCATGAACTTATCCAACAAAGCAGAAATAAAATTAAGGCATGGAAAAAATACCTCTGTGGTAGCAGTATTCATACAGGGAGAGAACTGAATTCACATCTTCTAAAGAAATGAAATTTTTGGCACTCAGTGCTTACATTGATATGGTATACATTCAAATACACTAAAGAACCCATATATAAAAATTGCTCTCAAGGGTGTGTGGGTTTTTAGCCAGACATAGTGGTACATGCCTGGACTCAGCGCTCTGGAAGGCTTAGACAGAAGGATGCTGAGTTCTGCCCAGCTTCAGCAAGTCAGTGACTAAGAGAGACTCATCTCAAAATGAAATACAGAAAAGGGCTGGGGATATAACTCAGTTCAAAGGTCCAGGGTTCACTTCTGGTACCACAGTAGGGAAAAGTCCTTGGAGTTCCTTGATTTAGGCCTCTGCATTCTAGGTCACACCTTTTGGAGGAGATAGCCTTCATAAAATACTGAGACTGTCTCCTGAAAATATGTCACCATTCTCAAAATACAGTACCACAAGACGTGGTTGCCTGTGTCAACAGACAGAACTCCACATCCCAAAGCATTTTGTAATCTTTTCTTCCCCTCAAATCCCACCTAGTGCTCTAATTTCTCTTGGTCACACATCTTTTCCTCTCTGGTAATTTTGGATTTTATACTTAACCAGGAAACCATGTCTATCTGTCTGTAAAACGCCTCAGCACAGAAACCTAAAGAGTGGTACTAAGCCACACCAACCCGACTTCATTCTCAGAGTCACACTGCTAACCCATTTTCCTACATGCATTGTGCAAAAACAGGCCTCCTTATTAAAAGCAGTTTTCAGAAGTAGCTGCTGGCTCCACTTTCTTTCATAAAGGTATTTTTGCTTTGCACAAATTATAAGCAAGTGCCGGCTTTGCCAGGTTATAAAAACAGACCGTATTCAAGCTGGAATAGAGTTTCGAAACTGTGTCAAAATCCCAGCCAAGCAGTGGTGGAGGGAGGAAGAAAAGCACAGCTGGACACTCAGCACATGACCTTCTGTGAGGGGCAGGCTGACACAGAGGAGTGATGCCCGGACAATCAAGTCCAAGCCCTAGGGGTTGCAGGTCAGCTCTCCATGTTTTCATCTTCAGGCAGCAGTAATTCACAGGAGCCAACACATATTGCTGGGGGTGGTGCTTAGGACCTGCCAATCAATTTAAAAATATTTACCAAGCATCTACTACATGCTTGGCAGTGGTAGTACTAGTATAACATGACTTAGCTTACGCCCTGAGAAACAATGAGCAGGTACACTGATCCCAGCTCAGCCTTTCTGACTCTGGGGTGCCTGTCAAGAATGACTGCCAGCCTACAGCAACCTCACAGTAACAGCATGGGCTACAAAGATGCACCTTTGGGGAAAGGTCATGAGCCACCATGACCTCTACAGTAACTCACCAAGGTCTTTCTGTCTGTGAGCAGCAGCACTTGCAAGGCAGAGCAGTTTTAGCAACTGGCATATCTAACCTGAAGTTCCCTCATGACCAGGCACAAGTACCTCTGATTTAGGACTTTCTCTGTCCCAACACTAATTACTCATACTGGAAGCATCGGAATAAAGACCCACCTTAACGACTACCTTCTCAGTGAGTCCAGACTGATCACCGTATTACAAAAGAGCAACTGCCCCTTGTCTTACGTGTCCAGCCACCTCCCCATCTTTGTTTTCTCTTTTGTTTGAAACCCTGTTTTACTAATCTCAAAACCAGCACTGCCTGGAGTGTAAAACCCATGAGGGTAGCTGTTAAAATTTGCTCTGGACACTGCTCTGTATCCAGAACCTAAAACCAGCACATAATAGGTGTTTAATAAATATATTCTCTGGGTATATTGAGAAGATGAATATAGACTAATGGATTATACCGAAGTATGGTCATTCTGGTTATTTTTATTGCCCAAGAAAGAAAGCCAAATACAAATGTCACATTTTAGAAGAAATTCAAAATCATGACTTAAAATGCCTACTAGTTGTCTCCTTAAAATACAATATATGAGGAAATAGAAATCATAAAAAATAATTGATGTTAGAAGAGAAAATTCACTTTCTATATTTTCAATTGGCAAAAATTTATATACTTATGGTGTACAATATGATGTTTTCAAGTATGCACACCTTATGGGCTGGATAAACTGAACTAACATATATATTCTCACAAATGTATTTTTTGTTATGTGTGGTAAAGACACTTAAAATCTACTATACACTGTTATTAACTATAGTCACTTGTCTTGTGTAACAAATCTCCTGAACTAATTCTTCCCAATTGAAACTTTGTATATTTGACCAGCATCTACCCAATTCCTCCTCTTCCCTCAGCGCCTGGTAACTACCATTCTACTCTCTGCTTTTATGTGTTTGGTTTGTCTTGACTCCACATATGAGTGAGATTATGCAATATTTGTCTTTTTTTTTTTAAAGTACTGGGGATTGAACCCAGGACCTTAAGCATATGAGAGAGGAGCTCCACCTCTAAACTATAAGTCCAGCTCCTTTTGTATTTTTTCATTTTGAGATAGGGTCTTGTTAGGTTTCCAAGGCTGGGCTCAAACTTGCCATCCTCCTGCCTCAGCCTTCCAAGTAGCTGAGACTGCAGATATGTACCATCCCACCTGACTTATTTCACTTAGCATAATGCCCTTCAGGTTTATGCACATTGTCACAAATAACAGGATTTCTTTACTTTATTAAAGGCTGAATGGTGGCAGATGTATATATCATACTTCACTTATTCATTCATGGATACTTAACTGATTTCATATCTTGGTTGTCATGAGTCATGCTGTGATGAACACAGAAGCACAGATGTCTCTTAACATACTAGTTTAATTTCTTTTGGATATATACTCAAGAGTGGAATTGCTAGGTCATATGATAGTTCTAATTTCAAATTTGTGAGAAACTTCTACACTGTCTTCCAAAATGGCTGTACTATGTCACTTTTCTATGTCAAATTCCAGACATACTCAGTAGCCTGCAAGGGATCATTTTTTCACATAACTTTGCCAATAAAATCCATTGTAAACAACTTGTTAAGCATGTCCAATGACAAATAAATGCAAGTGGTCAGAGAATGAATAAATCTTTACCAACCAACATAGCATGGAAGCTGTGACATTCACACAGCTCCTTAGAACCTGTTTCTGTCCCTCCTCACACCCCCCAAGGACACCAGCAAACTCTGGAACCATCACATCATACAGAAGCCATTAAGATGCCCAAGAAGGTGACTCCCCAGCTTCCATAATGGCAGCCAAGAAGCACGGTAGCTGCAATTTCGTTCAATTGTGACTTCATGACCAGTGACATGTGAACACCAAAGGCAACAGGAATGACATGGTGCCCTATTGTGTTGGTGGTTGGGTGACATCACCAGGATTCCTCCCTGACTGACTGAATTTTGAAGGTTTTCCATCAGAGAACACAGGAATGATTGAAGGCAATTAAGAGCAATAGAGAACCACAGACCAGAGAAAACCAGACACTTTACCTAAGAGAAATGCAGAACTGCACAAGGAACACAGATGACTAGCTTCCTGTGGCACAATATAAGTCATCCTTACCACTCCTATTCTGCACAGTGAAAACCCACAGAATTTCAGGTGTTTGTATGCCAATTTGAGAACTGAAACAGAAGCCATCAAGGGATTTTCCCTAACTTTCTCCATTAGTAATCAGCAGAAATAGAACAAAAATAAGTCTGACACTTGATCCAAATGAAATCAGAAGGATACCTAAACTGTCATTAGCAAAAGAATTAGAAGAATTATAAGATTTGCCACAAAGCATGGGACTAAGAACTACACATCTGGCTGGGCACCACAGCACACACTCAGGAGACTGACATGGGAAGGCAATATGAGCCCAGGAGTTCAAGACCAGCCTGAGTCACACGAGCCCTTAGCACAAAAACAAGAACTGGACATGTATGTCTGACTTCATGTCTCTGCAACACCTATACTGAAGACTTTATGATTATTCAATATTAAGTGTATAAAGGGGAATACTTGAGCATAAAATTCTTATATAACAATATTTATTTATAAACACACAGCTATTTTAATATACTACAAGTTACAAAGAACACATGACAATAGCATTTTGTTCTTGCTTTCCAATGAATCCTCTTGTACCCTAAAGGTATATGTCCTCTATATAAGGACCACTGTAGAGTAATTTAATGTTCTACTTAAAAACTTTATATATAGGCTGGGCGTGGTGGCTCATGCCTATAATCCCAGCACTTGGGAGGCTGAGGCAGGAGGATCGTTGCAGGTTCGAGACCAGCCTGGGCTACAAAGTGAGCTCAAGGCCAGCCTGAACTGCATAGCAAGACCCTGTCTCAAAAAGACAAAAAAAAAAAAACCAAAAACTTTATATATGATTCAGTCCTGGGAGCTGATGGTACATGAGGTGATTTCCAGTGCATTTGGGCTCAGGGAGAGCTTTGGACCATTGCTCCCAGCGGTTAGGACCCTGCCCAGCTTCCTGAACCACCAGCCGACACCTGGGAGGTCCCACGGACCTGACTGGAACATGCCCAGTGACCTCCATTCAGTCCCCTGAGCTGAGGGCTCAGAGGTGATTTCCAGTGCACTTGCACTACAGGAGAGTTTTGGACCATCACTCCCAGTGGTTAGAACCCTGCCCAGCATCCTATACCACTGAAGGACACATGGGAGTTCCCCTCGGGCCTCACTGGGCCCAGGAACTGGGCTCATTCAGTCCCAGGAACCAAGGGCATGCAAGGTGATCTCCAGTACACCTGGGGGAAGCTTTGGAACATCGCTTGACACCCAGAAATATGGGAAAATGACAAAATGAAAGACCAAAATGCAATCTCAAACCTCCAGACCATCCCAAGCAAGCCTAGGAGCCATGTACATAGAAGAAAATATAAGCCATACATGTGAAATTCCTGAAATGATAACAACTGAAATAAAGAAACAACTCTAGGAAGCTATAAAAGAACTGAAATCAGAAATAATCTCCCAGGTAAAAGAATAAATGATAAATGAAATGAAAGAAATGCTGAACACATCTAAAGAAGACATAGTTAAAAAATTAGAGGAACAATGCAAAAAGAAGGAAACCCTGAATGAACAATATAAGACACAAACAGAATGCATCAAGCAGATTCAAAGAGATATACAGGAAATCAAAAATTCCATTAAAAGTTAGCAAAACCGCCTCAGAGAAAGTAAAGATACAATTTCAGACCTCAAAGACAAGATTGTAGCTAGTGACTAGGAAAGGAAAGATCTTTTAAAAATAACAAGGAATCGGGAAATAACAATTCAACAGCTGCAAGATGATGCAAAGAAAAACAATATAAGATTGATAGGGATAAATGAAAAAGAAGGGGACAACACAAATGATATCAAGAGGCTATTTATAGAAGTAATAGCTGAAAATTTCCCAAACATGAGAATACAAACTGACATATGGATTAATGAAGCATATAGAACTCCAAATAGCCATAATCAAAATAAACCTACACCCAGACATATAATAATCAACATCCCAGAAATCCAACATAAGAACAGAATATTAAAAGCTGTTAGAGAGAAAAGATAGATCACCTATAAAGGAAAACCTATCAAAATCATAGCAGACTTCTCAACACAAACAATGAAGTCAAGAAGAGCATGGAGTGAAGTATTTCAGATCCTAAAAAAAAGTGACTTCCAACCCACACTGTTGCACCCTACAAAAATGTCCTTCAAAATGGATGGAGAAGTAAGATACTTCCACTACAAAGAACAGCTGAGGAACTTCATAATCACCAAACCAACCCTGCAAAGAATACTGAATGACTAGATAGACATAGTTAAAAACCACTAAGCAAGGTAGACAATTAAACAGAGTGGAAAGGTAAATAAGCAACAACAGAAAGATAACATGTCAAAAATAAAACAATATATAACAGTTATAACCATTAATGTAAATGGCCTCAATTTACCAATTAAAAGAAGCAGACTGGCAGAATGGATCAAGAAACAACATCCAACCATATGCTGTCTACAAGAAACCCATCTAACCCAAAAGGAAACTCATAGACTGAAAGTCAAAGGATGGAAAACAATACTTCATGCAACAGGAACCCAAAAAAAGCAGGAGTAGCTATTCTGTTTGCAGACAATGTGAACTTCAAACCGAGAATGATCTGAAGAGATAAAGATGGTCACTACATACTAGTTAGGAAGAGATAACAATCTTATACTAGTTTGAAAACTTCAAAAAGGAAGAGATAACAATCTTGAATAGCTATGCACCAAATTTGGGAGCACCCAGATCTACAAAACAAATATTAACCAAAATGAAAAATCAAATAAGCAATAACACAATTATAACAGAAGACTGTAACACACCGTTGACACAAAGGGACAGATCAGCCGGACAGAAAATCAGCAAAGAAATAACAGAACTGAATCACACCTGTGAACAAATGGACTTGATAGACTTATACAGAATGTTCCATCCAACAACATCAGAATACATATTCTTCTCAGCAGTACATGGAACATTCTCTAAAATAGACCATATAATAGCCCACAGAACATATTTAAGTAAATGCAAAGGAATTTAAATTATCCCATGCATGTTATTGGATCATAGCACCATGAAAGTAGAAATTAATGATAAAAGAAAATGCAAAAACCACACAAACACATGGAAATTGAATAATATACTTCTGATCAATCAGTGGGTCACAGAGGAAATTAAAGAAGAAATTAAACAATATCTACAAGCAAACGAAAATACAAATACAACTTACCAGAATCTGTGGGATGCAATGAAAGCAGTCCTCAGAGGAAAATTTATCGCGGTGAATTCCCACATCAGGAAAACAGAACAAATGCAAATAAACAACCTGATGCTACACCTCAAACATCTAGAAAAAGAAAAGCAGGTCAAGCCCAAATCCAAAAGAAGGGAGGAAATTGTAAAGATCACAGCAGAAATTAATGAACTAGAGACTAAGAAAGCAATACAAAGAATCAATTAATCAAAGAGTTGGTTCTTTGAAAGAATAAATAAAATTGATAAACTCCTAGCCAACCTTATTTAAAAAAAAGAAAAAAAAAACTCAAATTCATGCAATAAGGAATGAAAAGGGTGAAATCACTACAGATTCTGTGGAAATACAGAAGATCATCAACACCTATTTTGAAAACCTCTACTCTCATAGGATTGATAACACAGAAGAAATGGACAGATTCTTAGAAATATATGAAATACCAAAATTGGGTCAAGAAGATGTAAAACTGCTGAATAACCCAGTTTCTATTAATGAAATTGAAAATGTAATTAAATCCATACTAACAAAGAAGAGCCTAGGCCCAGATGGATTCACTATGGAATTCTACAAGAATTTCAGAGAAGACTTAATGACGACACTCTTCAAACTCTTCAATGAAATTGAAAGGGAAGCAATTCTTCCTAATTCATTCCTGGAAGAAAAATATTACTCTAGTACCAAAACCTGAGAAAGACCCAACTAAAAAAAGAGAACTATAGGCCAATCTCCCTAATGAACACAGATGCAAAAATTCTCAATAAAATACTGGCAAAAAATGCAGCAAATCATCAAGAAGATTATACACCATGACCAAGTGGGATTCATCCCAGGCATGCAGGGATGGTTCAACATACATAAATCAATAAACGTAATCCACCATATTAATAGAGCCAAAAATAAGAATCACATGATCATTTCTACAGATGCAGAAAAGCTTTTGATAAGGTCCAACACTTATTCATAAGAAACTTACAGAGAATTGAAATAGATGGTCTTTATGTCTATGACAAACCAACAGCCAGTGTTACATTAAATGGCCAAGAACTGAAAGCCTCTACCTTAAAATCAGGAACAAGACAAGGATGTCCATTATCACCACTCCTATTCAACATAGTGCTGGAAATACTAGCCAGAGCAATTAGACAAGAGAGAGAAATGAAAGGAGTAAGTATAGGAAAAGAGGAAGTTAAACTATCATTATTTGCACATGACATGATGCTCTACATAGAAGACCCCCAAAACTCCATTGAAAGACTCCTTGGTATAATAAATAAATTTAGTAATGTAGCTGGATACAAAGTCAACACTCAAAAATCAATAGCATTCCTATACACTAACAACAAAACCACTGAGAGAGAAATAAGAGAAGCCACACCCTTCACAATAGCATCCAAAAAAATGAAATACTTAGGAATCAATCTAGCAAAAGAAGTGAAAGATCTATTTAGGGAAAACTATAATACCCTGAAAAAAGAAATCGAAGAGGACCTCAGAAAATGGAAAGATAGCCCTTGTTCATGGATAGGAAGAATAAATATTGTGAAAATGGCCATTCTCCCAAAATTGTTATATAGATTCAATGCAATCCCAATGAAAATACCACTAACATACCTCATATATCTAGAGAAATCATTCCTAAAATTCATCTGGAACCAGAAGAGACCTTGAATAGCAAAGGCAATTCTATGCAACAAAGTCAAGGCAGGAGGCATCACAATCCCTGACTTAAAGTTATACTACAAAGCTACTGTAATAAAATCAGCATAGTACTGGAATAAAAACAGACTTGAAGATCAATGGAACAGATTAGAAGATACAAGTACAACTACAAACACACTCAGCCACCTTATCTTTAATAAAGGGGCCAAACACATTCACTGGAAGAAAGATAGTCTCTTTAATAAATGGTGCTGGAAAAAATTGGCTCTCTATATGCTGAAAATTAAAACTAGACCCATGCCTATCACCATGTACTAAACTAAAGTCTAAATGGATCAAAATCTAAATATTAAAACAGAAACACTAAATCTGTTGGAAGACAAAGTAGGTAGAAATCTTGAAGACATAGGGGTAGGTAGAGAATTCATGAACAAGAATCAAACTGCACATGAAATACATCCCAGAATCAATAACTGGAATCATGTCTTATTAGAGAGTTTCTGCATGTTGAAAGAAATCTCCAGCATTGTGAAAAGAAAACTCACAAATTCGGGGAAAAAATCTTAGCGAACTGTCACTCAGACAAAGGACTTCTGTTTAGAACACACGAAGAACTTTAAAAAATCAGACCCCTGAAATTCAAGGACCCATTCCAAAAATGGGCATCTGAGATGAATACACAGTTCTCAGATGAAGAAATACAAATGGCAAATAAATACATGAAAAAATGTTCAGCATCATTAGTCATTAGAGAAATGCAAGTTAAAACCACACTGAGATTCCATCTCACTCCAGAAAGAATGGCCAGGATCAAGAAAACTACCAACAACAAATGCTGGAGAGCTGCGAGGAAAAAGGAACTCTTCTGCACTGTTGGTGGGAGTGCAGACTGTTGCAACCACTGTGGAGGTCAGTCTGGAGATTCCTCAAAATGCTAGGTTTGGAAGTCCCATTTGACCCAGCTACTCTACTCAGCATATTCCCAGAAGAACTGAAAACATCATACCACAGTGATATATGTGCACCAATGTTTATAGCTGCATAATTTGTAATAGCCAGATCTTGAAAACAACCTAAGTGCCCATCAACTGAGGAATGGATAAAAAAGATGTGTTATTTTTATGCAATGGAGTACTACTCAGCTATAAAGAATGACCACATTGAGATATTTATAAATAAACTTGATACCATACTCATAAGTGAAATAAATCAAACTCACATGTGTAAATACCATATAATCTCCCTAGTGTTAGAAATGGTAAGAGTACATAAGATTTTGTGGTAATCATGGTTTTCCATTATATTGCTTTGAAGTCTTACAATGTTTTCATTCATTGGTTGGAATGGTTTTATTCTTTTTTTTATTTTATTATATGTGATGATATGAGCAGCTACTTTGAAGAAAAGAAAACATTATGGCAGCCACTGCTGATTTAATATCATCTTATTTTGAAGTCCTACCATGCTTTTGTTCTTCTATTTCTATTGGTTCTATCCTGTTGTGTCTTATTAGATTTTAATATGTGTGATAGTATAAACAAATTTTTAAGGAAAATGAGATATTACAGTAGCCATTGTTTATTTTCTGTTATTTGGTTTTGAATGTCCTGTAATACTTTCATTCTCTTGAATGGTTTTATACTATGTTGTTATGTTTGATACTATTGTGTGTGAAGGTATGCTCAACTATTTCAAAGAAAAGAGACATTATGGTAGCTACTATTGATATCCGGTTGTCTTGTTGTGAAGTGCTGTGTTACTTGCATTGTCTTGTTTCAATTTGCTTTGTTCTGTTCTCTTTTGTTTTATTCTCTTTAAAATAAAAAAACTTTATATAGAAAAACTCCATGAAATAAATAAAAACAGAATAATATATTAACATAATTAGATAACTAGGATTTTATAAAAACATATACAAATCCAGCAGTTTACCTAGAGTTTAGGGTGGATCCTGAACTTAAAAGGTGGTAAGATTTCCATAGATGGGCAAGTGAAATGAGGAGCCATACTGGAAAACTGTCTAGTACTCCCTCAAATAGTTAACACATAACTATTGTTTGATCTGGTCAATCTACCTGTGAGAAATGAGAATATATGTTCACACAAAAATTACACATGAATTACTACAGTACCATTTTCATTGAAGGCAAAAAAAGATAAATAAGCTAAAAGTTCATCAACCAATGAATGGACAAACAATACCCTTTAGATACATAAAATGGAATGTTATTAAGCCACAACTAGAAATGAATTACTGATTCATGCTGCAATGTGGATGAGTACTGAAAACAACGCTAACTGAGAAATCAGAAGCCAAACTCTCCCTGGAAGTTAGTGCCATTCACAGGCTGCTTGGGGGAGATCCAGATGCTCTAGCCCTTTCCCGTGAGTTGGCACCATTGTGGATTGCAGGTGAGTAGAACAAGAAGCCAACAAGAAGCCAAGCCCTCCCTGCGAGTCAGTACCATGCACAGGCCACAGGGGAGAACCAGACACCAATCCCTTCTGGTGTTTGGACTGGGAGACAAGAAGAGCCAAGGTCCCCCCTCCCACACCCCGATAAAATAGCACTGATCTGGAGGATCACAGGCTGTGATGATAGCTATTGTAAATAGAACTTAATGCTTACAATGTTTAGTGTTTCACTGACTTTGTAGGTAGTCTGATCATCTATTGACAGGATAAGCATATGCCGTGTAGCATCTATAAGGGATCTCCTTCTGAGGGTGGTGGCCATTGTTGATTTCCTATTATCTTGTTTTAAAGTCCTATATCATATTCATTGGGGTTTTTTTTTGGTTGAGTTTTACTGTTTTTTTCTTGATTCTCTTATATCCAATGGCATGGGCAGATATTTCAAAGATAGCAAGATATATTATGGTAGGCATTTTGGATTTACTCTTCTTGTTTTGAAGTCCTTTATTGCATTCATCATTTTGTTTTTATTAGTTCTAGTCTGTTCTGTTTTGTTTGACTTTTTTTATGTCTGAAGTTATGGGCATCTATTTTGAAGACAACAAGAGGCATTATGGTAACCATTGTTGATTTCATATTGTTTTGAAGTTCTGTATCACACTGTTTTGTTTTGATTGGCTTTATTGTTTTTTATTTGTTTGGTTTTATTCTCTTTAAAATAAAAATTACAATAACTAAGTAAAATAATTGAAAAGTCAGACAAAAAAGATACTTAATATTTATATAAATTGTCTAGTGTAGGCAAATCCCTAGAAATAGAAAATAGGTTAGCAGTTGCTTAGATAGAGGTGATGGGAATAGTTAAATTTTGCCAGTTTTGTTTTCAGGGCAATGAAATTATTCTAAAACTGTGGTAATCATGGCACGCAATTGTGAATACACTAAAAATTATTGACTTACATGCTAAATGGGTGAATCATATGGCATGTGAATTCTGTTCCCATCTCAGTAACATGGTTTTTAAAAAATGAATGAGAAGTGTTCCTTTCCTTTCAAAAAGATTCAGGGAGACTAGAGAAGGCTGGTGTCCTAAGAACTGCAAGGGTCACAGGCTATAAATAAAGATACTGCATGCAAGAAAGTAGTAGAGTACATACAGGGGATGTTAAATAATATATCTAAAATTGATGTGGTGAAGAAAGAGGAAGTAACAAGTGAAACTGCAACAATAAAGTTATCTAGAAAAACAAAAAATCACCATGAGCTGGTAAAGACAATATCGTCAGTGCTAGGATTACAACAATTGCACACCTATTGCTTCAGGTTCACACCTTATCATTCAGTTGGCATCACAGGGGAGGGTCTACGGCCTGGAGTATAGACAGGAAGTAAAGCCAACAAGGTTATTCAGTGCAGTGATGTTTTGTTAAGTGTCTATCTTTTAGAAATATATGCACAAGAATTTCGAAGTAATTCCTAGGATATCTTAAATTTGTTTTAAAATGATACCAGTGGGGGATGGGATATGGATGAGTCACAACTGGCCACTAAAGCTGGAAGAAGAGAAAATATTCATTACACTGTACTATTCTCTGTACTTTGCAATTTGAAATTTTCCATAAGAAAATTACTAGTAGTGAAAGTTCTTTTCTAATTCTCAATATTTACTATATCTGTCCATGTGTCCATAAGAGAACTCTGTGACTTCCTTATTCTACTTGGGCACCACTGTACTTTCTACCTCTAACCCTCTAGGTCTTCTTTAAATGCTACCTATGGGATGGAATTTTCCCATCAACATTTTACAAAAGTGCAGATAGCTGCCATCATTTCCCATCCAGGTAGTACTCATGATCTCCTACCTTCTACCTTCCTACACATCGGTTCCTAACATACATGCTATGCAGTTTGCACCTAAATTTTCTACATAAGCACACACGCATGTACACATATTATTTACTTAGCCCTGGATGAGACCAAAATCCTTCAGTGTATTTCAGAGCCCTGACCACAAGGATGAACTTGTTTGGTTTCCAAGTAGCCACAGCCAAAGAGAAACCAGAAGATGAGGGTAAGATGAAGATTACCAAAGGTGTCTTGATTAACAAACATTTGAAAATCCACCAAATAAGTAACATTGTTTGGAAAACCAGAAACAAAAAAACCATAATCTTCATTTTCACAGTATAACAGAAGACGCTTGAAGTTAATGCCAAATTGTTTCTTGGTACTACAGCACATACCTATTTTCAAATGTTCAAGCCCCAGGAAGCCCTGGCTAAACTAACCCAGCCCTAATTCCTCAGGCATAGAGGTGAAAGGAAGAGCTTTTAATCTCATAATAAAAAACATCCCAGAATATCAGTATTCACCAAGTATGGACTGCCATGAGCCTAAATCTCCACAAAAGCTAGTTTAAATTAAAAGTGAGCAAGAAGAAATATGTTTGACACAGGTCACAGAACAATTCAAATGACTTGACAATTGGGACATAGTTTTTAAAAAATACTCTTAAAATATGCATAATAAAAATTCAAATCTTTTTATCAGATTTGAGGTAGTCACCCCCAAAACTGTCTTCTAAAAATAACTTCCAAAGAAAGAAAGAAAATAGAGAGGTACCCTACATATATTTTCAGAACTCAGTTGTTTTCAGATTCACTAGAGCTTACTAGAATAAAAGAAGGTAGAAGAGCATTAAGGAAAAAACTATCTCTACTGTCAAATTTTCATTAAGTATATCAACCAGAAAAAAGCACCTGGGGGGCTGGGGATTTAGCTCAGCGGCATAAGCACCTGCCTTGCAAGCAGGCAGTCGTGAGCTCAATCCCTGGTACCGATAAAAAAAAAGAGAGAGAAAATAAGACAGAAAAAAGCACCTGCTGACCATGGGTACCTTCAACGTTCCTACCAAAAATAACCTAAGCAGTTTAATTTACATTTCTTTTTTAATAAATGTAAAGCTAATCCAATCACAGAACTCAAGCACAACTTTTTAACATAAGTACTGGGTAAATCACATTAAGTGTGGAGTTTATTTTAGCTTCACTTGTCCCTCCCCAGCTTCCTGTTACAAATGACACAAACCCTTGAATCTGAAACTTTTGTTCTCTGTACAGTATTTTTCTTCCCAAGTCCCATACATCATGTTTCAGTAGAAATAAAGCATTTGTTCAATATGAGATTATTACCACTATTACCACAATTTGGCATTAACTTCAAACATCTTCTGTTATACTGTGAAAATGGAGATTATGGTTTTTTTGCTTTCTTGAGCTGAACACTGAGAACCAGCGAAAGGAACATGATGGTCACATAGCCACTTGATAGCAGACTTGAGAGTCTAAATGTGCTCCAAGCTCCTGGTCTCACCCCTCACACTGCCTCTGTGCATGGAATAAAAGCCATACCTGTTTTCATGTACACACACACACAAACACACACACACACACACACAATTTTAGGTTAAGAGCTAGAGGTGCAGCTTAGTGGTAGTGAGCCTGCCAAAATACCATGTGCAAGGACCTGTGTTTGATCCCCCAAACCATAAAAATTATAGTAGTCATTTTATGCCAATCGTGACATAAGAGACCACCATAGGAAAAGAGGACAAGCTCCTGCACTTTTAATTCTTTACTCATTAAGAGTATGATTTGTGCTTTCTTCTGAGGCAGTCAAGGACTTAACAGCTGTTTTTGCTTAAAAAAACAAACACAAAACACAGTGACTTTTCTGGGGCCTACAGATACCCAGTAAAAAAATAACTAAAAGAACAAAGCTTGCTTGACCTTCATCTTGTACCTCTCCCTTATTATCCTAAGTAATCTGGGGCAAATCCTTGGCTCTGCAAACAGTAAAAGCATATTAATCACTTAGGGTTACCTATATAAAAGCTGCCAATACAAGGTTGGTTACTCCTTAATTTACCTGAGGACTCATCTCTCTAACTCTGAGGAGTAAGACATTTACATTTACAGGGATATTCAACTACCAATGCATGCCTAGAGGTCTCCAGCCATTGCCTTAAACCTACGATCACCTTGGATCCCAGCAATTTCCCCCAAACTCATTAAGCCCTAAACAGAAACAAACAACTCAAGGAAACTCAGAGGTGTGATAATAACCAACCTGACCCAGGCCAACAACAATGAATCCATAAAAGCTTTTGTAACAGGTCATTTTGATATTCTTCAGAGCACTGCCTCTTTCAGCTCTTCAAGCTAAAGTCCCTTCCATATTTTCTCTTGCTTTCTAACTCTGCCTAATAAACCAGTCTATGCCTCTCATTGAAAATTCCTGAAATTCTTTTATCTGACACAAGAGTCAAGAACATATTTGGGCAAGTTAAAGTCCCCATCTCTTTGGGGCACCTCTTCAGACCCATCCAGACAATCTTAAATAATTTATTACCGTGTGATGGTGAGTACTTAAACACTGCTTCCTTTTCATCACAGGATTGTCATAAGAACTAAATGAATTGTAGCGCACTTAGTCTGGTACTCAATGTTCTATAAAAGTTAACTTTAATATTCCCATCATTATTATTCCATAAAGATTTATAATTTAGTATAAGACAGCTCAATTAAGGGGACATAGTTTTATTTACCACTCTTAATAGAGTCATCTTTTGAAGTCTCTTAACGAAAAGGGAAAAAGCAATCTTAGATCCTACTGGATGCCATGAAAAAATACAAGACAACTAACAAGCACTAGTGCTGCTCAAATTTATTATCTCTGGAAGACTGGACAAGTTTCTTTGGAACTCTGTTGCTGAGGAACAGAGTGGTACAGGTTGTAATCTCAATGCTTAGGAGGCAGAGAAGGATCATAAATTCAAGCCCAGACTGTACTATACAGCAAAACCCTGTCTCAAAACTCTCTCTCTCTGTCTCTCTCTCTCTCTCTCTCTCTCTGTCTCTCTCTCTCTCTGTCACACACACACACACACACACACACCTAAGCTTTAATAGTAACACGGCTAACCATATGAATATATTCAAATTAGAAATACAAATCTAGATTTAGTATCAAGGGAAACTATTCAAATTTGTCTGGGCTAATTTTTGTGTGCCCTCTGATTGGTATGGAAAATGTATTTTTAGCATCAGTTGCTTCTCTCAAGATTATTCAAATGAGAATGCTTACCCTTGAAAGTCAATTTTTGTTCTGACAGAATTTCTCATGTCCAGGAAACAAAAGGTCAGAAAGCCAGCAATGTTTTCAGAGTTAAACACTTTCAAGAAGACTGTGCCTAATCAAATCTCAGCCCAGAGTCCATAACTCTCAATGTTCCAACACCTCCCTCACTTTGTAGAGCCCCTAAAGAAGTTGATGGGAAAAGCACAGTTCCTGGGTTTTGATGTCACACTGGGAGGTGCAGTGTCAGATGACAATGCAAGGAAGAGGAACTGTTACAAGAGATGGGGAAACAGATGCGCCTGACACTCTGGACAGGTAATTATGAAAATCCCAGAATGACCATCAAGTTGTTGCCTGGAACCTCTGCTCCAAATAAGATGGGCGGCCCAGAGTGCCCACAAGGGAAGGGGATACCACACAGAACCCCTCCTTCCAGTTCATTTATCTTTCAAACTTGCCAGGAGGATGCTCCTTGACTCACAGGAAGGCACTGGGCCTCAGTGGGGTTCCTGGCCTTGCTGAGACCTCGAACCAGTTGGCCTTAGGACTGGGTCTAAGAAACTCAGACTCCAGGGGAAGTGATACCAAGTGGGAAGGTTATAGCTGTAAGTACGCACGTAGTAAGAACAGAATGATCCCGAATAAATAACTTATGATGTATCTCAAGGCCTAGAAAGACAAGAATATTCCACATCTGAAACTAGTAGAAGGGAAAACATTATAAAGATTAGAGTAGAAGTTAACATTCTCCTAAAACCCCACAATACAAATTATCAATGAATCAAAGACTTCGTTCTCTGAATGAAAAGGTGACCTGGTTATGGGTGGGAGTCGGGTATAGAAAGGTTCAAGATAGTTACTTGTAGGTACCAATTTCCCCATGAGGAATGTATTTGCTATGTGTTGCAAAAGTAAACTAATAAAAATTTGAGAGAAAAGAAAAACCCAGATTTGCCGATTCCCAGCCTTTGACACGCTCTCGTTACATCTTCAACTAAAAGATCCTTCCAAATTCCACTGTAATGATGCAGTGCGGTCAGCTCTTGAGTATATCCTTTCCTTCCAGCCTTAATTTCCACTTAGGGCCAAACAACCCCTGCTCTGAAGGTTCTCCAAGCTGACAGCACCGATTTCCCTGGGGATTCACAGCGACCCGCATTGGGCGGTCGCCGGGCGGGAAGGGACAGGTAGGGCGTCTCCCGCCGCAATCTCAGAAAGTGCACGGTGTGTACTAGCTTTCTTGCTCTAACCTAGCTCGGTTAAATTGCAAACATCTGTTTTTCTTCCACGCCATCCCCACGGGGTTCAAGCGGGTAGAAAAGCGTCCCCAGGCTCCGTCTCTCTGCACTTGTCTCCAAACCACGCACTCCGGGAAGAGGCAAGGGCCTGGCAGGGCGCGGACCCCGCGCTCACACAGGTAGCGCAGCCTCAAGTGACCCACGAGACCACGGGGTCGCCCTCGCTTTGCAAACATGCGCCCCCGCGTGTGGGTCCCCTTTCTACCCTCTCCAAAGAGCCCCCGACACAGCCCTGAGATCCCCGGTCTCCTCCCAGCACCCTCTTCCGCGACCTCCCTTTCCCTCTCTCCCACCACCGAGTCCCCCCGCGTCTCCAGCCGGCGGTCAGAAGCCGCGCCGGGGGAGGTAGCGCGTCGGGTCCCCGGGGCAGCCACCCGCGGTCACGGCGTTGCTCGCAGCGCCAAGGACGCAGAGAGTAGAAGGGAAGCGACGCCCAGACGCCGCGGCGCCCCCGGCCACCCTCACCTCCCCGGGCGGCTGCAATCGGAGACTCCTCCGAGGGGCGACGCGCAGCCAGCTGCGAGCAGGGAGGCACCGTCCCGCCCCACGCGCGGGCGGGTGGGCAGGAGGTGCTTTTGCGCCCCTCTTCCCACCCACCCCACCATCACGCCTTCAGGGTCGGAATAAGGGTGTAAACCCACGCCTGGCAGAAATGAGAGTCCCCAACCCCAAAACACCTTACGCAGCACTACTTAGATCCAGCACCACTGCCTGAAGATTGAGGAATTTGGGTACTTTTGCACTAAAATCCGCGGCCCCATAACTTACCCCGCAACTGCACCCGGAACAGTCCTCACCCCCGGGACTTCTCTTTATAGCCTTGGTCCAACCCAGTCGTCACCTTGCCCTCTGGCGGCCAGAGTTTGTAATCCCAGCGCAGGTGTGCGGGGAAGAGTTCCAGGATCTGGGGTGAGAGTCGCGGCCCAGGAAAGCGGAAAGTTTCCGCCGACAGAAACCTGAGTCCCGACTCCCAGCAAGGCTGAGCGCGCGGCGTCCGGCCGCCTCTAGGGGGCGAAGCAAGCTCTCCGGCGTCCACGCGGGTGGGAGCCGCGCGCAGGTGAAGCCCAGAAGCGGGCCTGCTCTTTAAATGGAGTCGCTTCTGCTTCCTAAAATCTAAAAGCGAACTCCATGGTACTCCCCCCTCCTTTCTTGGCGCTCTCCTCTATTGTTTCCAGTCTGTGGGACAGAAGCATTGGTGTCTTGGGCTTTACTTAACCGGGGCTCCTGGACCACCCCCCTCTCCTCTGGCACATCCTGGGGTATAGGGGTTGCCTTCTGCATATAAAGTTAGAAAACCAATATAATAAAGTTGGGTAAATGCAAGTTGCAAGTCACCCCCTACCTTCCATTGTTTGTGTCCTGTCTGGGGCCTATCCTCATTTAGACCTGGAAGAATTCTGGATCACCAGAATTCAGAAGGGCTTACCACTTTAAGAAGTCAGAACGAAAAGAATGTGGCGAACCAGTGTCACAGACACCCAAAGGACTGCACTCCTGTAAACATCCCTGACAATATCAAGTCATTGCTCTAGGTTCACAGTCGAGAAACCTGTGGCTTACCGATGCTAAGGAACCTGCCCAGGGTCACAGCTAGTAAATGGCAGAATCAGGCTCTGACGGCAGATGTGTCTGACACTGTATCCTGTGTCAGACGACTGAAGAATAATGAAATAAAGCAGCAAAGCAAGAGCTTGTCTGGCAAATATTTGAAAGGAAAGAGTAACCAGGAGGAAATCAAGAAAAAAAAATCTCAAAATAAAACAAATGTGGGCAAAATAAGCCAGTGGGTTTACTAATCAAAAAGCCAGGTACAGTGGCACAGGCCTGTAATTCTAGTACTCTGGGAGGTCGAAGCAGGAGGACTGCAAGTTAGAGCTTAATGTGGGTCACTTAGCCACTCAGCAAGACCCTAACTCAAATTTTTAAAATTTAAAAGGGATGGGGGTGTAGTTCAGTGTGGTGGCCCTGGGTTTGATCGCCTGTACTGCAGAAGGAAAAAAAAAAAGTCCTGAGCATTGAGGGGCTAGCTCAGTGTTAGGGCTGGGGGTGTAGGTTAGTGTGAAGACTCTGGATTCACTCCGGTACTAACAAAAAATAAAAATAAAAGCACTGCGGCTGTCCTGGTAAGATAGCTCAGTGGTAGAGCGATTATTACCTGGCATGCACAAAGTTGGGCCATGGATTCCATCCCCTGCCCCGCCCCAAGTCCACCAAGTGACAGGGATATGGGGCCAAATGGTAGGATTTGGTTGTCCCTTCTTAGGTGACTGTGAATCACCCGTACCAAAACTGTCACAAGACCAGCTTTGTGGGTATCCTACTAAATTTTAACATATGCATTCAACATCCAGTCATAAGAGGTCCCTGTTCTCAAAAAGTATCTCTATAATTAAAAAGGAAATTTCAAGAACAGATTTTTCAAATTAGGAAACTCACTGGAAATTTTCTCTGTCCTTTCTGAAATCTGAAGTAGAATTTTCCAAGTACTAAATGCTGAGGGATGGGTTTCCTGAGACTCCCTATTAGGTTCTCAATCACTGGTAATTAAAAATAGAGTGATCCCCAGGAAAACCAGGGGTTAGTTTTATTTCAATTTTTGTCTTATTTGCTTTTAAAAATGTATTGGTTTGAGGAGTTGTGGGTTTTTTGTTTTTGTTGTTTTGTTTTGGTTTGGTTTGTTTGTTTGTTTATTCTTTTTGAGACAGTGTCTTATTCTGTGGCTCAAACTGGCCTTGAAGTCATGATCCTCCTGCCTCAGCCTCCAGTGTGTTGGGATTATAGGTGAGCATGATGTGCCTGATTGTTTTTTTATTTTTGTTTTTGTTTTCCTCTCCTCTCAGAAGGAGAGGAAAACAAAAAGTCAAAGCACCCTCCAAGGTCTAGAGTTTGAAGGCCATAAAAGTGTCAGGGACAACTCATCACATTAGTTGGCTCTGCTGGGTTGACACTCAGCACCATTTGGTTACAGACAAATCTCTTTTGAGGCCAGGAAAACTTCACAGAGGACTAAAAGCCTGGCAACTACCATGCCACCCCCCCAATCCAGCCAGGATTCACAAGAAGCCATTTGTGCTGTGAGCAGAGCTTTGATCCTGATTTTGAACTCAGCTGACAGGGTCACCAAAGGAGAAGTTAGTTTGCATAAAACAGGAAAGACCAGAGATGAGATGAGCTACATAGTAAAGTATCAGAAGGTTCCCACTGGTGTCTTCACACACAGAAGTTTGGGGAAGAAGGCACTGTAATCCTGCGTAGCAGGGAGGACAGGCCCTGTATCAGTGAAGGAAAGAACCAAGGCAAGTTGCCTTTGGCTTCCCTAAACCTCTCCTGCCTCGATGTTTTAAATATCTGTTATCTACAAAGGATGCATTTTTATGTTTCTGTTAGCAATTTCTGACCCCAAACTGGGTTCTTTTTCCCTCTCAGAAATGTGAGAACAATAACAAGACCGAGAGCTGATTGTGCAGTGATGGATACGTTTATTCCTGGCCAAGAATAGAAGTGGGGACCCCCTGGAGGGTGGACCAGCTGGACAACAATGAGTCTACACTCTGTGACCCTCCATTACATTCTGGACAGTGTGGCTGGCTAGAAGGCAGTGAGTTTGTGATCTGGGCCTCCTCCATTACAGCCTGGAGGGTAGGCCAGGGTAAGAGTGTAAGACCTACAGGAACCCCAACATCCAGGACAACAGCCCAGTGCAAAGATGGATGCACATGTCTGAGGGCAAAGTAATCCAGTAGCGTGGAAGCATCTGAAGCAGCAGCAAGGAGACAGTGTTTGGGCTCTGGAGAACTACACCAACAGATCAGTCGCAACCCCCATGTCCACAGGCCAAGATTGGCCCCATACCCAACACATCTCTGGAATGCAACACAGACATTATCACAGAACTATGAACACCAGAAAAAGATAAGTTATTGGGGTAGCTATAAAGAACCAACTACATCTGGAGGACATTCCAGAGGAACGGACATTGCCTTTCATCGAGAAAGGCCTCAATCCTAGTGGTAGAACTATATATCACATGAGGTTGGTGGATTTCAACACAAAAACAAAATAAAAGGAAAAAGAGAAGGTGAAGAATGATGAGACAGAGACAGGGTGTGGCCCCAGACCCCCTGGCCACCCAGGACTGTCCTGGAACTCGATATGGATGAAGTTAGAAGTCAAATGCTGGAACTTTCTGAAATGATAACAGAAGTGAAAAAACAAGTGGAAAAGGCTACAGAGATAATGATAGCTCAGGTACAAAAAGAAATGATGTTTAAAATCAAAGATATTAGACAAGACACAAAAGAATAGGTGACCTTGGAAAAAGATGGAAACAAAAAATACCCAACATAGGAGAGAAATAGAAATAGAACAGAAATAGAAACAGATGAAAAAAATTAAAACCTCTATTAAAAGTATATGCAACAGATTGAATGAAGGATAGAATTTCAAATCTTAAACAGAATTGTGGCTAGTGATCATGAAAAGAAAGATATCCTAAAATTAGCAAGAGACCATGAGAAATCAATCCAACAACTACAAAATGAAGCAAAGTAGATTACAAGATTTATTGCAGTCAATGAGCAATGAGATAGCTGGAGACAGCACAAATGCCATAATGACCATAAATATATATGCACCTAATATGAAAGCACCCAACTCTATAAGACAGTTATTGATAGACATGGAAAATCAAATAAGCAATAACACAATTATAATGGGAGACCTCAATGTCCCATTGTCACTGAAAGATCAATTAGACAGAAAATCAGCAAAGAAATATTAGAGACAAACCAAATCTAAATTTAATAGAACCAAATGGACCGACCCACATAGGAAGAAGCCACGCCCCAAGTTCCCATGCCAGTGGCCCAGAGAATCTGGCAAGCCCATCGTGGGCCAGGAGAAGAAGCCATGCCTGATGCCTCACTACCATCAGGGAAACAACAGTGAACTCTGCCCCGTGCATCTCCATGAAGCACCTGGGATGCAGCAACGGGCTGATTCAGAGAAACAGGAAAACATCAAGATGAAGGAGCAAAATACAATCTCAGACCTCTAGCCCACACAGAACAAGTTTGGGAGACACAGACATAGTAGAAATTAGAAGTCACACAGCTGAAATTTCTGAAAAGCTAACATTTGAAGTAAAGAAGCAACTTAATTCTTGTATTGTTTGGTTAATTTTACATGCCTGTGTGTGATGGTCTGAACAGCTATTTTGAAGATAACAAGAGGTATTATGGTAGCCATTGTTAATTTCCTATTGTCTTGAAGTTTAGTACTGCTTTCATTGTTTTGTTTTGATTGGTTTTATTCGGTTCTGTTTGGTTTGGTTTTATTAAGTCTGGTGATATGGGCAGTTATTTTGAAGGTAACAAGAGGCATTATGGGATCCATATTGATTTCCTATTATCTTGTTTTGAAGTCCTATATAACTTTTATTGTTTTTGTTTTGTTTTAATTGTTTTGTTTAATTGTATCACTTTCATTGTTTTTGTTTTAATTCTGCTTTATTTTGTTTGGTTTTATTCTTTTTAAAACAAAATTTAAAATTTTGAAAAAAAGAATAGAAATGGGAAATAAAATTCATGCATCAACTTCTCAACCCCTCAGGAGTCAGGGTATGGTAGTTACAGGATAAAAGAAATGAGGATCAGAGGAGGAATGATCATGTCTTTTCCAGGAATCAGCTGCCACTCTTTCTGTTCCTTTTATGCTTCATTCATTGTCATAGAAACAGCCAACTGTCACAGCACTGGGGAGTGTGTCATTAAACATGCAGATGAGATTATAATGAAGTTAGAGGTAGTCTGGTGATCACTCTGGTAGCCATCTCAGAGCCAGCCAGTTTTGGTACCACCAACCACCCCTTCCCCAGAAGGATTTCTAGTGTTTAGGAATCTACGATAAATAAGATTAGACTGGATAGAAACTCTGCTAGGTCAGTAGGCTGCAAGATTTAGACAGGGTAATATTTCACTTCCTTGAGGAACCTAGACTAGACAAACTGACAGAGACAGAAAGTAGAGTAACAGCTACCAGAGGATGGAAAATGAGGAATTATTGTCTGATGAGTACAGAGTTTCTGTTAAGGATAATGTGAAAGCTCTGAAAATAGTGTTGAAGTTTGCACAAAAATGTAAATGTACTTGTACTAATGAACTGTATATAGATAAATGGTTGAAATAGTAAATTTTATGTTACATACATTTTACCACAATAAAGACATACATAAAACATATAGATAGATAGATAGATAGATAGATAGATAGATAAATTTATTATGACATAATATTCCTTTGGGGTAAAATCCCAAGTGAAAACAATATGCAGAGAAAATCCTTAGCCCTGGCAATTCTTTCCTTTCTTTTTTTTGTTTTTGTTTTTGTTTCTGTTTCTCTTTCTCCTCCTCTTTATTCTTTCATTCTTTCTTTCTTTCTTTCTTTCTCTGTGCCTTTCTTCTTTTCTTCCTTCCTTTTTTTTTTTTTCGACAGGGTCTCACTATGTAGCCCAGGCTGACCTCAAACTCTCAATCCTTCTGCCTCAACCTCCCAGGTGTGGAAATAACAGGCTTTTCTTGAATTTTAATAAACCTTGTCTTCTTTTGCTCTTCTTCAAGGCTGCCAGAGTCTGGCTTCTGGGCCACTGCACTGCTGTTCAGAAGGAAGAGAAGTCCTTCCATTTTATTGTTTGTTTCTGCTGATGGGTGACTTGAGGCCAGAAGGGCATAATATTCAGATACATTATGCCCTAAAAGAGGCTCTTTACCTTTAGAGACAGGCGAGATCAAAACAGAAGGACTGTAGGCCCAAGCAAAGCCCTATTTACTTCCAGCCAGCCCAGAGTACCCGGGCGCAACTCCCCAAAGCTTCAGGCTATCCTGAGTCCCAGGTCGCCTGTTGCTGGCCATGACAGGATGAGGGACTTGTGCTCTTGATCTGATGGATAACCAGTAACGTTTTTCCTTCAGTCCTTCCTCCTCTCTCCCTTACATGAGTCCTCTTCTCCTCTTTGAATGCGTCCTTAGGCTGGGCATGGTGGCACACATGGGAAGCTGCAACAAATGAATCAAAGTTCAAGTTCAGTCTGGGCAACTTAAGGACTTTGTGAGATGCCAATTCAAAATGAAAAGTAAAAAGAGTTGGGGATGTAGTTCAGTTCATAGATCCTGTGTTAAATACCCATACCACACCCAAAAAATAATGTTAGCTGAACTATTAGAGCCTGAAGCTGTAACTGTTTTATGGTCTATTATTAGAATTTAAATGTGGTGTATAGAAAACAGAAAAACTTGGGTCATGCATGATTGCAACAGTACTCTGCCATTAGAACTAAAAGTACTGTGCAGAGGTGTGCTCAGTGGTAGTGCCCTTGACTGGCTGTTGTGAGGCACTGGGTTTGATCCCCAGCAATGCAAAAAGAAAAAATATTAAGCTGTGTATGAGATGCAATACAAAAATACAATGAGCGCTTAACCTTCCTTTGTGAGTGTCTTTGGTTGTACTGTCACAGCTGCCTGAATGTCTTCATTCAATTCAAAACATTTAAATTCTATGGTCATTTTGACTTTGGGAAAAGCCAGAAGTCACCTGGTGCCAATCTGAATAATAAACTGGACGACACACTGACGCTTTTATGGTCCTGCATCAGCATTACCATATTGGTTTTTTTTTTTTATCACACTTCAAAGACACAAAATAAGACTTATAGAACTGTTTCAGAAAGTGGCAAGAATGATGGGATAAATGTGTTTTGAAATGAAGGGGAATATTTTGATGGAGATTGATGATGATGTGGTTTCTTACTGTAATAATTATTAAAAATTCAATATTAACCGTATATTTAGATCATACCTTGTATATTCTGTCTTGCTCACTGGATTGGACTCACTAGAGAACTTTCCTCATTCCTGAGTTCCTTCCCCACTGCTCCCCTCCCCACACAGGATATAACCCTGTACTTTGTACATGTTAGGAGCTTCATAAATGTTTCTAACTGTTCACATGACCTGTGGGATTGATGTGAATACCATCCTTTAAAACAAAAAGGCAGGAAAGCTACAATTGCCCCATGCTTAGAAACAGTAACTTGGCCCAGTTTCACTGTTTTAGTTGTTCTTTACTGTGATCGCAGCCTAATTTTCAATTTCTTCACTGACCCTGCCTCAATTACACTCAAGTCTCCTGTGGCCGTCTAGAGCCCTGGGAACTTACCCACATTTTCCTACCTCTGTCCACAGGTCGCTCTCCACATCTTCCGCTCCTCACATCTCCCTCCTGGAGCTGACCTTTTGGTGTCTCATGTCTGGTGTTTTATTCATTTTGTGTCACCTTCTGGCCTGGTTTAGAAAACTTCAAAGTCACTTCCATGTAGACAGTTTGGCAAAACTTGAAACACTTAGATAAAATACCAAGTGTTTGATATGAATTTTATTCCATAACTCTGGTAAAGAAATACCATTACCTAATTTTTTCTAAAATTTCTTCTAAATCAAATTAAGTTAACTTGGTATCCCTCTTTGAGTGAATGCCAAAAAATTAAATCTGTCTTGCACTGGAGAGACTTCCACCCTTCCTACAGCTTCCAAATAGCCCAGATGCCCATGCAACATCAGGGGAATGTTTTCTTGTCTTTGTTTCCTCATAACCACTGCCAAAATCCTCATTTTCAAGATCCATATTAACTTGAACAATTCCATCTCTATAGACCACACTTGGGTACAGGGGTACTTCACCAGGCCTTTTGGGATTTAGTCACTCAGCATACAAATGCTTCCCTTTCAGACAGTCTGTCCATCACTTGCAGGCCTTTTTCACTCTTCCCATCAAAACATGCTAATGGGGTGATGTATGCCTGTAGCCCTGGACTTGGAAGGCTGAGGCAGGAAAATGTGGAGTTCAAGACCAACCTGGGTTACATAGTGAATTGGAGGCAGCTCAGAAAACAAAGTGAGACCCTGTCTCAAAATTTTTAAAAATGTACAAACAGAACTGGGCATGGTGACACACTCAAGGCTGGGGCAGGATAATTGCAAATTCAAAGCCAACTACACGGTTGAGACTCTGCTACAAAATAAAACAAAACACACACAAAATAATCCATTTTCCTTAGCTCCTACTTGAAAAATCTACTTCTTTCTCTGAAAACTTCTACCTCTCTATTTATCACAACTTAGAGTTACAATTAAGCTAAATAAAAAATTCTCTTAACTGCCCTGGAGTTTCCAAGGTCCTGCTGACCCTCTTTGGAGAAGTTACAGAAAAGTGGCCCCACTGAGTCACATTTTACCACAAAGCAATAAGGAACAAAATTAATTTCTTAGTAAATTGTTAGCAATAATAAGGTACAAATGAATTATTTAATAAACTCAGTTACTACAGCTCAAAAAGTCTAATACTCAAGTATGAAGAAACAATAGATACTGATCTCTACTCTGACTGGAAATTAAATCTCTATAAAGTACATGGATCTAGCTATTAGCTTCTGTCTCACTGATTCATTGCACCAATCATTAAAGTCACTCAGCTTGATTGGTGCTCCAGTTTCATGCTCATTAACTCTAACTTTCTGCTTCAGGTGTCCCAACTCCTAGGGAACCAGGAGTTCCCCAAGAGGAGATGAGCATAGGAGATGAGCAGCAGCTAAGCAAGAGACATATCATCTGTATTTATGGCCATCTCAATCACTTGCATTACTGCCTGAGCTCCATCCCCTATCAAATTAGCATAGCATTAGAGTCTCATAGGAGAGCAAACCCCACTATGAACTGAACATGCAAGGGACCTAGGCTGTATGTTTTTTATGCAAATCTAATGCCTGATGAGGTGGAGCTGAGGCAGTGATGCTAGAGCTTGGGAGTGGCTGCAAATACAGAGTAACATTAGAAGAGGGAGTTGACCACACAAAAGCCATAGGAAACCAACTGCTTGCAGACTTGTATCAAAAACCTACCAGTGAGTAGCAAGTAACAATTCAGCTGCATCTGATGCCAAGTTTTATAATAGTAAATGAATTGATGTATTTGTTGTATAGCTGCATCAGTTAGAAGGCTTTAAATAAGAATCTGACACTCACTTCAGTCCATGCATGAACCACCCATTACTTTAATATCCAATGCCACCAATACCTTTTCCCCACACTGTGTACTCTTCTTAGTCACAGCTTTAGCAGCCCACAAGCTAAGCCTATCCAAAATAAGTACCAAACAAATGTCACTGGTGAGTTTCTTTGAGAAGGAAGAAAAAACAAATGATGTGACAGCAGAAAATTCTAAGATTGTCAACAAAAACAAAGACATATTTCAAAAATATCAACATCTCTACTTAAATTACATGCTCATTGTAACAGGTAATTCATGTTTTCCAATCCTATTTTGTATAATATGTGGTAATGAACTATCCAAAGAAACCATAAAACCTTCAAAATTGATTTACCACATGGAGGCCAAGCACATTGCACTAAGGAGTCTCAGGAGTTTTTCAAAAGAAAAAAGTTAAATAGAGAACAGAAACAATAGTGAAGGACACTACTTCATAGACTGTGCCTACACTTAGTGCATTATTCTTAGTGTCTAACCACATTGCTAGAACCAAGGAGCCCTTGACTATTGGTGAGCGGTTGATCCTGTGTGCTGCTGAGGACATTTGTTATGAAATTTTAGGACAGGTTGCAGTTTGAAAGGTGGCAGTTTCTCTTTTGGCTAGCAGTAAAACTATCTGAATTGATAAAATAGCAGGATACACTGAAGTGCAGTTTTTAGAGAGGATTAGAGAGTCTCCATGATATGCAATTCAGGATGGTAAGTTACCTATATTGACAACAAGACAGAAATGTTTGTTTTTGTGTATTTGGGGAAGAATACGCAAAATGATATGCACACATTTGTTACCAACCAACACCACAGCTACAGAAATATACAGGTCATTTAATTATTGCATATGAGGAAAACTGAACTCGTCATTTTGTGCTGTTATAGGAGCAAATGGAGTGGCTGCCACAACTGGACAACTTTCTGGCTAAACTAGTGTCAAAGGGATTGCTTCTGATGGGAGTGTATGCATTGTGTCATCCATAGACAGATGCTGGGCAGCCAAAAAATATCACTTTCACTTAACAAGATCATTGTAGGGTGTAATTAAAATTATCAGCCACGTTAAATTACAAGCCCTTAACTCTTGACTGTTGGTGCAGCTTGTGAAGAGATGGATGCAGAGCACACACATCTTCTCCTGTAGACAGAAGTGAGATGGCTTTCTAAAGTCAGATCACCAGGCAGAGATTTTGAGTTGCTCCAGAGATTTCTTTCAGACAAATAGTAACCATTGGCAGGACAAATCAATGTCACAGAAGGGGTCGGGGGTGTCACAGAACTGCTTAGTCATGTGGTACATTCAATCTTCTTAGCAAACGCAACCTGTTGTTTCTGGGGAGAATTAAAACTGTGTTCAAGCCAGCAGATAAAGTGACTTCACTAAAAGACAAATTGGAATGATGGAGGCAACAAGTGAACACAGATTTTCAACAAGTTTCAACATTAGTAGAGATTCTGAAAGAGATTGATCCAGAAACTTTTTACTTTTTAACTGGTTCATTATCACCTATATACGCTTTCAGAACAGAGCTTTCTTCCCCAACCACAGAAGAGCTCCAAACTGGGAAGGAACAGATCTATGACCCATTTGTGAATAATTCAGGTGAATCTTTGTGTCGGCCACAGGAGGCCAACAACTTCTTGAGACCAAAACAATGATAGCTTTAAAAGTATGTTGGAAGCAACTTCAAATTTCCATACATTCTGGATTAAAGTCAAACCAGAATATCCTGAGGTTAACACAAAAGCATTGAAAAGCCTGCTTCCATTTCCAACCCTATCTTTATGAAGCAGGGTTTTCTGCAGTGACAGCAACCAAAATAAGATTATGGAGTAGACTGGATGCACAGATCACACTTTGGATCTCATTGTCTCCCATTACCCCCCGATGGGACCAGGCAAATAAGCTCTGGGTTCCCAGAGATTCCACTAAATTTAGTTTAATCTTTATGTTGTAGCAAATAAAACCTATCATGTTTTTCTGGTGAACCCTAATAATCAAGAAACCGCTAAGTAAGTTATGTGGACTTACCAGTGAATCTGTGATGGTAATACTCAGCTGCATTTTCTACTTACAAGGAAGGTACAGACTCAGTTACAAATCAATGGCTAGCCTTGACACATAGTGGTGACTTCTTCATATGGGAGGAAGCTTTGTTTTCATTGCCCTTTTGGCTGCCTGGTGAAAAATGACATTTTGGTCAACACAGCTGACAACCATATCATGTCCAACTCTAGACACTAGATCTACTTGAAGAGAGGAAGACAAGTAGAACATCTCAAAGAACCATTACCACATTTAGTCGTCAGCTATTAATGGCTCCCAAGAGGCCCATTTCATGCTTGGGTATTGGAACTACTGTCAGAGTCAAGCCAAGTAAAAATTAAAAGATCCCTCAAAAATGCCACCAGTGAAAAGCTGCTGGATTGAGAATCTTCCTAGGAAGAATTGTGCTTCTTGTATTTAGTTGTGAGCTCTTTGTAGACAGAATTGGGGCCCTGAGTAACCACACTGTCACATGGGGAAGGGGATTTTGTCTTTTCCTATTCCTTGCTCCCAACTAGTTCCTTGCTCCCAACTGTATTTCTGTGCCTTCAGTGTAGTCCTGCTTATTAAAGTGATGAAAAGCATGTTAGTCAGCAGAAATACACACAGCTCTTAGAGTAAACAAAGCCTGTCTGACTTGTGTTGCTAATCTAAGCTGGGTTGGCTGAAATACAAAAAGGAAATGTGAAGAGATAGCGCTGGAGATACTTAGAGCTGAGGAATCTGAGCTTTGTTCCAAGGGCGGTGGGAGTCCTGCAGGGCTTTGAACAGTGTGACATGATCAATCATATTTGGAGCCTGCTAATATTTGTGTTTTCTTCACTGGTCTTTAAGGCAGTGCTTCTCAGACTTTATAGTTTGTAGGAATTACCCAGACTTTTGGTGACTATAGGGGCTCCCAAGTGGGGCTCAGGATGCCTCATTAAGCTCATAGGTGTTGTCAGGACTGCTGAGTCAGGGACTATACTTTGCATAACAAAGTCTTACACACAGAATCACTTAGAGCATCTACCACTGACTTTTTCAGAGCCTACAAAAAGGCCAGTGAGCTACTAGAAGATATGTTCAAAGTTCTTTTCTGTCCTCAAATAGCTGGGTGGTTTCTTTGAGTAACCCAATTTCACAGGCAGAGAACATTATGGCAATGTCCCTAGTCGTATATTCTGAGCACTCCCCTTGTTCTGAACCATTACTCAGATTGCACTTTCAGCTCAGAACTTTGGGTTTCATTTTGGTCTCTGTGTGCTCAGTTACCAAATGAGCTATGAAATTTCCTTTTCCTGCTGTCTGCAGTGATATTAATGGCTCTATTTCTTGTGATTAATGTTAAATCAAGACCTTAGATTCTCCAAATATAACACTATGCTTCTATTTGCATAGTTTAGGGATGTGAAGAGAGGATATAGATAAATAAGATTATATTCTTTTAAATTAGTTTTGCAGGCAGAGAACATTGGATTGCACTAGCCTTAGTTTTCATCATATATATCACACATATATAATAAATGTGATATAAATATGTACTACAGAATAAATGAGATTATAAATTTAAATTACTTAGCACAATATCTGCATACAGGGAGCATCCAGAGGGGTGGTAGCTATTATTATCAAAGCCTGTACTGTGTGGATGTAGTGAGAATTAAGCGAAGCAATATGCATATTGTCTTTAGAATAGCGCCTGGCACATGGAAGATGCTGAACACACTATAGGTATTATGATGGCATTGATGGCAGTGGATGATGGTAACAACAAGAAGGATGAGGAGATAAGAAGAGGAGATGCTGGGTGGTGGAGGAGAAGAATAAAGGAAGGAAGGAAGAGGATGAGATAGTGGGTAATGCAGCACTGCAGGGAGGGGAGCGTAAAGTGTGACTTAAACAGGAATAACAATAGTGGTGCTAACAAATGTTTACTCCCTGGCATTCAGCACAACCCTGGGCAAAAGGAGACAAGAGAAGTCTTAAGTGTCCCCAAGGCCAGAGTATTCTAGACAGAGTATCAAAAGAGCAAAAAAAGCTGTTAAGGCCCCTTCCTTGTTTGCCCTCTGCCCACCACAAACTTTCTCCTCTGTGATCCCCGTCTGCCATACCACCCTACCTTGGAGCCAGGCAACTACGGACTGAAACCTCTACAAACTGTGAGCCAGATAAAACTTTCCTCCTTTAACTTTGGGTGTTGGGTATTTTGTCACAACCATAAGAAAAGAAATGAAGATGATGAAAATTTTGCTTAAGAGGGAAAAATGTTTACCTTGTATCTAAGGATATTTTTTCTTAATCCAAATGGGAATTATAAACTACATCATTTTTTGAGCCAAAAAGACTCATTTACAGAGTGGTGGTCTTGTTCCCCAGGCATTGCCAGAAGAGCCTGCTGCTCGCCGTCTGAGTTCTCACGCAGCCCAGCTGCTCTTCATCCTAACCCATCAGATCTTAGCTCATTTTTCTTCTAGTGAATCAGACAATACCGCCCTTGTTTTAAAACTGACTTTCATACTTAGATTTATGAGTAACTTGATGATGCATCCTCCTAAATGCCCTGTTCTTTTTTCTGTAAGACAAAAAGGCTTTTGTGTAAGTAGCTAAATATAGTAATCAGTCAATGAATTTCCTGTTCCACATTTTTAGAGCCAGGGAACAATGCACTGTGTCAAAGACACAAAGCAATAGATACTATACTGATTTTTATTTAAATATCTAAATATTAATCTGCTCATCTATAAAACATACATAACAGTATCTATTTCAATAATTATAAAAAATTAAAGTAGGGAATATAAATATTTGGTATGGTGTTATTTTTGCTTTAACCAACTTACTATCTTTTAAAGGCTTCTAAATAATAACAAAGACCTATAGTTACCATGTATTTATTTATCCATAGATAAACGAGTGATGGGATCAGTCCACTCCCACCACCCCCACCCCTGCTAAGACAAGGACTTTATGCTGCTTCTCCAGCAGTTATTAGACACTTTTACTTTACAGTCAATTCTGCAGATTTCAGGTAGCATATGGCCAAGAATTTAAGCAAATACCAGTTTGCAAAACAGTTAAATATGTCTTCCTGGCCTCATCATCTTGTACTTTAATCACTGTTGCTTGTATTTCAGAAAGTAAATTAAGACACATTGGGAGGTATAGTAATTCTTAAGTATGTCCAAAACATGTTTTATCCTATTTCAAATAAAATATGTATATTAATCAGTTTCACATTGCTATAGCAAAATACCCAATACAATTAATTTATAAAAAGAAAACTTTTAAAAGCGGTCATGGGAGCATATACCTGTGTCTAAACCATTTGGGATGTTAAAGAGGGAGGATTTCTTGAGCCTGGGAGTTCAAGGTCAGCCCAAGAGCCACACACACATTCACATATATGCACACACACCAAAACAAAAAAACAAAAACTAAACGGAGAGCTTTGTTTACTAACAATGTTGTGGAGGTTGCAGTTCAAGATTGGGCAGGACCACTGCTCTGGTAAGAGTGCAGAATGGCCATGGTGGGAGCATGTGTTGAAACAAGCTGAACCAGGAAACAAAGAGAAACAAAATAAGAAGCCGGGGTTCCACAATCGCCTTCAAAGGCAAGTTGCCCAAAGATGTGAGGACCTCCCCCAGGCTCATCTTCTCGAAGGTTCCACCACCTCCCAGAAGCACTAAAATTTTAATATATGGACCCTCCAAGACAGAGTGGCATTGAAGAAGAGAAAGAAATAGCTCATGGTGGGCAGAAGGTAGCAAAGCAACAAAGGATGGCCACATCTCTTTCTATCCCTTATATTTTATCCAGGCTCCTTAGGGTGGGTAGCAATCATATCCTTAATCCTGATGCCCCTGATCCTAACACTGCACCATGAATAAATTCCAGCATCACACTAGATTTAGCTTCCTCTGTAAAAGCCCTGTCCATGGCCACATGAGACTTTGAGGGATGTGTAGACACAACCCATAACAAACCATAATTTTAAATAAAATAAAGCAGACACTCAAGTTTAAGTATCATGTTGTTTCTCTTATACAAGAAACCCAAAATATAAAATGTAAAATAAAAGATAGACAATAGGAAACAGAGATAGAACTTAGCATATGGGGTGAGAACTAAAAGACAAAGGGAGGGAGAGGGAGAGGAGGGAAATGAGATTTTTAAAAGGGGGAATTGTGAAATGTTGTATACATCTAAGTTTCTTTGAGAAACCTGATCATTATGTACTACAAATGTGTATAAAAATGAAGTTTTAATTTGATTTCTGCATTTAGTCTTTCCATCACATATGCTCAGGGGATTCTAACAAGGTAACAGCCTTATTGATGAATGAGTTGTTATTTCAATAACAAAGTTCCATGTGCTGCTATTCCCCCATAACCATTCTGAGTTATGAACAAATACAATCTAATTTGAGGTGATAGCTGTGTTCAACAGTTGAATGAAATAGATATTCAAATCAGCTTAAATATAAGCTCTTCACAAGACCTAAAGACACCTAGTTCTTTCTTTTATCTTTAAAGCTGAGATGTCAACTGATTTTCTTCCATCAAAAATATGTTTCAGGAGAGAAAGACCAAAAATATGTTTCAGTCCAGAAAGGCCTGGACTGAATTAGGGCTGGGCTTGGGAACAGAGTGGAGGAACCCTGAGATCCTAAGCTCCAGATTATCTCTGATGCAGGCTAGGTTCATAGATCATAGCTCTGGCTGATGTCACCACCCAGATGACCTCTAGGTCAAGCCTCTTGACCTTCCACCTGTTGATGCTGCTAAATAAGGACAGAACCACCTCCAGTCTGAAAACTGCCAGCTATTGCTCTAAGGATCCAGAGAAGGTGAGGGGAAAATACATTGTCTCAGAGGGAGATGCCCCAAAGAGTTTCTCCACTCATCATATCACAGAATCTTCTACCTGGCCACCAACCAACCCACCAAGTGACTGAGCCACCAAAATAATTGCTAGTAACTATGAATTAATCTACCACCCAACACACACAACCAAACATCTGGTTCCCCACAGGTTCTTCCACTTACTCCACAACTGAAATCTGCCCAGTGCCTGTCACTCTTTGCTCTAATTTGAACAGTCAGTCAGTGGAAGTCACACTTGGGGAAGCTTTGATACATTTCCCTCTGAGTTGAGACCAACACAGCCTTCACCTCATTCAGTATTACCAGCCTTTTCAGATATCCAAAGATGTCACCTTGGTCTCAGTTCCTCCACAGCCCAGCTCTAGTCATAAGGGATGCTTCTGTGAACACCCCTCAGAGCCACCCCAGAGTTTCAGGCAAAGGTGTGCTAGCAATTTAGAACTGATCTGAGAATACCAACTACAAGATCACCCAGCACTCAGGAGGCTGAGGCAGGAAGATGGTTGCAAGTTCGAGCCCAGCCTGGGCTACAAAGTGAGCCCAAGGCCAGCCTGAACTGCACAGCGAGACCCTGTCTCAAAAAGACCAAAAATGAAAAATCACTAGGTAGGCCACTGTCCTACACCTGCCTGTCCTTCTCTCTGCTGTCTGCTTGAGTGCCACATGAAAGAAAGCATTTAAACACACACAAAAGATGGGGTCCTTCAAACTTATGATGCAAGTGACTTTGGAAGGTACCAACAAGTATATACATTTTACTGGACCAGCTTTGAATGCCAGTGAGATATAGCTGCAGCTCTCCGACATCCAGTGTCCCCAAATTTGAAGCACCATTTTGAGAACATGAACAGGCTCTCAACTCCCAGTCTTCAAAGCTAATGTGAGTTAGTTGGGATTATTTACATTTCAGCCCACTTACCTGATGATGTTCCTCATCAAACTGAAAAACAATCAAGAGTTGTTGCTGATCATGGAGAAACTGGAATTATTTGACTGAACTTACAATCCCAACCTGTGTGAGCTGACTGAAGACCCAGATCTTCAAATGCTCATAGAATAACACTAGACTTTGCTGAAGCTGACAGAGACAAGGCTTGGAAGTGGCTGCAGCCACCATGATCCTGGTGACCTGGAACTTGCTGATCTCTGATGTGCAGCAGGCCTCCCTCTTCCTGATCCAGGCCCAGGAGCATAATTCCCTGTCTTTGTGGGGTGGGTGTGTGGCTCCAGGGCCTGACCTGCAGTGCATCAGGTTCAGGAAAGCCCCACCTCCCAGCTCTCTGTGTTCTCTGTTGCTGCCCTGCTACTGCTACCTAGACTTGCACCCAGCCACCTCCCACCTAAAAGGCTCTCTCAAGGTTGGCAAAGGGACCTGCTTCCAGCATCTTTTCTCCACAACCCCATCATGCTCTCCAAACCACTTTCTGCAGCTCTCTCTGGTACGAATTCATCAGAATCTACAGATTAAAGTTGTCAGGTCATGGAGAAATATGTAGCATTGTATGTGCTTGCCTTGAGACATCGAAGTTCAGTAGCCTACCACAAACCCCAATCATCATCAGCCCATCCTCAGCTCTCAGCTTTGTCTGACCCTCTGGAGGTGGGTTTCAAAGGGAACTTTAGCTCATTGAAAGTCTCAGGATTCATGATATTAGTGAAGGAATTATGCTGTGCCTCTCCAAAATCCATGTTGGAACAATGCCTGATGGAGTATGAAGACATAAGGCCTTTAGGAGATACTTAGATCATGACAATTCTGCCCTTATGAACGGTTTCAGAGGCCTTATAGAAGGGACTGAGACAGCCTGGTTGGCTCTTCTGCTACTTCCTTCATGTAGCATCCAGCAACAAGCACTATCCTTGAAGTAGGGAGTGAGCTTCCACTAGACGCCAAACCTGCTAGTGCCTTGATCTTAGATTTCCAAGCCACCAGAGCTGTGAGCTATAAATTCGTATTGGTTATAATTACTCAGCCTAAGGTATTTTGTGTTATATCAGTAGGAATGGACTACAACTGGCTTGTAATGAAAATACTGGTAACTGCATGCATCTTGGCATCCTTCTTTGACATACCCAGACCTGCTAGATTCTGGTGGGGTGGCAATATGCATGGACCAGATTTCAGAGAGGACTCCTGGAAATGAAGTGGAGTCATGTTGAGAAAGGTTAAGGAGGGGACAGGTAGGGAGGACAAAGTGTTATTTTGCTCTAATCTTGTACTTTATAGATGACTAGCTGAATTTTTACCTTGCCCTATCTTGCTCATCTTTAAAGACAGGGAAGCCTGCAGGCCAGACATCTTTCTCTAAGGAGTCTGGCTGAAATTGGTTGAACCTAAAATGACTGCTGGAGTAAATGTCAGACAATCTCTGACTTCATTATAATCACATCTCTGTGCTTAATGACAAGGTCCCCACTGCTGTGACAGTTGACAATTGCCATGACTGGAAAAAAACCACCAAAGTAGTGAAAACAGGTGACACCCAAATTCCTGGAAAATCTCCACCCATTCACAGAAGAAAACATGAAGATTCCTCTCTTTTATTAGCTCATCTTTTCCCCCTCATTTCTTTGACCCTGAATCTACAACTGCCCTAACAGTTTGAGAAACACATTTGACCAAGAATAAAAGTTTCCTTTCATGGCCCCCAGTTACTGGTTCCTCTATTTTGAGGGAAAGGATCCAGTTTGGGGGGTAAAGATTGGTAACAAAGGGACATTTAATCCCCTAACTTGCTAGAATTTTCCTTTTTTAATATGTTAAAAGTCAAGGAAAGGAAAGAAAACATATTTTACAGACACACAAAGCATGTTCCAGGCTATACAGATGAAATCAGCTCTGAAAGTGAGTTCTTCCACTGAACCACTGAGGGCTGTTCTCACAGAAGTTCTGTATTAGGGGCTGTGGATATAGCTCAGAGGCACAAGTGCCTGCCTGGCAAGAGTAAGGTCAAGTTCAATTCCCAGTACAAAAAAAAAAAAAAAATTGTATCATGTGGCTTTCCAAAATCCTAGGGCCCAGCCTCTGGGCAGCTTCCCCAGACAACTTTCAGTGGCTTTTTGGAGCCACAAAACTAACTCCCTAAGCACAGAGCCACTCCAAGGGCCCTCTCTGCAGGGAGGAGAGGTCCTGACAAGAAGTTGGCCTGGCCTGAGGTTGTCGTGAACTTCATGTTTTGCTTCCCCTGCTCCCCAAATCTGATAGCCCTCTGATGGTTATGTGGAAGTTAGTCTTGTATATCCCTTTCCTGTCTTATCTGTAACAGAATGTTTGGCTGTGTACGAGACAACAAGGGTGTGTAGATGGGTTTGACTGCCATGGGCATCAGGAATTTTTTCCTGACATAAAAATGAGTGGCTAAGTAAGACCCCCCCACCTGAATGTTCCAGTGATAGTCCTTTTTCAAAATCAAACCAACAAAAACAACACACACACACACACACACACACACACACACACACAAACACAAGTGCCAAGAACACACCCACAGCTCTTCAGCCTAGAGCTGGGTAAACGTTAGAACTTGTAGGTGTTGCCCTTTGTATCCACTATGCAGTGTGCAAGGGGTGGGTGAACTCAAAACAGTGGATTCATACAGTTTCCCAAAATCATAGTGGAAGTGTCTGATTTCATTGACAAACAGAAGTGGTTTGGGTTTTTTTTTTTTTTTTTCTTTTGGTCTTGCTGTTGTTTCTTCTTTTCTCTCTTTGCCTCAGAATGATCGTCCCTGACATATGCATCAATTCTGGGCAATACTCAGAAAGCCAAGTGTGAACAACAGCAACAAAAGACATGCCTTTCATGACTCATCTTCAACCCAGAGAGGACATTCAGGCTCCATTTACTAACTTGTGTGGCATAAATAGAACTGCTTAAATAGAACCAGAAGATTCAGCTGGAATCAAAAGACATTCATATTTCTGTTTTTGTACTGAGAATTACACTGTCTCAATATTACTTGAAGAGATGTAAGTCAATCCCAGAACTGGAATGCTTTACAAATATGTTAGTTGATCCTCTTTTTAAAAGTCCTATGTAAAAAGCCTTTCTTAACAAGAGATTAGTGGTTTACTGCTCTACACCAATCATTTTTACCCAAGGTTAGCCAACTCTTCAACCCTATGTCAGGGCAAAGTCCTCAGTAATTCTCCTGTTTTTCTATCAAAGAAGAGTTCACATATTTGCATAGTAGGTTCCTAGTCACAAAACATTCTGCTATTATTAACGTGGAAGTACCTTGTGTCCCTTGAGGGAGGGAGGCAGCGAAGAGGCTTTAGAACCTGAACACCACAACCAGACTTCCCACGGAACAACCTGGAAAATACGGCAAACACTAGGCCCTTCCTGGAAACCACAAAAACTCCTCAAATGAAAAGAAGGTAGCTGTAATGATAGTGGTTTGTTTTCTAGACCCTGATGATTCAGGAAGGATAACCTTAAAAAAATCTTTTCAGCACATTATTATAAAAAATAATTGGAGCTGCCATAAAAGAAGTAAACCTAAAAGTACCAACAGTTTTCTTCCTTTTACATAAAATTCAAAATAGGTACTGACTATACACAATAGATATTAGACACATAGACACATGCACATGCTCTTCTTGGGAACATCAGTTTTAACACCAGACTTCCAGAAACTACGCCCCTTCTTTTGAGACAGGGACTCACTGTGTTGTTCAGCCTAAACTTGTACTCTGTAACAGAGCTCAGGCTGGCCTTGAGCCCTCACAGTAATCAGCCTTTCCAGTGCTGGGATTGCAGATATGAGGCACCACACCCAGTCATTTCTTTATAAAGTCTCCATTTATCTTTATAGCACTAAAATCCTTCCAAGCACCAAGGTACGAACTCTCAAGGTTTCTTTGTTGTTTTGGCTGTGTGTGTGTGTGTGTGTGTGTGTTATTAGGGATTGAACTCAGGGCCTTTCTTATGCTAGGCAAACTCTCTACCCTTAGCCCCTTTTTATTTTTTTATTTTGAGGTAGGGCCTCATTAAGTTCCCCAGTTAGCCTAGCATTTGAAATACTCTTGCCTCAGCCTCCTGAATTGCTGGAATAAAAGTTGTGGCCTGTCATGTTTGACTTATACCATATGTTAAAGTTTCTTCTTAAACTTCACCACTTAATTGTTCAGTTTTGTCCTTATGGGTACAAGGGTCACTTAACTTTAATAAACTCTTTTGTGTTAGCTGTTCTCTTGCCTAAACCTGTACCTTTGCAGGTGGGTAGCTATCCCAGAGCTGTCTATCTGCTGCCATAGCCATGTTGTAAGGGCAAAGATATGAATAGCAAACTTATAGACATTTTATAGTAGAAGTTAAAGATCAGTTAGTGGCCTGTGATCATGCTTATGCTACTTGTCACATAGTAAGACTGCTAAACTCAGTCAGCCTTGACTGTTTGCATCCAGCTACTTCTCCCAGATGATGCGATGTCAGCATGACTGTGTCCAGTTGTAATGTCTGTTTTTCTGCCTAGAAAAATACATATAGGTTTTCTAACTTGCTTCAGAGATTTCATGTCTGGGACAGACTGGCCCAGTCAAGGACTCATTTAACTCTGCTTGCTCGGCTCAAACCCTCCTCATCCCGCCCAGGATGTTCCTGCCTTATGATAAATAATTCATTTGAGATTCAAAAGGAAGTCTTCGTCTCCAGATCTTGGGAAAACCAGCAACATGATTACAATGGCATCTTCTCAAAGGCTTTTAAAAAGTAATTGTTAACCTTTAATTTTCTCTTTATATATCAGTTCCTCTAAGATACCACTCACTTGCCTATTTTATATTATTTGTTACATCATTCAAAATGGTAAATTGTTTTAGCCTCCCAGCTGGGTTACAAAAACTGCTAGCAGTGTGCTTATGTCAGTCCCAGAGTTTGACAGTGGAGTTACTGAGATCAACAAGGCTAGCTCTGTGTGGGCATGGTGGTACATGTCTGTAATCTCTGCTCTCTGGTAGACTGAGGCAGGAGGATCCAAAGTTCAAACTAGTCTGGGCAACTTAGTGACTTGGGGAGATCCTGTCTCAAAATTAAAATTTTTTTAAAAAAGGCTAGAGATATAGTTTAGTGTAAGGAACTTAAATTCAATCATTAGTACTACAAAAAATAAAAGCCCAGTCTCTTGACTCCAATCTAGTAAAGTAAATCTAGTAAAGTAAAGCTCCAATCTAGTAAAGTAGCTCTCAAAGTTAGTTGTAAATTAACATTTCCTGGAGAGGTTTTGTTTGCTTAGGGATGTGAGTTAGCAACCCTCCCAGTCTTCCTCCCTGGGTCAGGAATACCTCTACCTCTCCCTTTGACAAATAGCCAGCCTAACATGTAAATCCAGGAGATTTTTCTAGGTGTTTTTTGGGACTTGAGTATTTAGGCATTTCTGTAGGACGTAGTGCTTCCCATGCCTCACAATATCAGCTTCACAGAAACCAGTCATTGCCTAAGGTCCTCCTCTATCTGCTGCAGCTGGTCCACTTGCCAGACGAGGGCATCCACCTCTTGTATTACACGGTGGAAGAGAGTGAAGAACAGCCAAACCATCTGCCTCACCATTTCACGGTGAGGCGGAGGAATTTGTCTATTTCTCACTTCCAATGCTTGTAAGACATAACTGGGCTCCAAATAGTTTCCCGGTCCTCTGGAGGCCTTTCAAGATGCAAAGAAGGTGGCTACATGTAATCACGGTGGGGCTGGATATCACTTATCAGCCATTCCCCAGGACTCTCCCTCAGCTTCTGGAGCCATTTCTACAGCTGCCACAGGACCACTCACTTCAACGTCCCACCAAACATGCCAGTTGCTGGCCCCCTGACTATGCTGATTAGGGGACCAAAGGGAGATTTTTTGAGGGTGAAGTCTCCAGGTTAAAGAATGAACATGTGCTAGACATCAGCAACAGCAGGCAGCATGGAGCCTCCAGAGCAGAGCGCAAGAGTGCAAGAGCACGAGAGCAGCCTGTGTCTTTATTGTGTAATTCTTATACAAGTTGTTATCACACATTTACATGCTTGTATAGTGCTGTAACCAGTACATGCATGCTTACTTTTGCTAAGTCATGTACATAAGTGTACCCCACTATATGCCTGCAGTAGATGAGCAGAATCATGTCCTCAGGTATCTTTAGATGCCCCTGAGCTTTGAAGCAGTCTGAGTGGTTCCCCATATATGCATTTTTACCAAATTTAAGGTAGTCATCAGCAACCATAGAGTTTAGTTACTGCCAATTTAATGTTCAATTACGCTTTTCCCAGGGAACTTTCATGTGAGTTTTTCTTTCAAATGTTTTCAAAAGGGTTGGAGCTCCTAAGATGCTTGGTTCAATGATCTCACTACAAAAATACCTATTTACTCTCTCCAAATAAAGATTTGATCCTTGCTCTGGAAAAATGGCATTTATTTCCCCTTTTAGGAAGGCAATGGTGCTGACTAATGAGATTACTAGGAGCCAAGCAAATCCCGCCAGACCAGGAGCTTGTATGCTAAAGCTGAAGAGAAATATTATTGCTTTCAAGGGTGAAAAGCAGAAGCCCTGAGCTCAGGAATGTTTGATTGCTGTTGCCTCTATCTGGTTATCAAAGTCAGTTGACCAGAGGGCACTGTTAGTGCTCTAATCCATCCAGGGATATTTGTATCACAAACTGGTATTGAAAGAGATGAGGAGTCAGAGAAATGGAGCCATATACTGGAAGATAAAAATAACCAAAACAATTCATGCTTCTAAGATCAGGCTTCCCTCTGGTGTGTGTGTGTGTGTGTGTGTGTGTGTGTGTGTGTTCAGAGAACAGCTCCCTCTGAAAAGCAAATCAGCGTGGCTTCCATCTGTATCTACAAGAGCTTAGTCAATTAAAGAGCTGCTTTGAGTCAGGTGTAATGGTGCACACCTGTAATCTCAGTTGTTTGAGAGACTGAGGCAAGAGGATCATATGTTCAAGCCACCCTGGACACTTTAGCAAACCTCTGTTTCAAAGTAAAAAGGGGTGATAATGTAACTCAGTGCTCTGTAGATTCAAGTCCTGGTGCCATACACACTTATGCATACAAAAAGGATGGTCTTGAACCACTAATCTTCAGAAATGAGGTATGCCCAGAAGAACAGAAGGTCTTTTTTGTTGTTGTTGTTGTTTGTTTTTGTTTTGTTTTTATTTTTTTGGTAGCAGGGATCAAACTCATGACCTGGCACTTGCCAGGCGAGCGCTTATACCCCTGAGCTAAATCCTCTGCCCCAGAAGGTCTTATCTGTAGTGAAGAACATGAAAACAGCTTCTAAACAATGAAACAATAGGAGAGGGTGAGAGGTGCTACTGCTGCCCAGATAGCAAAGTAGGTGAGATAAAAATTCTAAAAATCATGTACGGTACAGTACAGTAGTATGTGCCTATAATCACATTTGCTCAGAAAGCTGAGGCAGAAAGATCTACTCAGAAGCAACACAATAGGACCTCTAAGCATGTATCCTGGCTCCTAACATAGAAATTACAGCCAACCTAACTACATCTTTGGCAAGTGGAATACTCGGATTTGAAATTAAGAGACATAGCTAGCATTAGAAATGAGTCTCAAGAAAACAATATTCCTCCAGAGAGAAGCAAGGTGTTATTAACTATAAATTTCCCAGGACTGTAAAACTTAACTCTGCATTTCTCTTTAAAAATAAGCAAATAAATACATAAGCTTGACGGTCACAAGAGGGCGCCAGACTTCACCTTTCTTGCTTAAGCACGTCTTTGAGCATTGCAAAGTACACTACAAAATAGAGGTCACAGTCCAGGAAGCTAACAATACTTCATGTTTGTCTCCGCTCTCTGGTGAAATTATAAACATATATTCACATTATTTTGCATGAATTTGTTTTTCAAATGCCATATTTGGAGTTAACAAGAAAGGAGAGGAGAGGAGAGGAGGGGAGAGGAAAAGAGAGGAGATGGGTGATTTCTTGTAATTGGATTCAGGCCCACTATTCAAGGATCAAATCATGAAGCTTCCAGGCCACTTTCTTTTTACTCATCTTCTAGGCCAGAGTAGCCTATTCCTGCAAATAGTTGCTGTACTCATTTATTTATTTACCCATGTAACTAATATTTTTTCTGCTTTTATTATGAGCTAGGAAAGTTGCTAGATGTTCATTGTGATTTATGTTTGGATGGCGCCCCAAGCCCCATGCATTCATGGAGGTGACTGAATCTAGCATTTGTGATTGGTTCATTGTCTGGCACTAGGATTGGCAATGTGAGTGCTGCACCTGCCCAGGGGTGGGCAGTCAGCATACAATATAAGGGAGGGAAGGAGGCATACTTTTCCCCTTTTGCCTTTTTGCTTTTGTGGCTTCTGGTATCTGCCACAGCAGCCATATTGCCCTTTGGCCACGCCACCCTGCCTTGGAGCCAGCTAAGTATGGACTGAAACTCCCAAAAACTCTAAGCTCAATAAACCTTTCCTTCCCTAGTTTTGGGTATGAGATATTTTTTCTCTGCAGTGAGAGAAAAGTAACCAAGACAGTGTTGAAATACAGAGATGTATATACACATATGCATGCATATACTGTATATGGATCTTATTGTGAAGAGCCAGAAAAACAAACAAAGGGGAAATGTGGAAAATTGAGTCAGTATGCTAAGGAATATTTTTCTTTCTCTCTCTCTTTCTTTCTTTCTTTCTTTCTTTCTTTCTTTCTTTCTTTCTTTCTTTCTTTCTTCTTTCTCTTTGGTAAAAACAAGGAAGGATTTATTCAAAAGTAGCTCTGAGGAGATGGAATGGCCCATTTCCCTCAAGTCATTGTTCCTGTGTTTGGGTCTTTTATAGCAAGGAATGGGTATGGGGAGCAAATACAGTTAGACAGCAGTCACGGTCAGGCTTTCTCTATTCTTTCCTGGTCCCAGATCACATCCTCCTTGCCAAAAGAAAGGAAATTTAACTCACCCTCCTCATGTCAGTATCTGTGTATTCTTTCCTGCATCTGGGCTGAGGAGAGGTAGGGGTGACAGTTTCTGCCCTAGGCCTGAGGAACTTTGGAGAAGCCATTTATCCCTAAAGGGGAAAAAAACTATACTTAAACTTCCAATTTGTGATGTGTTTTACTCCTCCCTTGCCTTAGTCCAGCCCTCAATTTTGAGTCCTTTATGGTGTGCCTCTTGTGGCTGGCTGTCTTGGTTGGATTGGCAGTTGGATTCCATCAAAGGTAGCTGGAACAGAAGCAAAGGGAAGCCGAATGTTTTACCCAAATGTACTAAAGATTGTGAGGTTAAGTACAAAAAAACCCCCAAAAACCAAAAAAAAAGCCAAAGTCAGGAGCTATCTAATGATTACATATGCTGGAAAGACTTTTTGCTTTTAGGCAATCATGCATAAGAACCTTCTTTTATAACCTCTGCTGTTGTACTTATTTTTGGTAAAGTTGGCACACAGGTGACTCTGATGCTCACAACTTTACCCAGCTAAGAAGGAAGTGCTGGAAAGGGACCCTCAGCTGCCTGTCATTTCCATGGGTTAAGCCTGTTGTGGGAAGAGTGGAGGCCTGGGGCTGGAGGAGATTAGCTATCCTTGACCTTAGCTGGGTCACTGGTTGTGCTGGAGGCTTCACTTGGCTCTCAATTGGCTCAACTCTGTATTGTCACTCTTGTTCCCAGTGATCTGAAAGAGACTTTCTAGCTTCAATGTCAAATGCACCATTTCAATTTCAATACAAAATCCTTTATAGTAATAAAATATACATAAAACTTACCACTCAAGCCTTTGAGTATGTATATGCACATATATGTGTGCACACCTGTGGCAGTGCAAGGAATAGAACCTAAGGCATCATGCACGCCAGTCACTCTACCAGTGAGCTACATGCCCAATCCTACTCCCTCACCCCCCTTTTTAGTTTGCTTTGATTTTGCTATCATCTTAGATCTTCCCATCACAACTTCCTGGGTGCTGGGATGGTAGGAGTATGCCTCCATGCTGGGCCCTACGCTGTTTTAAATATGCAATTTAGTGACATTAAAGGCATTCATATTATTGTGCAACCATTGCCACCATTAATTTCCAGAACTTTCTCAGCATTTCAGACTGAAGCTCTTTACCTACTAAGCAGTAATTTCTCCTTCCTTCCTCCTTGCCCTCCTCTAGCCCTTGGCAAGCACCATGCTGCTTTTTGTCTGTGAATTTGACCACAGTAGGTTCCTCACCTAAGTAGGATCATGTAATATTTGTCTACCTTATCTCAGCATCATGTTTTCAAGGTTCATCCATGATGTGGCATGTATTAGAATTTCCTCTATTTTAAGGCTGAATCATATTTCACTACATGTGTCTGGCAAAATTCTTTTGAACTTAATATAGTACAATTGGGGATTGCTGCTGGAATGCTCCCTTCCACTCTCCTGAACCTGAGCAATGCTCTAGGACCATCACCCCCTAACTCTTATCCTAGGACTTATAACATTGAGGCGGACACAAGAAAAGCAAAGACTCTCAAACCTGCCCTGGAAAATTCCAAAGTTCCAACCAGATCTGTTGAGATGACCCGCAGAAACCTTTCTTTACCTGGAGCTCATCAGAGGTTCATGCTTATGGACCACAACTCATACATCCAATTATGTATAACAGGATGAATTATGGGAAAGGATATGCACAATAAATGCAGCTGACATGGCTCAGCACTCTGTCCATCATGCTGTCAGTCATGCTCTGTAAAACCTAGTGGGAGGGAGGTATCCCAGAACATGGGCAATATTCATACTATTTTCCTTCCATAGGCACAAGCCTGCTCGCTCTGAGTGTACTTTCACTTTTGCAGCTTTTTACTTATCCTGTGCCACTTCAAATTCTTAGTTAGTTGGGCCAGAACCTAGGAAACTGTTCCAGATCCTATAACCCAGAGTGGTAACAAACTGGTTAGTTCTGACCTCACCAACTACATAGTGAGGAGAAGCAAAGCCCTTGCAGAACATAGAAGCCCACGTCTCTGCTCTCTGGATCCAGGATGACCAGTTGGGAACTTGGCGTTCAGAGGTCTGCTACCTCTCCTGAGGCAGCTCATACATCTCACAGATGCACTTTAGCACTGTTTTAGACCATTTGTGCTGCTACAACAGAATACTAGGGGCTCATAAACAGTGAAGATCTATTTCTCACAGTACTGGAGGCTACATAGTCTGAGACCAAAGCGTCAGCAGATTTGATGTCTGATTTCAGGTTCACACATGTCACCATGTGTGTCCTCACATAGTGGAAGGCAACAATGAGCTCTCCGGAGACTCTTTTGTAAAGTCACTAATCCATCCAGGAAGGATCCACACTTACAACCTATTCAGCTGCCAAAGGTCCTGCCTCCTCATACTATTATCTTGAGGTCTGGGCTTTGACATGTGAATTACAGGAGGATATGTTCAGATCGTAATACCTGTCTCTGAAGTAGCTTTCAGCTTTTCTTGCTTCTCATGTAGAAATCTTGTATCTTTCTCCCATAGGTAAGAACACATTCTGTCATCCAAGCAAAGACCAAGAGTATGAAGGTACACTGCTCCATTTCCTATCTTTGCCTGAGACATCAGCAAAACAAGGCAGGAGTAAAAAAGGGTTGTGTTCAGAGTATTTGGAATCTGAATACTTCATTCATGCAGTTTATCAGAGACCAGAAAATCAAGTATGGAAAATGTGGTCTTAATTACTACCATGTGAAATTGCTCAGTGATGTGGTTTTGAGGAATTAGATTTCTGGAAGAATGAGTAAATCAAAGCCAGTTTGTTCAAATTGAATTTTATGCCTTACTCAAATGTGGACTAGAGGCATGTAGGTGACCATTGGCTCAAAGCGTCACTGTTGGAAACCAGACAAGGAATATATTGACTTTGAGAGCATTTGCCAAACCTATTCAAAAGAAAATAATATGGTTTCATTTTCAAAGGGCCTCATATGTGAGACTCTTAGAGGTTCACAAAGCCTAAATCCCTGCTCTGCTTGAAAACTTTTTGGAGGTACAGAGTGAACAGCAGATTTGGGGTCTGGTCCCAATTCACCAATAGGCCAAAGAATTTCACACGCAGAATAAAGGACACCATTGATATGAGGCTCTATTTATTACCTAATTGAAGTAGACTGGTAACAGAATTTTGCATTAACACACTTGCTATCCATAAAGCATAAAAAAAAAATTGGGTTGGTTGGATAGAAAACAGACGACCAGGTTTTTGTCCTCCTCTCCTGAAGCCCAGTTTTGTAGGTAGCCCAGGAATAGGGTGTTGGCTGGAGGTGTGCGGGCTCTGGATCAGACTGTCCAGTTCAAACTCCAGTTCACCCTTTTCTAGATGTGCAGCCTTGGGTCAGCTCATTAAATTCTTTGCAGTTCAGTTTTCTGTGAGCTGGAAATGATAGTATCTTCATCAAAGGGTTTTATGAGAATAAACTAAATGATAAATATAAAGCCCTGGCACAATTGTATCATTGTTTTTACGTGGCTTTGGGTTGAATCTTTTGTCTTAGCCTACTAATCTCTTTGAAGCTTTTTCCCCTTTATCACTGAAGATTGAACCCAGGCCTTGCACAGCTAGGCAAGGGCTCTACCACTCAACTGCATCCCAGTACCTGCTAATCCCTAAGCAAATTCAACAGGGGAGGCAGCATGCTCTGTGGAAAAGCAAAAGGCTCCGCCTTGGGGTCACTGCTTGATTTTGGAAACATCATTACATTTCTCCTTTTAGAACTTGGTTTGATCTGAATCACCATCATGAAATAGGTATGAACTTTTTCTACAGCTTTGTGTGGACTCATTACTTTTCTTCTAAAGCTAGATAACTCTGACACTGGGGCCACTTAAGAGACAGGAAATGTGGTTTTAGTCTTGTTGATTTCCCTCCCCCAGGAGGATTTGGGAAAGTGCCCTGGATTTTCAGTCTGTGGGCTATGCTGGTACCTGGGCCTTTGCCAGGTCTCTTGAAGATGATCGCTCTGATCCTTTTTTGGCAAACTTGAACACTGGTTTTAGGCAAGATCAAACAGCTCTAGTAAATTATTCGCCTATCCTTGATGTTCTACCAGAATATTACTTTCCAAGGCTTAGTCACCCACCAGAGTTACTGCAAGGGTCAAGGACCCAGGTATTCGATACTTCATCCCATCCATGTTCCTCTAGATATTCTCTTCTTGAAGCATCCACAACTTTACCTTCACATAATTCACTCTACTCTTTCAGGGAAGATAGAGCTCTAGTGGGTTCTTCAGAACAAATGCCAGAAAAGTGATTAGTGGTAGTGGGGCTCTCTCCAAAACACCCCTGCTCCGGGTCTTGAAGCAAATCAGCACAAAGGAACAGGCACCTTTTAGAATCAAAGAAGAATGTCAAGATCAAATAAAAGGTCTGGGGGGCTCAAGACGGCGGATTGATAAGCAGCAAGATACTCAGCCTCTCTGAGAGAGACAATTCATGCCAGAATAAAACGTCATAGAGAGATCTGGACAGAGGGAGATGGATCCTCTTGACTCAGGAAGAAACCATAGGCAAAAGAGCTGGTCAAACATGCAGTCTCAAGGCTACAATTGCAGAAGCTGAGATTTGTGGTCACAGCACTTTCCAGCCACCTGAATTTGCGCCATCGCTGAGACTGGCCAGAGCAGCCGGAACTGGCGACTCAGAGAGATGTGACCTGAGAGCTGTGACCCACCAAGGACGCGACCCACCAGAGCTGCCGCCCACTGGAGCTGCGACTCGCTGGAGCCAAGACCAGCCAGAGCAGCCTCATCTTGTGACTCGCACAGCCGCGACCCAGCAGAGCCGCCGCCTGCCAGAGCCACGACTGGCCAGAGCGGCCGCAACTCACAACTCACGCAGCGGCGACCCCGTCTAAAGACGGAGGTAGGTGAGTCCAACGGAGAACAGAGCCGGCCAGGAACAACACAGTGAGTGCTGGGAATAAGACCCCCCACCGCGGGAAGAGGGTGACCAACTGGACGACGTGTTGGAATCAGGCAGGAGGAGCCTGAACTAGGAACGACAGTGACTTCAGTTGTTGCTCCCTTCCCAGAGCAGATTGGTGGGATTTGCTTGGCCTGGGTCATGCCCCTGGCTGGGACTTAACAAGCCTTCCCAAACTGATTCCCGCCAAGTAGCACACACTATCCCAGTGAAGGCCCCCAAAGATTGGCCTAGTGGGGAGGGGACAGCATATGCAGCCCCTGCTTGCCCTTCAATGACCAAAAGTGAACAGGAGAGGGAGGAAATCCTTTGCCAGCCTGCTTCAGAAGAACCATAACCAACAAGGAAAGGGGCTGAGACCTCCACTATACACCTGTATAGAAGAAACCAAAAACATGACAAGAGAAAGAAACAAAAAGAAGTCTCCAGCCCAAAACCCTGAGAACACCAATTCAGGAGAAGGAAATACAAAAGAGACTGAGGGTAGCAAACATGGCTTCAATAAACATCAAGAGATACCTCTGGGACCTTGTAGATGAGCTCAGAACTGAAATATCAAATCAGATAAAGCAAGATATAAGTAGATTAATAAAAGAAATGCTAAGCACCTCTCATGAAGACACAGATGGAAGTAGGGAGGAACACAAAAAAAGTAGAGAAACCTTCGATAAAGAATATAGAGAAAATCCAGAATACATGAAGCAGATTCAAAGAGACTACCAGGAAATTAAAAACTTCATTGAAAGCTGGCAAAACACCTTAAAAGAAACTAAGGATAGACTCTCAAAACTTGAAGACAAGATGGCTGTGTTAAACAGTACATTAAACTGGGAATGTAGCTCAGTGATAGAGGCTGAAAGGTCCTAGGTTCTGCCTTAGCAATGCAAGAAGAAAAGATCTGTTCCACTTTATCACACTTAAAAGTTAAAAGTCCAAGAGATGGTCTAGGCTTAAAGTTTTCTAAAATTGAGGCCAGACTTTTGTGGACAGTTCCCTTCAAACTTTCTCTTGACTTATTATTAAAAGCCCTAATGGGAACAGTTTATAAACTCACCACAACAATGCTTCTGCCTGTTTGTGTGGTTATTTGACTTCTTCTTTGGTTGTGGTGCACAGGTGATTTCAAAGAATCATTTGTGGAGGCTGAGAATAAGGTAAACGAGGTTTATTAGCCAGTGGATAACACCCAATACAGAGTTTGCAATGCTGATGTCTGGGACTGGGTGGTTATCTATCACATAGGGACGGCTTTCTGAGTTTTAGAGAAGCCTGAACATTTTCTTATTTTGGCTGAATCTTGGTAATGTGGTGAGGACTAGGTGCAGCCTTAGTCAGAATGGGGGCTTTTTTGAGATGAGGTCATTTAGGACAGAGTCTCTTCAGGGCTGCCTGCCTCAGCAAAACAGAAATTGGAAGGGTTAAGCAGAAAGGGCTCAAGAGTTAAGATGGTGTCTTAACTAAAATGACACTGTTACTCCTTGCTACACTTTGAACTACTAATAACATCTTACTGGTTTGTTCCTCCATTAATGATGTTAGATAAAATCTTTGACAAAGGTTCATTTTGTATTTGGATGGTACTTGTGAGTTTATATTTTATAACAGCCTTTAATAAGGTTCAACTTTCCTGAGAGATAGGTTCATCCCTAAATTTGGGATCCTAAAAGCAAGGAAAAAAAAAAAAACCAGGTAGGCTCTGCAAAATGTATGCGATAGTGGCTGTTAAGGGATATGAGGAAAGAAAGATTTAATAATGTAGGTAAAGGAAGAGAGAGTTTTCCCTGAGACTGATAGAAAAACTTGACTGCAAATGAAGATTAAAAAAAAAACTTTTATGTGGAACTATAGGCACATATGTGTAATCACAGCACTCTGGGAGACTGAGGCAGGAGGGGGGCAAGTTTGAGTCCAACATGGACAACTTAGGGACTTAGTGAGACTCTATCTCAAAGTGAAAAAAAATTTTTTTAACACTTTCTAGAAAGTTTATTTTTCTGTTGTGAATACAGTAATTGCTTTTTCCAGTTTTCCCAAATGACTATAAATTTCAGTTTTTCTGTATCTGACTGGGATCCATGAAGTCACAGAAGTATTAATTCCTCACCAGAAGAAACAAAAGCATCAAATACACTGAAAGGTTTGATTAAATTGCTTTGTATCATTAGGAGATAGGTTGGACAGATTTTTAGTTTTTAATAATTTATCTTTGTTACATAATGAAGTAACATTCCAACAAATTACTAGCTTTCTAATTTACCATATAATGACAGTATGACAGCAGTTTTGTTTAAAAACCAGTGTCAAGTTGAATGTGGCTTTTTTAAAGCTTAAAATTTAAGCTTCATGCATATTTATAACACCTGATATAATACCTCATTTCCTTTATTTAAATACACTTTTACTGAAAACAGTAAATTTACATATCAAATGAGATAATAAGGTTTTAATAAAGGTACAAAAGAAAAAAGCTTTTAAAAGTTTCATGGTATGCAATCAGATATTTTCTGATGTTGAAAACATGGAGTCTTAATGTTGAAGAAGCTAAGAGGAATTATTAAATCTTTTATTTTTAGTTTCTTATTGTTGCAATTCAACTAAGTACAATGCATTATGAAATGCTTTGAAATATAAAATCTTTCTTTTTAATGGAACTTACGTAAAAAAATCTTTTACCAGTAGAAAGGATGTTGAAATTATTTCTTATAACCTTAATTTTTTGTCAGCATAAATTTATTTTTGTGTTTATGATAGGATTTCATTTTTTGTTTATCAAGTGAGTAGAGTTTTTAAGTCATTTAAAGATGAAAATAACATGTGAAAATTAACTTAAAATTAATTTTCTTCTTCTGTAAAGTCTACCTCTTCATCTTCATCATCTTCTGCATGTTGATCCTTTCTTAATCGACAGGTAGTTACCTGTCCTGTTCCAGATACACCCTTAGCTGACAGTGATCTCTGTAGAGGTGACTTTGAATTTGCTTTTACAATATCTAAATGAGATGGATAATCTAGAGGATATAGAGAATTTCGGAAAACCTCCAAATCTTCATCCTCATCAATCTTCTGTATATTTTGGTAAGCAGCAGTGTAGACCTCTAAAGCTTTGCCATGAAGTAACATTTTGATTGTGATAAATTCTGAAAATATGTTCTTGATAGCCTTTATTTTCTGCTTTTCAAAATTGTCAATGGTTTCCTCCAAATGACGAGTTGTTCGGGTACCATCTGTTGAAGCTATGTGTAATTCAGCTTCTGCCTGTGAAATTACATGTCGATCAGATGGGTTTTGTTGATGTGTTCTTTCTAATTGAGTTAATTGCTTAGCCTCTCGATTCCTTGCTGTTATTGCTGCTTTGAGATCATCCCATTTCAATTTTACAATTGCTCCATAAGCTTTCAAAGGTCCAACCACTTTGGCTTCAAGTCTTTCAACCTCTACTTGTCGATAATCCTGAAGTTTGGCAAACTCCTCAGCAAAGTTTTTCAGGCCTTGCTTTAAAGTTGGGGTCTCCGTAGAGGCATACAGGTGGATATCATTCACTAGGAGGTCTGCTTTGTCTCGAAGTCTGGCAGTTTTCCGCACATAAGCAGCAAAGATTTGACACAGCTCTCCAAAATGCTTCTCCACATTTGTGACAGCATCTTGCAGGTGTCTGGTTTGGGCGTCCTGGCTTTCCAGGGTGTGTCGCAACATCTTGCTTCGCAAACGGTCTGGAGCCCAACGACTGGGGCTCCAAGGCGCCCTGCGCGCACTGGGCACGAGCCACTGCGCTCAAAGTGAAAAAATTTTAAAAAGGACCAGAAATATAGTTCAGTGGGAAGGACCTGGTTTGAATCCCCAGTACTGTGTTGACAAAACAAAAAACAAAATAAACAAAGCAAACCAAAACCAAAAAACAAAGCAAAATGCACTCTTACATGTAGAAGAACAAAGATGGGGAGCCCCATCCTGTTCTGTCAATTCAGAGAGCTACAGGGAGTTTTTGGCATATGGATAGCCAGTTTTTCCAGCACCATTTATTAAAGAGACTATTGTTCTTCCAGTGAACATGTTTGGCCCCTTTATCAAAGATAAAGTGGTTGAATGTGTTTGTAGTTGTATCTTCTAGTCTATTCCATTGGTCTTCAGATCTGTTTTTATTCCAGTACCATGTTGATTTTATTGTGGTAGCTTTGTAGTATAACTTCAAGTCAGGGATTGTGATGGCTTCTGCCTTGCTTTTGCTGCTTAGAATTGCCTTTGCTATTCTAGGTCTCTTCTGGTTCCAGATGAATTTCAGGAGCAATTTCTCTAGATCTATGACGTATGTTAGTGGTATTTTCATTGGGATTGCATTGAATCTGTGTAACAATTCTGGGAGAATGGCCATTTTCACAATATTTATTCTTCCTATCTGTGAACAAGATATGTCTTTCCATTTTCTGAGGTCTTCTTCGATTTCTTTTTTTCAGGGTATTACAACTTTACCTGTATAGCTCTTTTACTTCTTTCATTAGATTAATTCCTAAGTATTCCATTTTTTTGGATGCTAGTGTGAAGGGTGTGATTTCTCTTATTTCTCTCTGGGTGATTCTGCTGTTAGTGTATTGGAATGCTATTGATTTTTGAGTATTGACTTTGTATCCAGCTATTTTGCTGAATTTATTTATTATATCTAGGAGTCTTTCAATGGAGTTTTGGGGGTCTTCTATGTAGAGCATCATGTCATGTGCAAATAATGATAGTTTAACTTCCTTTTTTCCTATCTTTACTTCTTTTATTTCTCTCTCTTGTCTAATTGCTCTGGCTAGCATTTCCAGTACTATGTTGAATAGGAGTGGTGATAATGGACATCCTTGTCTTGTGCCTGATTTTAAGGTAAAGGATTTCAGTTTTTGGCCATTTAATATGACACTGGCTGTTGGTTTGTCATAGATGGCCTTTATCATATTGAGGTAGAGACCATCTATTCCAATTCTCTGTAAGGTTCTTATCATGAATGGGTGTTGGATCTTATCAAAAGCTTTTTCTTCATCTATAGAAATGTTCATGTGATTCTTACTTTTGGCTCTATTGATATGGTGGATTACATTTATTGATTTATGTATGTTGAACCATCCCTGCATGCCTGGGATGAATCCCACTTGGTTGTGGTATATAATCTTCTTGATGATTTGCTACATCCTGTTTGCCAATATTTTATTGAGAATTTTTGCTTCTGTGTTCATGAGGGAGATTGGCCTGTAGTTCTCATTTTTAGTTGGGTCTTTCTCAGCTTTTGGTACTAGAGTAATATTTGCTTCCAGGAATGACTTAGGGAGAATTGCTTCCCTTTTGATTTCATTGAACAATTTGAGGAGTGTCAGCATCAAGTCTTCTTTGTATTTTTTTTTAATAGGTACCAGGGATTGAACTCATGACTGTGTGCTTGCAAGGCAGGCACTTATGCCTCTGAGCTAAATCCCCAGTCCTCTTCTTTGTATTTCTTGTAGAATTCTGCGGTGAATCCATCTGGGCCTGGGCTCTTCTTTGTTGATAAGGACTTAATTACATTTTCAATTTCATTAATAGAAATTGGGTTATTCAGCAGTTTTAAATCTTCTTGTTCCAGCTTTGGTGGTTCATATGTTTCTAGGAATCTGTCCATTTCTTCTGTGTTATCAAACCTATGAGAGTAGAGGTTTTCAGAATAGGTGTTGGTAATCTTCTGTATTTCCACAGAGTTGGTAGTGATTTCACCTTTTTCATTCTGTATTGCATGAATTTGAGTCTTTTCTTTCCTTTTTTTAATTAGGCTGGCTAGGGGTTTATCAATTTTATTTATTCTTTCAAAGAACCAACTCTTTGATTCATTGATTCTTTGTATAGTTTTCTTAGTCTCTATGGCATTAATTTCTGCTCTGATTCTTTTAATTTCCTCCCTTCTTTTGGCTTTGGGCTTGGCTTGCTCTTCTTTTTCTAGATGTTTGAGGTGTAGTATCAGATTGTGTTCATTCTGTTTTACTAATGTGGGAACTCAGTACAATAAACTTTCCTCTGAGGACCACTTTCATTGCATCCCACAGATTCTGCTAAGTTGTATTTGTATTTTTGTTTGCTTGACTTATGTATGTTGAACCATCCCTGCATGCATGTTGTTTAATTTCTTCTTCAATTTCCACTGTGACTCATTAATTGCTCAGAGTGTATTATTCAATTTCCATGTGTTTTGGGGTTTTTTGCAGTTTCTTTTTTCATTAATTTCTAGTTTCATGGTGCTATGATAACATGCATGAGATAATGTCAATTCTTTTGCAATTACTTAAATATGTTCTGTGGGCTATTATATGGTCTATTTTAGAGAATGTCCCATGTACTGCTGAGAAGAATGTATATTCTGATGTTGGATAGAACACTCTGTATATGTCTATCAAGTCCATTTGTTCACAGGTGTGATTCTGTTCTGTTATTTCTTTGCTGATTTTCTGTCTCATTGATCTGTCCCTTTGTGTCAATGGTGTTTTAAGGCCTCCTGTTATAATTGTGTTATTGCTTATTTGATTTTTCATTTCTTTTAATACTTGCTTTGTATAGCTGGGTGCCCTGGAATTTGGTGCATATATATTTAAGATTGTTATCTCTTCTTCTTGAAGTTTTCCCCTAACTAGTATGTAGTGACCTTCTCTATCTCTTCAGGCCATTCTTGGTTTGAAGTTCCCATGGTCTGCAAACAGAATAGCTACCCCACTTTTTTTTGAGTTCCTGTTGCATGAAGTATTGTTTTCCATCCTTGGACTTTTAGTCTATAAATTTCTTTTTGGGTTAGATGGATTTCTTGTAGACAGCATATGGTTGGACATTGTTTCTTGATCCATTCTGCCAGTCTGTTTCTTTTAATTGGTTAACTGGGGCCATTTACATTAATGGTTATAACTGTTATATATCATTTTATTGTTGACATGTTATCTTTCTGCTGTTGTATCTTTACCTTTCCATTCTGTTTGTCTGTCTTGGTTAGTGGTTTTTTCCTATGTGTATCTAGAATGTCTTTGAGTATTCTTTGAAGGGTTGGTTTGGTGATCATGAAGTTCTTCAGCTGTTCTTTGTCATGAAAGTATCTTATTTCTCCATCCATTTTGAAGGACAGTTTTGCAAGGTACATCAGTCTGGGTTGGAAGTCGTTTTCCTTTAGGATCTGAAATATTTCACTCCATATGCTTCTTGACTTCATTGTTTGTGTTGAGAAGTCTGCTGTGATTATGATAGGTTTTCCTTTATAGGTAATCTGTCTTTTCTCTCTAACAGCTTTTAATATTCTGTTCTTATGTTGGATTTCTGAGATGTTGATTATTATATGTCTGGGTGTAGTTTTATTTTGGTTGTGGCTGTTTGAAGTTCTATATGCTTCACTAATCTGTATGTCAGTTTCCATTCTCATGTTTGGGAAATTTTCAGCTATTACTTCTGTAAATAGCCTCTTGATATTATTTGTGTTGTCCCCTTCTTTTTCATTAATCCCTGTTAATCTTATGTTGTTTTTCTTTGCATCATATTACAACTGTTGAATTGTTATTTCCTGATTCCTTGTTATTTTTAAAGATCTTTCCTGTTCACTAGATGCAATCTTATCTTCGAGATCTGAAATTCTATCAGCACTTTCGTTGAGGTGGTTTTGGCAACTTTCAATAGAATTTTTGATTTCCTGTATATCTCTTTGAATCTGCTTCATGTATTGTGTTTGTTTCTTATACTGTTTATTCAGGGATTCTGTTTGCTTTGTTCCTCTAATTTTTTAGCTGTGTCTTCTTTAGATGCATTCACTATTTCTTTCACTACTTTTTTCATTTCTTCTTTTACCTGGGAGATTATTTCTGATTTGAGTTCCCATAATTGCTTCTTTATTTCAATTGATATCATTTCAGGTATTTCAGGTGTATGACTAGTATTTTCTTCTATGTACATGGCTCCCAGGCTTTCTTGGGATGGGCTGGAGATTTGAGATTGCATTTTGGTCTTTTGTTTTGTCATTTTCCTATATTTCTATGTTTTGAGTGATGTTCCAAAACTTTCCCTGGGTGTGTTGGAAATCACCTCCTGCATCCTCGGCTCCCAGGACTCATGGGCCTTGGCTCCCCTAGTTGAATGAAGCCCTTGAAACCTCTCCAGGCTAGTCCAGTGTCCTAGGGGGCTGGGTGGGCACCTAAGCACCAGGAGTGATGTCCCAAACTTTCCTGGGCCAGCGCCAGTGAGCTGGAATTCCCCTTGCCACCTGCACAGGCCTAACTCCCCTCTAGGCCACAACTATTTCTAAGATAATATGCAATATATTAACCAATGCTAATTTCCTACTAATTTTTAAAAATTCTGTATCATTTCTATCTTGTTTTGTTTTGTTTGGTGTCAGGGGTCAAATTTGTGACCTCATGCTTTCCAGGCAGGCACTTATGCTGCTGAGCTAAATTCCTGGCCCTTGTTTTGTTTTTAAAATTTAGAAAAATTTTTTTTAAAATACAGGGTCCAGGTGTGATGGTGCCTTCTTGTAATTCTAGCACTTGGGAGGCTGAAGCAGAAGGATCACCATGAGTTTAAGGCAAACCTGAATTACAGATCAATGGCTTTACCATCAAAACTTTTATTTTGGTATAAACAAATTTGTCATATTTAGTCACATGTCTTATGATTTCAGGATTTGGGAAGTTCTTTGTCATGACATGTCACTAAGTAGGAGACAGAGTACAGATGGGCAGGGAGGTGCTTCTTAAGACTGAAGAATGGATTGAAGTGGGCACTCTCACATGCAATTAATACAATGCTGTGAAACAGTTTTGTGTTTTAAAAAACATTTTCATTAAAGAAGATATTTAAATACTGATTATAAACATTTTTTCTGATTACTAATAATGATACTAACACTAAGTAATGAAGACATTTGTTGGAGACCACTATGAAGCAGCTCTGAGCAGGATTTAAATTTTACTAATCAGCTTTCTATGTTTATCTGTGAGTCTGTCCTAGGCCCTGGCCCCTTGCCTGGTGATGGGAGCTGATTCATAGTAAGTGAACCTCTATGAATCACTGATCCTGGCTGAGACCTGTAGTGGCCTGTGAGGCCAGAAATACCTCAATGGGAAAGATAAGGCCACAGCTGAGAACACCTTGGCTCCTTCACTAAGTAAATGGAGACAGCAGTTAAAGTTCACTGCTGCAGTCTCAATCCTACCATGAATGTTATCTTGGAGATAAGATGGTTCTCCTAAATTGGCATAATCTACCACTTGGAGAAGTCTTTGAAGTAACTCCCAAGGTCCTGCTCATTTCCTGCACTTTTCTCAGTTTTTTCACCCTTTGTCCTTGGTCCTAATAAAGTGGGCTAACCCAGAGAAGACTTTGTCTTAGCCCTCGGAGTCGTGAACTCAGCTAAAGGGTTTTGACCCTCCTAGAGCCCTAAAAAATCATACAATTGTCTCTTTTCATTTAACCTCCACTGTACCCTCATTTGGAAGATGGGGTATCTAGGTCAGGACCTGATAGACACTTTGGATAATTCTATATATCTTCATTTTGACATCTATATACATATATTTCAAGAACCCAAAACCCTGGAAATCCTGTCAGCAGATACACAGACCCTAACCCCAGCCATTATGGGGAGCTAACTGAACTCTTGAGGTGGTTAAAATGAATTACTAGCTATCATTAACCAGTTTTGTTTCCTAGGGAGTGGCTCTCAAAAGTAAATTAAAGTACCATTTAAGTCCATCTAGCAGTCAGCCAAAAGATCCTTTAAAGCAGCAGTTTCTGAACCTTTAAAAAAAACTACATGCAGCTGTCAAAAAGTTTTTAGCACCTTCACTGATATTACCTATTTATAAGCCATGTACATGTGTAATTTTCCTAAAATGTTATAAAATATATATTAAAAATACATACAAAAAAAGAAAGTTAAAAGATGAAATAAAGAATATACAGAAATTGTAATATGATTCTCTCATATTCTGGTACCTTGTCTCTGGCCCCTTTGGGCTACACTTGTCCTGTTTGGGATTTTCATTTAGAATATTAATAGTGAATTACATGGTCCAAATGGCATGACTGGGTGTTTTAACTACTTACACTAGGTTTGGAAACATGATTTTTATTTTTCCCATTCATTAGTCTGACAGCGTAGTCTCTACATATTTATCTTGGGTGTTTGAATTATTCTGATTAATAACAGAGCACAGGCCTCAGATGGCAATGCTGTTTTGCCCTGATCATCCTTGCAAAGCTACAGTGCACTGATTTATTTTCTGCATAAAGAACATTAGGCTCCAGCTGCTGAGGTCAAAGGCCAAATGAAACTTCACTTGATCCTGAATCCCAGAATTCTTCTAACACCTGGGTCTCAGGTTTAGAGCCAGAATCTACTATTCCCTAGAGTTCAAGTGCCCTGGGATCAGCTAACAAACACATCTGGAAATAAAAATGCTAGCACAGCAACCCCAAAAGTGCCTCAAAGGACTGCAATACTATGGCTGCTGTATTTCCCAGGTTCATGCATGACAATAAGCTCATGCATCAGACCCTAGCAAAATCCTTACTTTATCTCTCAATCTCTGGGGATTTCAAGAACATACTTTGATTCCCACTTCTTTATAGACATTTTTTTTTTTTTTTGGTACCGGTGATTGAACTCGCGACCTTGTACTTGCCAGGCAGGTGCTTATGCCACTGAGCTAAATCCCCGGCCCTATAGACACTTTTTAAAAAAAAAAAACACTTTATTGAGATATAACTCACACTTCATAACTTCATGCATTTAAACCAATTCAATGATTCTTGGTATACTTGCAGTTATGTAAAACCATCACCAGAATCAATTTTTGAACATTATTCTTTTTTAAAAAAAAACCAGGGTTTCACTATGTAGACCACGCTGAACTTCAACTTACAGTCCTCCTGCCTCAGCTTCCTGAGTTCAGGGACACTACCACATCCACCAACAGCATTTTCATCATTCCAACAACAAACTCATCACCGGTCACTACCCTGTTTACCCTGACCCATTTGTCTCCTCTTTCCCCCACATCCCTGTGTAACCGCTAATCTACTTTGTCTCCATAGATTTGCCTGTTGTGGACAATGGATATAAATAGAACCATATAATGTGTGGTCTTCATGTCTGGCTTCTGTTACTTATCATGTTTTCAAAGTCTGTCCATGTTATAGCATGTATCAGTACTTAATTTCTTCTTGTTGCTATTAATATTGCTTCACTTGGACATTTCACATTTTTTTAGCCCTTCTTCAGTTGATGGATATTTGAGTTCTTTTTTGACTAATATGACCACAGCTGATATATTTATGGACAATTTTCCATGTGAACATAGGTTTTCCTTTGTCCAGGGTATATACCTACAAGAAGACCATAAAGGAACACATGGTAACTCTATGTTTAACCTTTAGAGGAAATGCCTTTTCCAAAGTGGTTGCACCATCCTATGTTTCCGCCAATACGGTATAATGGTTCTGGTTTCTCCTCATCTTCTCCAATACATACTAGTTTCTTTTGGATTATATCATCCTGGTGGGTATGCAATGGAACCTCACTATTGATTTGATTTGTAGTTCTCCAGTAACTCATAACTCTTGAGCCTCTTTGAATGTCCATAAGATCATTTGGCCACCTGTATATGAGCTGCAGAATGTCTGTTCAAAGCTTTATCCCATTCAAATTGGGTTATTTTTCATTATTGAGTTGTAAGACTTCTCTACATACTCTAATAAAAGTCCTTAGATACATGTCTTGCAAAAACTCTCATCAAGCAAGTTATCATCTCACTTTCTTAATGACATCCTTTGAAGAAAAACTTTTTAAAATTTTTATGGTATGCCATTTTTTCCACTGTTTGTGCCTGTGGTATTATAGTTAGGAAATCACTGTTTAATCCCAGACGACAGAGCTAGGTCTATGCTTTCTTCTAAGAGTGTCATAATTTTAGCTCTTAGGTCTTTAATCAGTTTTAACTTTTCTATATGGCTTGAGGGAGGCATCTGACTTCCTTCTTTTGCATGTAGCTATCCAGTTATCCCAGAACCGTTTGTTAAAAGTTGTTCGTTCCCCCATTGAATTGTTTTGACATCTTAGTTGAAATCCATTTGACTGCAAGGCAAAAGTTTCTTTCTGGATTTTCCCATTATATTCTATCTTTTCACATACAGCCTTCACATCGCCTGCTCACGCACAGGCAATGATTTTGAGGAGGGACCGGAAGGTCCCTAACAGACGCAGCCAGGACGTTAGCGGGACGCGCAGGCGCACTGACGGACGCGGCCAACGGTGGCGGCCGGCGCTCGGCGCGGTCCGGGCGCGCGGTCCTGCACCGCAACGGGCGGCGCGGGGCTCGGGAGGAGGCCGGGCGCGGCGTGCGTGCGAGGCACAGAGCCGCCCCTGCTTCCCTGCCTGCGCCCCTCGCGGCGTGGCGGAGACGCGGGACACCCAGCTCGCCGCTCGGCACCCCTTCGCGACTCCGACCTGCGGAGGGGCGCGTCGTCAGCCCGCTCAGAGGCGCCGTCCCCTGCCACTACCCCAGGGAGAAAACTGTCTCTGTGGAAAGACTGCTCTGGAAGACAGAGCCAGGAGCGAAGCGGCAGGGCCTGGTGACCCCTAGGCTGCCCTGGGGCCACCCGCAACGCTTGGCGACCTCCTAAGATGCGCTGTGCGGCGCATCCGGGCGGGAGTGGCGCAGATCGGGAGCCCTGCAGGGACCGAGGCTCCCAGCAGGGACCGAGGCTCCCAGATGAGGCCAAGTTGACTTGCGGGGTCTGCATTTCTGCCCCGCAGGCAGCAGAGCCCTGGCCTTTTGGGAAACGCTGAGTCTTCTGTTGCTGGTGACCTGGCTTCGACTCTGACAAAAGTCACCTCCTGGCCTGACTCCCAAAGCTAGGTGACCACCACCCACTGCTCAGACCAAGGCAGGCAGGGTGAAAAACAGCAAAAACGCTGTCTTTCAGGTGCATCGGTTTTATTGAAAGATTTGGGAGAAATAAAAATGTATTAAGAACCATCGTTGCTATCCTAGAAACACGAAGAAAAGACAGAGAAGGGCAGGGCAGGGGAAGTGTCCGCAGGGCCTTCTGAATTCCACAGTGTTCCTGGTTCCTTCTTGACAGGAACCCCGTGTGGAGAGGCTTGTGGCCCAGTGCACACATTTCCTCGGAGCTGGACGGAGGCCTGGGCACGCTACAGCCTGAATCTCCTTCCTGGCTCCCTCCTAAAGCTGTTTAAATCCTCACCTGGCCAATCTCTTATTGCCATGAAGTCTGTGTTCACGGAAGTCTGGGTGGATTCTTACGGGTCTCCACTTAAAATGCAGAGACATGTGAAACGGACACTTAAACTAGATATTATTCTTGGCTGTGGTCACTACTGTCCTCTGCAGTAGGTCTCCCAGGTGACTCCTGTCCATCTAAAGCTGTTTAGACTTGATAATTGAAAATGGCCCCATCAACACATAGATGACATGCAGGGCACATGACTGAACTGCCTGGCCTCCTCAAGTGTTGACCATGTCTGTTGTCTGGTACTTCATTGGACCTACTTTGTTTTGATGTCCAGGGCTCTTCCAGGCCAATAGGCAGCAGCAACACTGGACCTAAAGGCAGGCTGCAGTCCTCCTCTCAGAGGCTAAGGGGTGCAAGTGCTGGAGTGGGATGCCTCCAGGGTTCTATGTGGGCAAGTTTTGGTGCAAGTGTGGGTCCTGCATAGGTGAATGGCAGGCAGAGAACCTCTGCACCCATGCTGTCCTGAGGGCTTCATCCTAGGGAAGAAAGGGGTCAGTGCAGGGGGCAGGCTTGCAGGTCCTCCTATTTGGAAGGAGAGCCAAAGGGGCAGAATTTCAGGGACAGAGAGTGTAGGCTTCAGCCAGTGTGCTTGGTGCTCCAACACCAAGAATGTGATCATTTGTCGATCAAATTTCCTTTGCCTTACAAAGTCACTAGTCTTCAATGGGTGATACCCCATCAGGACCATAACCTGAACAACTGCAGCCTTTGTGCAATTGGGGAGCAACTCAGGATGAAGACTGGGTTTACCCTTTGGAGCCACAAGTGCTTAAGACCTGCTGTAGTGTGGATCACATTATGAGGATATCAGTGAGAAGTTTCCAGATTAGGCTTTGGAAGTCTGGGGAGAGGGAAGGAGTTAGGAGTAAACACGCTCCAGGATCTGCAGAAGCAGATACCACTCATTCCCATAGAATCCTTGATAACTCACAACCATTTCACAGAGTATGGTCCCCACTCACCAATCATCCACAGCCACACTTGGTATATTTAGTGCAAGAATACTTCAGAAGCATTGTTCTGTAGGGTGCAACTGTCTGTAGTCACTTCCAATACCCAGCTCAAAATTACCGGGCTTAATGTTGCCTTTGGCATCCAGCAAGATGTTCTCAGGTTTCAGGTCCCTGAGGACAATACCCTTGCCATGATGGTGGTGCATGGTGCCCACGGAATAGATTTGGATACCAGTGTGGTTTTGAGTGCAACGCAGGGGATGTTCCCTCCCATTTGAGAGGAGAGTCAAGGAGGCAAAATCTGTGGAGGTTGGGGATGGCACCACCCCTGGATTCAAAGGTTTCACAGTAAGGTGCCTGATGTCCCAGCACTAAGAATGCAGTCATTTGGTGGTCATTTCCTTATTCTCAAGGATTCTCTTTATTCTCAGGGGGTGATACCTGCTCAGGGCCTATTGGAACCCTATTTACACTAGGACCAGATAACATTCTTTCACTTTGATGACCTGCATATACTGGATGATGCTGGAATGATGTAGGTCCTATAGCAACTCTATCTCTGACAATAGAGTTAAACTTCACTCCCAATGTGGAGATGCTCAGCCAGTATCCCTTGGACAAAGTTGTCCTGGCCCATAGTCTTTAGGACCTGATCATTATCCGTGAGGCTCTCTCCACAAGAGCTGGTAATGAGATCCAGCCATGTTACCTCTCTGTGTTCACTTCCCTCACTGTGTGTCATGAATGTAGCAAAACTCCACAGTCACCAAACCACCACCCCACTGATGAAATCACTACACAAACAAGCTGTTTGTGCTTTAGTGATCATCAACAAGAGATCTCAAGGACAAAAAAAATCCACCCCAGACATGGCATTATACAGTTAATGTTCAAAGTGAAATTAGCTATATAATGACTTAACTGGCTCCTTGAGAGGTCAGAGTGCAAACTGGCCCACCCAGGCATGGCTGGCCACAGTCTACAATGGTCACCTCACTTCTTGGCCTCAAGGACTTCGTGTACTTCAATAGTGACAAAAAAGACTGATTATAAGTATTCTTGTTCACGTGGGTTATAAAGTCTGATACTTAGTTTTTAGAAATTAAAATTTGTAGGATGTTTCAAAGTCTTTTTGTTTCTGGTTTGGAACTCTGTAATACCTTTTGTATTCAGAGATCTCATGATGTCTTCACTCAACATATTCAATTTCTGTCTTTAAAAATTCGTACTGCTCTCAAAGTGATACCACAGTTTCACTGACATTATAATACTGTAATGAAGCTGATAGGAAGATTCCTATCATAATTTCTCCCAAAAGAGAATCATTAGTTTTCTCATCAGAGTTTATAGGTTGGAAAGAAATGGGTTGATACACATGGTGCTGAATGTAAAAGCAAATCAAAACAAACTCTCTCAACTAAAGATTTTATATCCAGAAAACTTGTCCTTCCAAAATGAAGAAGAAATTGAGACATTCCCGGATACATTCACTGAAGAATTTATTTCCCTACTACTAGGCCTCCACTGCATAAAGGGGGTCCTTCTGTCTAGGATAAACATAGGCAGAAACTCAGACCTGTTTAAAGAAACAACAGATCAGTAGTAACTCTTGTCTGTAAACAGATGGATATTTATGAAAGTTTGGGCCAGTTTTATTTTCTACATTGTAAGAGATTCATATCAAAAAATAAAGCCTAATATTACTTTTTAAAAAGAAATTAAAGTTTATTTCTCCAGAGAGATGCAGAGATCTCAGCAGCATCACTCCAAAGCTCCATCATAACTGAATCAGTATTCTGTGTATTTTTTTCCCAAGATTCAATTTTTCAGTTAAGGAAAGCTGATTGATTTGCTCTTAAAACAGTCTTTATGACTGGGAATAGGGCTGTCCAGCATAGATATTGTACGTGGGACCATCTTTTTTTTTTTTTTTTAAGAGTTATACCAAGCCAGCATATGTAATTTCTAGGTCATTGCAATTCTCCTAACTTTCTCCTTGTTCCTAGTCTCTGCATTCCCTGCCTCCATCTATAATTATATCTGCATTAAGCATGTGGTGTTCTCTACATGCACATCCCCAAAACGTTACCCTTGAGCTGTATTGGACCAGTCTTTACATCCTAAAAGCACACTGCATCTTATAAGTTATGTCATGCTAACTTTTGCTCTTTTCTTGAGAATTAGTATACTATAAAAATCTAATACCTTTGGTTCATTTAACCATTGAATCAAACTCTTAGTGTCCTTATCATATTTTAAGGAGTCACTGAGTCACTAGAAGAGCCCTCTGTTCATTTTAATCCAGGAAGTATGCAAAATTAGGATCACACTGCCCTGAACACACCCAGTCTTGCTTGATCTCAGGACATAAACCTGGTTAGCACTTGAATTAGATAAAGCTCTTCGAATCCTGATTGAAATGTTGGTATTGCTAAGTGTAGTAGTGCATGCCTGTAATCCCAGTGCTCAGGAGGCTGAGTCAGAAGGATCACCATGAGTTTGAGGCCAGCCTGAACTAAGTAGCAAGACTTTGTCTCAAAAAAAGAAGAAGAAATGTTGGTACTGATCACCAGGATGCATTCAAAAGGGAAAATGAGTCTTAGGAAACAAGCTCTTCTAAGGGTTTTCTTCTCTTGGTAAAAGAGGTTCTGTATATTTTCTTGACAGTGAAAGCAACAACTACCTGAACAAAAAACCCTCTCAGATCATGACTTCCTCAAACATAATATCTGAACCTCTTGGTTTAACCCACAAGACAGTCTTAATCTGGCCTCAATGTTCTGTTCCTTCCTGTATTTTATCCCTTCTCCAACACATGGATTGTGTCTGTGTCCATGGCAGAATTGTAGTGGTTTTTGCTTTTAGGAGGAAAGGCTACCGGTTACCTAGGGGTGGCTAAACTCAGTTGCGTCAACTTAATAGGCTTGGGAGCCGTGGAGGTGATTAGTAATGCACACTAAGTCTGGGTGGATCATAATAGTGTGACCTCAAGGCCTGTGTCTGGCTGCTCGTTTCTCTCGGGCACAAAATAGTTCCCCTGCTCTGCTTCCTGGCCACCATGAACTAAGTGGCTTTGCTCAGCCACTTCCTTTTGCCAGGAAGCTTCTGCCTTGGAGCCAGCTAACATGGGTTGAATGTCCTTACAAACATGAGCCAAACTAAACTTCTCCTTTAAGTTGTGGGTGTCAGGTTTTGTGTCCCTACAACAGGAAAGCTAATGCATAGCTCTGATACTTACATACAAAAGGGAATGTTTGATGTTAATTTGAAAATTTCAAAAGATTTTTCCAGAAGCCTTCCCCTAAATCAAGTATACATTCCAATGACTATTCTGATAAATTCAGGAAAATATCTTTCACCTGTGAAAGAGTTTTGCCCTAGAATAAATTACTGTACAGTTATGGTCTAACGTGCCAGAAGGCCAAGCAGAACATTCACCACTTCCTACTTCTTCCTCAGCCTTAATTGCAACGCCCCTTCCTGTTTGTACTTGCAGAAAATTTCAGTCAACTCCTCTCGCCCTAAGCACCACCCCCAGTCAGAGGTTTTATATATATATATATATATATATATATATATATATATATATATCCCATACCCCACATTCCGTTCAGAGAAAGGCAGGCTGCCCATAGTCATGGACTTCTCTCCATGTCCTTGGAATAAAGGCTACTTTTTGCTTTATATTTTTTCTCTTATTGCACTGAAAAACCTAACAACCTGAAAATCTGGTAATTTAGGATAAAAGGTCACCAATTGAATGGAACTATTCACACTGGTCTCAGCACTGAATTTCACTGGAAAAAAAATAATTTGCCAGCTTTTCTCTGTGCTGTGCAAAACAAAAGAAGACTTAATGAGTAGAACTGTACAGCTGTGGTCAAGATATTTTTCCTTTCTTTGCTAAAAAGAAGGAAAATGAATATTCGTATCACTTGAGAGAAAAGTAGAGAAGTCACAAGCCATTTGCCTAGTTGGTGGTACTTTATTAGCACAAAATGTCACATGAATCCTATATTCAGTTTAGTGTAAGTTATTGTTATTCATCAGGCACAAGGCAGCATTTGGAATTCGAGTTCTACAGTCTTTATCCAGAATAGCTAAGGCTGAAGTCTCTGATTTCATTCTCTCAAACAATGAAGAGACCTCCCAGGCTGCAATCTGGAGACATGATCCAGGCTGCAATCTGGAGACATGATAGTCTGCACAAGGGCCAAGATTTGGTCTCAAAAGCAAGAACAAAGAAAACAAAACAAAGCAAAAAGAAAAAAGACAGAGATGGACAGAGGGAAAAAGAGAGAGAGGGTAGAAGAGTGGGAGGGAGGAGGGGAAGAGCAGGAAAGAAGGAAAGGAGGGAGGAGGGAAGGGAGAGGGGGTGGAGGGATGAATGGAAGAAGGGAAGGAAGGGAGGATAAATCTTCAGTCTTACAAGAAAGCAGAACATCACTTTCATTATTAGGATTCCTTTGGTTTTTACCTCCAGTGGAATCAGCCATCATGTTTCCTTTCCCACTGAATTCCCAAGTGGCAACTTTTGGTGTCTAGGAAAGGTGCCAAACTGAGTTCTTCAAAGAGTTAATTATGCCTAGTAGAAATACTATACAAGAGACTGCCTTGGTTCTTGTTCCAGCTTCTCTCATCATCTTATTTCCTACAGGGATGAAGTGATAAACCCAAAAGCCAGACATATGTGTAGTGTCCTGAAACAACCACAGACGGGGAGTTGGGGTGACCACAGACCATTCTGATCCTGGGAAGGGGAGAGGGGTCTTGAAAGGTGGTGTGGGCAGAGGATGTGCTCTAGCAGACAGGAACAAGTCCCTGCGTCCTGTTTTCAGAAGAAAAACTGAGGGCAACATTGTTCTCAGACAACTCAGACTTGCAAACCTTTAGGAAGGTATTTTCCTTTCTTCTGTGCAAGAATTTAGGAGAATAAGCCACACCTCTCCATATGGTAGCTGTGGAACAGTCTTATCTTTCCTGATTAGCTCCTCTGTTTTATTAATTTTCTAACCTTCAGGCTCATGTATAAAAATGCCATGAAATTAAAGCCAGGCATGGTGGCTCACACCTGTAATGCCAGCACTAGGGAAGCTGAGGCAGGAGGATCATTACAAGTTCAAGACCAGCCTGGGCTACAAAGTGAGCTCAAGGCCAGTCTGAACTTCATGGTGAGATCCTGTCTCAAAAAGACAAAAAAAAGAAAAGAAAAAGAAAAAAAATGCCATGAAATGTCCAGTTCAGTATGCCACCTTCCCTTTCCCCAACTTACTCATTTTCCTTTTATATTTTTCATCTAAGGTATGAATCAGCATCACTCTCAACACTAACCACTCAACCCATAAATTGAGAGATCTCAATTCCACACTGTCCTTCAACCCCAACTACCCCAGTATCTAGCCATCTATTATTAAATTCTAACCACTGAGCTCCTAATTAATTAATTCCTCCCACCACTCTTCCCCTTTTCCACTTCTACTTCACCATTTCTTGCTATACAACCTTGCTTAGTGTATAATAGGCACTTAAAATGTATTCAGTTTTGATCAAATAAAAATGGATCTCTCTAGTGGTTTATATTATAAGACCAAAAACCATCAGTTTCTTTGGAGCTCAAGTGAAGAAAGAAAACAGACTAGGATTCCATCAGATAGCTGAGGAAGGAGTGTTAAAGGGGATAAAACTCAAATTCCTCCTGCTCTTATCATCCTGGAGTATACAAAGCAATCATTGCAAGACTTCACAGAGCTGATCCACAATCCTACCTTAACATAAGAGCTCTTTAAAGCACCTGTGCATCTTTTTTTTTTTTGGAGTGGGTGCTGGAGACTGAACCTAGGCCCTTTGCATTGAGCTACATCCCCAGCCTTTTCTGTTTTTTTGACACAGGCTTTCACTAAGTTACTAACTTGCCCAGGTAAGACTTCAATTTGCAGTCCTCCTACCTCAGCTTCCAAGAGTGCTAGGATTACAAGTGGAGTCCACATCTGATATTCTTATACATCTTGATGGACTAGAATATTGTTAAAATACAGATGTTGGTTCAGAAGTTCTGAGAAGGATCCTCAGACCTTCTGATTTCTGCTGGATTTCTGACACATTTCCCAGAAGATGCCACAGTCTCTAGTTTGTGGGCCAAGATTTGGGTAGCAAGGGCTTACCTAATCTTCTTCAGAGTAAACTTTTACTGTCATAACCTATAACACTGTTAATATAGAAAAATTTTAGCTAGTTTAAGGCTCTATAAATCTCTAGGTTGCACTGTTTCAGCTTAACAGTATCAAGTACTTTAACCCAAACAAGGGTTCTTTGGAATTTGAGACATTCACAGTCAAGCCCTCTGCAAGTGGCAGAAGGGTTGTTTAGGTAGAGATTTAGAAACTTTCAGGACAGGGCTATTTACACGGTGAGGGCAGGCTTAGGAGATTCAACAAAGGTCTAGAAATATGTGCCATCAACATAACAGCAAGCCATTCCACCCCATCCCCAGTCTCAAAAATGAGATCTTAGTAAAACCTGGGGTCATCAAGGGAGCCACCCAACAGATGCTGAAGTCACATTAAGGAAATTATCAGCCATTTCTAGAATCATGATTCTGAAACAAGGAGAAAGAAGTTGGGGGAGAAATACGCTAGCTTTATTCTCCTTTCAGTGGTAGCTAGGGCTGACCAAACCCAACTGGAAGAGAGAGGGTAAGGATGCAATCCAGCGGGCCAGCTCTCCAGACAACAGAGCAGAGCAGAAAAAGGTAGCAAATGTATCTGAGTTGGTGAGTAGAAAACAAGTAACTCATAAATCCATACAATAAGAAGTTCATGCTGGATTGAGAGTTCTTGTCCTCTTTGTAAAAATAGGTATTTTAAAACGTCATCCCTGAGGACAGCATGGGGAAAATGCAACTCTTGGCATGGTCCACTGGATACACTGACCTTGGAGGCAGTCAGGCGCTCTACAGAGCAGACAGTAGGTTGAAAGCTACCTCAGCCTAGTGCCCTTCCCTGTTATCTATGTTCTCCACACAGAAGATCTGACATAACAAGTCAGTTCCTTAAAGGACTCTGGGAAAATACACATTGATTCTTACACTATCCTAAATGAGGCAGTTGGCTTTCCCAAATAAATTTGTACCTGCTTTCCCAAGCACTGTCATGAGCCCTGACAAGTCAACAGAAATATAAATAGGATGGAACAGTTTCCACACACAAGCATCTGCTTCAGTTCCAGAAAGATCGGTCAGGGCAGCCGGGGCAAACTGAGGGTGACAGTGTTTGAATCCAAGGCAGAGCCAGGGAATGCAAACTGTTGAGGCTCAGCACATTTTACTTACAGGGGGAAAGGAGTTCTGTGACCTCACTGCCTTAGGAAAGCTCAATAGGTCACATTTCCGGCTTGGGCCACCATGGCCCCTCTGGCTTTTCCTTCCTATGTGCGAAGTTTCAAAAGTCACTGTGTTGCTGAATTTCCTTTGGTAACAAAAAAAACATCATTGTTGTTGAATGCAAGGAACTGATCTGACCTACAGTCAAAGATTTTTTCCTGCAAAGGACAAAGCCTGCTTCCTCCAGCTGATAGTGACCCCTGGAAACACACTGACCATGTATTCTCAAAAGCAAATGGCAGAGATACTTTCCTGTATGGTAATCAGTCCAAACTGAAGAACCATGGTTTGAAACATTTTTTTTTTCTATTGTGGCAAATACATAAAGCATAAAATTCACTATTTTGGTCATTTTTAAATCTACATGTCATCATCACTATGTACTTTGGGTCATTTTAAAAGTAAATAGATAGAAATTCCCTACTCTCTCTCTGAAGAAATGCCCTAATGTAATCATCAAAGAGAGAACTACAATTTTCATTCCAAAGAACAATGTAAAAGTAAAATGATTTCCCAGGAATATGTCATGAGTTTTAAACAAGGGAACATATATCCCTTTTTTCCAGATAGAGGAGTTAATTAAGCAAGTACTTTAAGGGGCTAATCATGAGTCTCCAGACTTTAGGAAAGTTCTGTTGACATTTTTTTCGTTAATGCTTGGCTTTTCAGCAGCACTGAACTGGATTCATGCGTTGGAAATGTTCTGTGAGAGGAAGTGATTCCTTTAAGCAGGGAGAAGACTTATACACCCACCCCTGATGATTGTCAGAGCAGTATGAAAAGTGGAAAAAAATAGAAGGTGCTCAGCAGGATATGAAAAGGTGGAGCAAGGCATGGAGCATGTAATTGGGGCTCAAAAATTGAAAGAAGGCAACAATAATGACAGAACATACGTGACAGGGTGATGGTGTTTCTGGAGGCTTTCAGTTAACTTTAAAGCTGACAAAGAGAAATTTACATTTGCTAAGGAGATTTTGTCTCTGCAGCGAGGGCTCCATGTCCAAAGCTTAGCTGTCTTTTTACTTGGCTTCATATCGTAAGCTGAGTTGTCCTTCCTCTCTTCTAAAATATGAGTCTACCAGGAAAAACACTTTTGTTTGCAAAGTGAGAAATATTGATAGCTCTGTCCCAAAGAAATGTATCTGCTCTGCCAGCAGTTACAACTAAGTCAGTACTAATCACACAGTGACACTCAGTACTGTCACTATTGTCACTCTCTAATGTGCCAACAAGATAAAGAATGAAATAAAGGGATCGTCTGGTCCCTTATCTTGTACCGGAGCCAATTCAACAAGAGCAGAAGTTGACCCGATGGTACTTCAAAGCCCAGGACATTGCAAACAAGCTTGGCCTGCTGTTTGTATTGAGCTTTGCTAAATAATAGGCTAGGTTTGGTGTCAGTGACAAGATTTGCAGCCTAGTTTTTTTTTTATATATATATATATTCCTCTCATATACAGGTTTTTGTTTTGCATATAAGTGAATCATCTTTGCCAAGGATCCAATTCATCTCTCGTTTTTTTTTTCCTGCACTTGTGTATTTTTGTCAGCAAGTCATAGACACTTTGAATGGGAAAGTGCTTTAGAAGTCACTTGGCTGAAAGGCCTCACACACCATCAGTACTTTGGAGAGGCTGGGATTCGTCCTCCACTTCAATCCTCTTTATTTCTTCTCTATGTTTTTTTTTTTTTTTCCTGTGCTAGGAATTGATCTCAGGACTTTCATCACGAGCTACATCCCCAGAGCTCCCTATTTAACTTTTTAAAATAAAGTCTTGCTAAGTTACTAAGTTTCCCAGGTTGGGCTTGAACTTGTGATCCTCTTCCCTCAGCCTCCCAGAGAACTGTGATTACAGGCATGTGCGACCATGCCAGGTTTACTCAAACTCTTTCAGTGATAGAAAACTCACTCATAGTAATACCAGCAGCACATTTGCATTTGTTTCAAACCAGGTACAGTATCTTGCTAGCATACTTTCCTTAACTCTCATAACTCTCAGAGGTAGCTACTATTGTTAACCCCACTTTAAAAATCAGGAAACCAAAATACAGAGAAGTAGCTAGTCCTGGGATGCATAACTAAAACTGGGTGAAACTTAAGAGTTCAAACCAACATGCATTTCTTCCAAACCTCATGCTTTTTCTTACCTGTGGTCTTCTAGTATCTTTTAGAACAACCCATTTCCCTAAGATAGCTTTGAAATATCTTTACTGTAGCCTCTGTAATTCATCTAATCAATGTAAAATATACATGATAGTAAGAAATAGAAACAAAACCTGTTAATTGGCTTTAATATTACTTCTGTGTTTACAAAGAGCAAATCTAATTGGGGCTTCTCATCAGTCCTGTGGAATATAATGTCAATCTCTGCTTCTCCTGTTAGAAAGTGGAGTTTTGGAGTGGTTCCACATAGGTCCCAGGTGAAACCTGGTGGTGCAGGCCTGTTCCTTTCACTCTTGTTCCCTTTTTCTTTCCATTCTGCCACTCTATGGGTTCAGCAAACAGTGACTGTGCCACTGATGCGTCAGCTCTGGTGCAGCCTCTTTCCACCAGAATCTTTGTCTGAGCCATGAGGAGGGAACACTCCAACCCTGATTTCCAGATAACTGCTCGTTTGTTCCCAGTGAACTGCAGTCTCCAGAACCGTTCTGTTTAGGTGGTCTGGTCTTCTTAATAAATCTGTCTCAGTCTTATTCCTTAGGCCTGAATACCAATGAACAGTTTTTGTTTCCATCAACTTTACTTTCTAACCTCAGAATAAACTAGTGCTGACCATGGTCTGTTGACTGAGATCTTGGAATGGATATTAGACACAGTTAGTAGACAAGACAGAAGGCTATCTCAGCCCTCAGTACTTCTATTTGGCCCATAGGATGCCAAACAGCTGCTTCCAAGTGGCCAGATGTTTGGCATCATGTAGGACAAAACTTTGATTCATTGGCCAAATATTCTTTTGTCATCAATCAACACATACTGGGATGTTTTTGGCATCCTGTAGATACTGTTTGTTTATAAATGAGCAGATTTTAACATTTCAGCTTCTAGAAAGTACCCCCACAACAAAAGTTCCCACACTATTTTCCAGTACAAAAATCTTTGCTTGTTGCTGGCCAATCTGCTTCAGACAAAAAGTCCCCACATTTTGTAAACTCTTTAATCATCTAAACACATCTACATCAAAGACCAACATGATCTGATGGGTTACGAGAAGAACAGAAAATCTTGGCTTTTCTCTGGTGTTATAAAGTCTAAACCAATGTAAGCAGAATGTATTTTAGTCTCCTTTCTTCTGTCTGTGGTTTTCTATCCTGGACTTTATATAAATGCACAAAGAAAATTATTTCACTGAAGATTTTCCTTATGTTGTGTCTCATAGCCATCTACTGGGAAACACATTTTCCAGCTAATTAATAGCTACCACTTAAAGTGGTCTCTGATGAACAAGGTCTTTATACTTTCTCACCACCAGGAGCAATGATAATATTTTCCTCCTTGGAAAACACTAGGTCCTGGGTGTAACTCAGTGGTAGAGCACTTTCTTGGCATGCATGAAGCCTAGGTTCTATTATCAGCCTTTCAAAACAAAAAACAGAAACAAAAAAACACACCCCAAACAAATTTTTTGCTTTCTTTTGTTCCCATCAACCCATTGCTATTCAAATTACTTTGTTTGGTTCTTTTTTTTGTTTGTTTTTTTTTTGAGACAGAGTCCAGACTGGCCTTAAACTCACTATGTAGCCCAGGCTAGCCTCGAACTTGAGACAATTCTCCTACCTCAGGCTCCTAAGTGCTGGAATTACAGATATGTGCCACCACAGCTGGCTCAAACTACTGATGTATCAATTCTGCATTTAGCTGCCAATAAATCTGTCAAGTTCTGTTTAGTGTTTTAAGGACATGACATTTCATTCTCACAAAAATGCTTTTGGTATGATATTTGCCCATGTTATTATACACCAAATGATGGTCAATCTAGACAGAAGCAAACCATAGTTTAGCAAAGTGCATTGGCTTGTTCAATGGCACACAGATACTAAGCATCAGAGCTGGATTTGACCTCAGCCCATCTGCCTCCAGGACCCACGCACTCAAACCTTCATCATTCTCTTGCACCCTTTTGCTTTCAAAGTGTCATCCTGAAACCCAGGACAGAGTCTACCAGTCCAGCACATGAGGCCCATCCCAGGATGGCCCTTTCCTGTCTTTGCACATCTTGACCAGCACTCTGTGGTTCAGCCTTACAGAATGAAGCCCCACCCCCCTCCCCCCACCCAGACATCACATGCTTTGAATCCTCCCGACCTGGCATACCCTGCCTTCCTTTTAGGGCCCAGTACTCATGCCTAGCTCAGTCTACATGCCAACATCTATCCATGGGAAAGTCCTCCCCCACCCAGGAAGAGTCACTCAGAAATTAACTTTCGTCTCAGTCCATTTGACCTCAGCCTGGCTCCACCCTTCTTCCACAACCACACTTTCCCTGGTCACAGCACCTGGAACGTGTCTTCCTTACAGTGTGACCATGTATCAAAATGATTTGTTTGCTTCTCTGGGGCTATTGTTTTGTTTTCTTTTGTTTTTTGAATCAGGGTTTTGTTATGCACTGGTCATTCAAACTGGCCTTGAACTCACTATGTAGCCCAGGTTGTCCTCAAACTCTCTGTGATCCTCCTGCCTCAGCCTCCTGAGTGCCGAGATCACAGGCATGTGTCACCACACCTCAGCTGCAGCTCTTGCTAAGGAAGTAATTTTGTCTCCAAGTCTTTGTGGCCTACACAGTATGCTCTCCAGTGATATGTACTGAATACATTATGAGCCAGGTGAGCACATGTCATGGTGATGTACGAATGATTGATTACCAGCCCTCAATACTTGCACAGTGTTTGAAATGTTCTAAATCTGTGTCTCTGAAGATTTCTTAGGACAGAGTGTGACTATTCTCTTCAAAATCTACTGGGAGAAGAATTTCTGCCTTCTCTGAACTGCAAACTGTGAAATTAACCTTTGCAGGGGGGGTGCAAGAGCACTTCAGAATCTCAATGCTTAAGTCTCAGGGAAGGACTCAGTCGTGACACTGGAATGATCGCTACCAGTGATTACACTGTTTACCACAGCTGCTCTCTTCAACAAAACTTTGAGAGAAAGCAGAAATTGTACTGACTGAGAGTGCAGATTGGCTGCTAAGTGAACAAATGACGAATGCCTGGTACCATCTGCTGACATCTAGGGTGGAAGACCAATCTCCAATCCTGGGTTAGCAAAGTCTTCTTTATGCAGTGAACCTTCTCCATGTTTTAGGACCCCTTAAACACCAAAAGCCCACCAAAACAGAGAGGAATGACTTTGATAGAGCAACTAAGGATCCTGGTGGATGAGATGTAAACATCCAGATTCTTCAAAGCCATTCCAAGTAGAGAGCTACACTTGCATCACTGGTATCAGTTGCAGGGCAGGCAGGTTGTGAAAGTAACACTGTGTTAACACTGGCATTTACAAAGCAGTTGGGATCCAGAAGTAAAAGTGCTGGGGTTAAGTCATGGTGCTGTGACCATCAGGCTTTGTGTTCCAGAATGGATCACTTAAATCTCTGAGTCTTTCTCCCATGATAAAGAAGGAAAAATAAAAGTATGAATAGGTAGTCAGGAAACTCAAATGAAATAAAATGTAAAAATCCTATAATTATACAAATGTTATTTACTTGTGTTAATATAAGAAAAATGGAAAATAAATTATGTACTTACTTAGAAGGGAATGGCACACAGCTTGCCTATAGCTATTTACTTTAGGCATCAAATTTTTGCATTAATTAAAGTGGACATGATTAATAAAAGCAGTGTATAGAAATGCCTGCTGTATAAGTTAAAGGTAAAATATTAATAATAATTTGTTTCTCCTACAATTTCATTAAAAAGACATATGCATGTGAAAAATAAACAGGTGATTCAAATGAAAATTCAAAATAATTACCCGTACTATCAGACATAATAAAATAAAAAAGAAAAGAATAAAACCAATCAAAACAATTAGAGCAATACAGGGCTTTGAAACAAGATAATAGGAAATCAATAATGGCTACTCTAATGCCCCTAGTTATCTTCTAGGTGGAGCTGAGTTAGAGTAGTTATCTTCATAGTAGCTGCCTATACTATCAGACATAATAAAATCAAAACAAAATAGAAAAAAATCAAAACAAAGCAATGAAAGCAATACACGGCTTCGAAACAAGATGATAGGAAATCAATAATGGCTACCAAAATATATTTTATTATCTTTGAAATAGCAGTCCATGCCATCAAATATAATAAAATCAAACAAAACAAAACATAATAAAGCCAAACTAAACAGAGCAATGAAAACAATACAGGGTTTCAAAACACGATAATAGATTACCAATGGCCACTGCCTTCCCTTTTTACACATTTCTTTTCCTTTTGCTTTCACAATATCTATTGTGCATTTTGGATCTCACTAACTCCTTTAGTTTTGTTATACTAAGGAGACAACATGATGTTCACCCATGAGACTCTGAACCATCTCACCCCATGAGCATGATCTCAAGTTGTATCCATTTACTTACAAGACCTTCAAGGTTTTCTTCCTTCCTTTCTTTCTTTCTTTTGAACTGGAGATCAAACTCATGACCTCGCACTTGTCAGGTAGTCACTTCTGCCGCTGAGCTAAACCCCCAGCTATGTTATCTTTCTTTACATTGTATAAAAATGTCGTATCTTTTTTACTTATTCTGCAGTTGATGATCAAGCTACCCCTATTTTGTCTGGCTCCCTGTCACATAGGGCATTGTTTTCTTCCCTTTGACTTTCAGTCTATGAATTTTCTTTTGAGTTAAATGTTTCTTATGTAAAGCATATTGATGGATCATGTCTCCTAATCCACTCTCCCTGTGCTTCTTTTTATTGGTAAATTGAGGCCATCTACATTAATGGTTATGCCAACATGTACTGCCTTGTCTTTGCCATGCTATTTTCCTGCCGTTGGCTGCCTACTTTTCCCTCCAATTGTCTGCCACACTCGGTGATCCCCCACTGATGCTGCTCCTGAAACTATAGTCATTTTTGTCTCTAGAATGTCCTTCAGTATTCACTGTAGGGTCGATTTGGTGGTCATGAATTCCTTCAGTTGTTCTTTGTCATTGAAGTATCTTGTTTCTCCATTAATTTTGAAAGATAGTTTTGCAGGGTACATCAATCTGGGTTGGAAGTTGATTTCTTTTCGGACTTGAAATACCTCAACCTCTTCTTGATTTGATGGTTTGTGTCGAGAAGGCTGTCATGATTCTTCTAGGTTTTCCTTTATAGGTGATCGATTTCTTTGACCTAACAGCTTTTAATATTCTGTTCTTATACTGAGTTTCTGGCATGTTGATTATTATATGTTTGGGTGTAGATTCATTCTGGTTATAGCTGGCTGGAGTCCTATATGCCTCACTTATCTGCATGTCAGGTCCTTTTCCCATGCTTGGGAAGTTTTCTGCTATTACTTCTGTAAATAGACTTTTTATGTCATCTGTGTTGACCCTGCTTTTTCACTGACACCTATTAGTCTTAAGTTATTTTTCTTTGCGGCATCTCACAGCCATTAAATTGTTATTTCCTGGTTCCTTGTTATTTTTAAGAGATCTTTCCTTTCGCAATCACTAGCTACAAACCTATCTTCAGGGTCTGAAAGTTTACCTTTTGCCAGCTTTCAATGGAGTTTTTAATTTCCTGGATCTCTCTTTTAATCTGCTTCATGCATTCTAAATCTTTCTTATATTGTTCATTCAAGGTTTCCCTCATTTTCCTACGCTCTTCTATTTTTTATTTACATCTTCTTTAGATAGGCTTAGCAATTCTGATATTTTTCACTTCTTCTTTTGCCTGAGATAGTATTTCTATTTTAATTTCTTTTATAGCCTCATGAAGCTGTTTCTTTGCTTCAGCTGCTACCACTTCAGAAACTTAAGGTGCATGACTCCCAGTGTCTCCCATGTTTACATCTCCTGAACTTCCTCTGCATGGGGTGGAGGCCAGAGACTGCCTTTTGCTTCTGCGTCTTGACATTCTCCTGGGTTCTTCCGGACAAGTGGGTAGTGGGGTGCCAGGCACTTGTTGGCTACAATTTCTCTAAAGTATGACACCTGGCCAGTGTTGGCTACAGGTATCTGATGGTGGCCATGGGGTGTGCTGGTGTGAGGCTGGATGCTCCTTCTTCCAGCCCATGCTGGCCACCGGCAGCAGGAAGCATCCCAGATGGTGGCTGGTGTGCATGTGAGGGCAGGGCTGACTGCTGTGACCAGGACCTAGCTGGTTACCAATGGGAAGCTTCCCTGATGGCAGCTAGTGTGCTTGCCAAGGAAACTGATTCTGATGTTATCACTTGAACATTGTATAATCAGGCTTAAGACCAAGATAGCTACCTCCATGGGAGGCAATTTTGTACACTATTTTATCACTTGCCATCAGTATAGAGACCCAGTGAACATAAATATCAATGCAAATTTGTATTCACTAAGGTTGTCCAGAAAAATACAACCAATAGAACATGTGCATGGATGAGTGATAATAGGGAAAGAAAAAGAGGAGGAGAGAGAACTTATACAGATTTAACTCATGCACTTATGGAAAGTGACAATTCCCAAAATCTGCAGCCAACCAGCTGCAGACCCAGGAGAGGCATCGTACAATTCCAAAAGGCATGAGCCCTAAGAAGAGCTGAAGTTTCAATCTGAGTTTGAAGGCAGGAAGAAAATGATGTCCTAGATCCGTGATGGTGAAACACTTAGAGACCAATTCTCCTTTGCAGCCTCTACAATGCTAGAAAATTCCTTGTAGATTTCCTGACAGCTTGTAGGACTGTCTGCAAATGTTTGTATAATTTTCTAAATGCATTTTTAGATTTGAAAACTATTTCAGCTGCCCATGTTCAAGATCTCTGTGAAAAAACTGCAGTTTTATCTCAAATGTTTTGATACAGCAAAACATCCTTTTTGCTATTTCTCTTACACCTTGTAGTTTTTTTATTCAGTACATTGAAGTATAGTGTAAATTTTGTCAAAAATGTGAGGTTGTTAAGCCAGACCATATCAGTGAGCTGTTGCTACCCCCTGCCCTTTTTCATTCATAAATAGACTAATTTCCTTCAAGCAGGCTATAAATCTTTCCAGGACTCAGGCTCTGCTCAGCCACTGGACATTATAGTATGTAAGTATTATACAATGCCTGAACCTCATCAAAAAGTGCTTAAAACTGTCAAAAATTAAGAACATGAGCCATGATGTAATTCACCATTTTTGTGACATCTTGGAGGATATAATCTAACTTTGTGCTGCATTTCCTGACACAGAACTTCTTGATGTATAATGCAGGGAAACTGAATGACTGGATGTTTTGCTTCTGTACTTAATAAAGAACTATATGAAACCAGATGTTGTCCCCACCATGCAAGGTGCCCCATCACTAGTAAGTGAAACCACCTTTTCTGGTCTACATCTTGTGACAAAAAGAGCATCTAACATAGCATTGTAGATTTCTATCCTTTATGTTCTTCCAGGCAAAGATATCATTTTAACCAACTCTTATGATGTCACCAATATCATAACACACTGCTACACTTGCATGATTGTATCTGTGCTTTCATCCAAGCACATGGAGTAACAGGCTGCCTTTTATAAGTCAGTGGTGAGCTGCTGACTAACATTTGCCATGCACAGGACTCGGTTTTTAACAGTATTTCTGCTAAGTGACACCTCAGAGATGTATTTTTGCACAATTTTAGCCTGTTTGAGAAATAATGAAAAAGGGAATTACTCCCAGACAACATGGTCATTTTGATAAAATTTCCCACAGAAATGAGGCTTAGCATGTTTTGTCATACACTGAAACTTAAAAGTTGGTAGCTGTCAGATGATTTACTATAGAAAGATAGTTGCAAAAGCTAAGATATTGGGAATGTTAGTTCCTCAATTCTTCAAGGAACCCTTTTCATTCAGTTTCACCAAGTTTGGTAATATCTTTGTGGTTGATGTCAAAGTGCCTTCTGACACTTGATGTGCGGTACACATGACTTTGACTACACAGAATAAATAATACTTCATCTAAACCTTTTAGAATGACCATCCACTGTTTATTTGTTTTTAGTCTTGCTTTTTTTTTTGTATAGTTATTTTTGTGGTTATAACTTGGAGCCTACAAAAACACAAATGAAAGTAAAGTATCCAGTGCAAATCTATTCCTGTACCAAAAATAACTAATACTATTTGTTAACACTAAGGAGTTGGATAGTCCCTGAATCAACAATCTGGAGCAGTGACCCCCAGCTGGGGTTCCCTCTGGATGTCCTGACCACCAGCACAAGAGGGCAATATTTCACTGACACCAGCTTTTGATCTGCTCTGAAAAAAAGGCATGAGTGAATTTCCTACCTTGTGGAGGCTTCTGCTAAAATCACAGCCAGTCCAAGCCAATATATATATATATATATGCATATATGTATGTATGTATGTATAGATAGAAGCAGCACACTGACTGGCCACATGACAGCTCAGATGAGTTGTGGCTAATGAGTCGTGGTTCATGATGTGATTGCCTTGGCACTGTTATTCCTCTCTGAACATGCACATGGCCCCATTAGCGCACTTATCCGATGCTCAGCTGCTATAGCAATGCTGGGGAGACTTGGCTCCCATGCTGACAAAGTAGGCTCTGTGTACCCACTGCAACACACATGCCATAGGTTCATCCCCAGTGTCCTAGGTTAAGGCATTCAGGCAAGAGGACATTTCCTCTTGATGAAGGTAGGATTCATCAACCTGTTTTATACAGGATTCCAGCAGCATAGATCAGGCCCACCAACATGGAGGATGATCTGCTTCCCTCATAGTACAACTCAAAAGCTAACCTCCTCCTGAAAAACCATCACATGCACACCTAAAGTTATGTTTCACCAAGCCTCACTAACCAGCCATGCTTCAACCTCTTGGCCCAGTCAAGTGGACACACAAAAACTGTCACAAAATTTTTACTACTGAGTTAATTTCATCAAATATCATGACTCTAAGTCTTTTCCTAGATGAATGTCATAAAGCCCCTGGTTCAATTCCATGATCTTTATTCTTCAAGTTTCTTGCAGAATTGGGATGCTGTGACAAACCATTGGTGGATTTATTTCATCCTAGGTTTAATCAGGGGTTTGAAGAATTTAGAACTTCAGCTGGACATGATAGTACATGCCTATAATGGCAGCATTCTGGGAAATTGAGACAGGAGGATTATAAAGTTGAGCCCAGAATGGGCTACTAGCAATTTAATAAGACCTTCTGAATAAATAAATAAATCTGGGGACGTAGCTTAGTGTAAATGCCCTGGGCTCAATCCCCAATACTAGGAAGAAAAATAAATACCAAAAACTTAGAACTGCATCTTCAAGACTGTGCTGTTTCTTAGACTAAATCTAATATGATGGGCAAAACCTTTCTGTTAGAGGTGTAATTTCCCCCTTCTCTTGCTCCTCAAAAATATGAACAGAAAGAAAGGGGCAGTGGTTATGATAAAGTTCATTTGGATTTTCTCATGTTATTTTATACCCACATCTGCTTGATACTCATTTTGTGTGACTGGATTTCATCATAGAGCTGGCTATTTAAGCGCATTTTTAGCTGAAGCTTTCGGGAAAAACGACCAGCTAACATTTCAGCAAAATTATCAGCAGGATGACTAAATCTCATGTCCAGGGTTTTCTGAATCCTTATATTTCTTTGTATTAACATTCAGGTAACTCACATATAGAGATAACAGTATAGCTAACTTTTCAATGATAATACGCATGGACAAACCAAGTATAATCATTTGTTGACTCAAAGTGGTGGTTATATTGGCATTAACTGTACAATTTTTTCAACTTTTCTGTATCAAATATTTTCATTTTGGGTGTGGGAGTGCATACCTGTAATCACAGCATCATGGAAAGGTGAGGCAGGGAGATTCAAGCACTGGGCAAGTCAGTGTCTTAGTGAGGCTCTGAGTTAAATTACTGTACTGAAAAGAGAGGGGCAAAGAGAGAGACAAGAGAGAGGAGAAAAGAGAAATCGAGGCAGACAGGCAGATGCGCAGGCAGACAGACATAGAAAGGAACCGGGGGAATAGTTTGGTGGCAGAACACTTGCTTAACATGCTCGATGCCCTGAATTTTATCCTCAATACTGAAAAAAGTTTTCATATTAATAATTTGAGGAAGGAAAAAAAATCTTGTAAGGTTTCCAATATAGTTCTTTGGGATTCTGAGAATAGAAAAATGGCTTGAATAGCAAGGCATGGTTGTACAGCCCTATAATTCCAGCACTCTGGGAAGTGAATTAGGGGGACCACAAGTTTGAGCAGAGACTGGGCTAACCAGGTAAGACTCTTAAAATAAGAAAATGGTTAGAGATATACTTCAGTGTGAAAGTCCTTGGTTCAAATTCCCAGTATGGTGATAATAAAATAATAAGAATACTTGATTTAGTCTCAGTTATACACTGTTTGTACAGAGTTCATCCAAAAATATTTCCCCTGTAGAAACTTTCTTCTCATAATCCATCTGCCAGGAGGCCCTCACTGAAGAAAGCACACTTGTGATTGAACCCTAATTTTCAATAGAGGGATGCTTTTAATTTTCACTAGTGTCTTCTGTCTTGGTTATAAGCACATAGGAACTCCGTGTTTCTCCAAAACATGCTGGGAAACTTGCCCCTACCACTCTGCCCTTTGCCCTCTGCCCTCTATTTTGTTCCTGCCCACAGGAGAAAGAAGGTAGGAGTGGTGAGACTGAGCTCAGATGTGAGCCTCGTAGCTTTCATTCTGTCACCTGCTAGCGAGCAGACTCGGCCCCCTCTTCAGGTCCTCATTGCCGTCAGCATGCTCACTAGAGGGGCTGATCACCTCCGCCCTCCACTGTTCAGGCTTGCACCAAAGTATGTTCTCTAATCGACCAGTTTTACCTTAAACAAGACTGATACTCTGTTGCATCTAGGTCTGCCTTGTGTCTGTTTTGCATGGGTTTGGAAGCTAGAGGGGAGGATGAATACCATCAGCATCATTCACACCCCCATAATTACCAAGGACTTGAGAGAAAAGGCCATGTGTAGGTTCCTGTGTAACCAAGTACCCGATAACAAGTTCTCAAGAAAATACTCGTTTGGAAGACTAAATCTGAAAGTCATTTAGGGTTCCTGTTTTCTCTCCCATCCAGTTCTGGTTGTAGGACACTATGCACAGCACAAATGGCAATATTTAAGCTATAAGAAAGACCTCAAGCTTTTCCCTGCACTCTAACTTCTATGGTGCCACTGTGATTAAGCAAAAACCATAATTCATTTTAGCAAAATAAAATAAGTTTCAGTTTTTGTCAGGCTTATGTATATAGTGTGGTAATGTCCACTGAAGAAATAAAACTAAAAATAATTTACAGAGAAATATAAAAGAATATGTGAAAAATGGAAAAAAATTTCATGTTCCTAGAAACACTCAATTCTGTAAGCATTGAATGCTTTCAAATTAATTTATTATTTCACTGTTATTCAAATAAAAACCTCAGTGAACTATTTTGGAAACTTCAAAATTTCAGAAAGATGTCCTCATTTATTTTTAATTTATGTTTTGAGGCACTGGGGGTCCAGGGCAGTGCCTCCATTCTGAGTGACATCCCCAGCCTTTTTTTGGAGATAGGATCTTACCAAGTCACTAACTGCCTCCCAGAGTGCTGGGATTACAGATGTGACCACCATGACCAGTTTCTCTTTAACTTTTTGTTAAAGACTTTTTAAAAAATAGAAAAGTTACCAGCGATATTGCTTAGTAGCAAAATGCCTACTTGGCAAGCACAAGGTCATGAATTTGATCCCAGATACCAAAACAAACAAACAAACAAACAAACAAACAAAAAATCTAGAAAAAAATAGAAAAGTTAGTAAACATGTATAATGAAAATTTCACTACTTGGGCTAAATAATTATTAATACTTTGCTATTTGTCTGTATGTGTGTGTATGGTTATATATATGCACATATGCATATACATATATATGCACTATGTATAGCTATACATGTCTCATTTAGACTTTTTTTACATTTTTGCTGAATCACATAAAATTAAGTTGCAAATACCATTGCATTTTGCTATAAATACTTTAACATGTACACCCTCAAAAGAAGAACATTTCATGTCTGAGAAAATTAACAAAACTTTCCTAATATCTATTTCATATTTAAATTTCATAATTGTTTCATAAATGCCATTTATTGTTTCTTCTCCTGTAAATAGGATCATCAAATATCACAAGTCACATTCAGTCAGTACTGGTTTTTAGTATCTTTTACTGCAGAGCAATCCCTACCTTTCTCATTGTTTGAATACAGCTTTCTGCTCACTTAGTTTTTTAAAACTGCCAACAATCTGCCAAAGTGGCTTTGTTAACAAGCTGAGTCTTTTTCTCTTCTGGAAATTATAGAACCAGTAACTGTGACAGGGCTTTAAGTAGAAAACAAAGGTTTATTTTTGGTTAAGAACAGGTGAAGCAGGAGGCTGACTCAAAAATTAACTTCTCAACCAGTTGAAAGTAGAGAAGTCATTGATAAAAAGAAATGAGGGGGAAGGAAAGGCTGTAAAGGGAATGTCTTTTCCGGAAATGCATGGAGATTTTTCTGAGGTTTTTATTTGAATAACAGTGAAATGAGTCTTTAATAAAAAGTTAAAGAATACCTACGTATGCTCTTTTTATCATTGTTTCCAGGTGTACAGCAACCGTTAACTGTTCTGGCTCTGGGGAACAATGTGACTTAGCATTGAGGCAGGACTGTAATGAATAATGAAGTGAGAGCCAAGCTTGCAGTTCATTGCAGCCATCTTACATCCAACCAGTTTTAGTAGCTCGGAAGAGGAACTTCTGGTTGTTGCCAATAAGCCTAGGGTGCTTTGGCTTGATACAGACGGAAATCACAAATCAAAATGCAGGTCTGCCAGCAGTCTCGATGTCATCAGATGACATGGGATAATGCTAGATACCAGCAGTTGACACAGGCAATTTATGGTCACTGGCACTGCCAGTTGCCGCTATCTGGTGCCAGTTTGTGCCAAACACCATAGGCCGACTCTGTCAGCTGCTGATCACTATCACAGCTGGCCACTGGCTTGTGCTGGACACTATAGGTCAATTCTGCCAGGGGCTGGTCACTGCTGCTGCTCTTTATTGGCCATTTGTCTCTGGAGCTCTTCAGTGCTAACAGCCCCTACTGCTTATTGTTCTTTCTTTTAAACTGATCACTCTGCCCACATCACTCAGGGTAAGAATCCTGAGAAACACACTACCTGAGAAATAAACCACAAGCAGGTTTACAGGACCATGAAAGCAAGTCTTTTATTTTAACAAAGTCAGTTCTGCAGCACAGCGGGGTCTGTGCACTGGAGGGAGCTGTCCTAACCTGAGGAATATGCCGGGAGTGCTGCTTGTATGGCAGCTGCGAACCTGTGATTGGTTCAATTATAGGCCTTTGATTGGTGCAAGGATTCAGAAAGCTTCAAATGTCATGGCAACAAGTCAGTGAGCAGGACACTGGCTAAAACCAAGGAGTCTTAGCTGGTGGGAAAGGGATGGGGATCTTAGCTATGCCAGGGTACTCCTTCCCTTCAAAGATGCCACAATCATACATGAAATGGTGGGAGTAGGGGAGGGAGGCCACACTGATCCTCCATCTGCACCCATGCTGCAATGGTATGGATGAGGGTGGATGCTAGATAGCCAGGGAGGAAATAGAAACAAGTTTTCCTAGTCCACTGGGGTGGGGCAAAGGGAAGCAATGAGGAAGAGCACAGCCAAGCCATGGCCATTGCTAGGGGGTGTGTGGGGGGTTGGTCAGGCACTCATTGCCTGTCAGTCTCATGGTCTTTAGGCATCTTGTCCTCAAAGATAAACTTAAGATTAAAAATTAGGTTTGGTAGGCAGTATACTGTGTAGCACCTGCATGATTTTGCAATCCCACCAGCAAGGAACTAAGCTTTTTATACAGGATGTTGGAATTTAGAAAGCACTTTTGTCTATTTTAATTGGGCCTGGATCATAGTGATACAGGCGAAATAAACTTACTAAATGTCTGGTATAAGTTCGTGTTCTCTAAAATCGAAGAATGAAGAAGGAACAACAGATAGAGGTTAAGAGCAGAATACATTTATTGAGAGAAAGAAAGCTTCTGTTTGAGAGACAGAATGGGTTCCCAAGGATCCTGCCTTTTTTAGAGATTTTATAGAGCAAAATCATGAGGTGAGGCAAGTTCAAGGTGGGGAAAAAGAGAACTCACAAGGTGGGTATGAGGTGGGACAGAACTTTGCTCAACCAATAAAATTACGAGTGTAATCACCCAGGTAAAATTGATTAAATCAGGGTCAAATGGGGAAGTAAGTCACGTGGCAAGTGGAAATGAATACTGAATAGGGTCTTTGCCAGTATGGGTTTGGGTTAGTGGCTCTTTCTGGCTTCCTCAAGTGATACATACTTATTTAGAATATCAATTCCCAATGTTTATCCTTAGGGTATGATTGTATTTGTTTTGTCTTTTTTCTTGAGATCTGGGCCACAGTAGAGGTGTCTGTCTCCTCCAAAGTTGCAAGATTTTTTTATCTTTGCTTTTGATATCTCTAACTCAGGTGCCTACAACAGTAAGAAGACATGTTTCTTTAAAAATGAAATTATATTACCTCCTAGCTATGCTGTAGGTGCCTGTGGGAATATTAGTACCAAATAAGAACCATTGCTTATTCTTAACCTATTCAATGAATTGCACTAATTTCTTTATGTTTACCTAACTTTCATAGTATCCTAAAAGACAAGTATTATCCCTGGGGTGGTGATGCACTGGGAGGCTGAGGTAGAAGGATCAGCACAAGTTGGAGACTAGCCTGGGCTACATAGTGAATTGAAGGCCAGGCTGAATTACATAGTGAGACCCTGTCAAAAAAAAAAAAAGTGGCACTATGCATGGGCACTGGGAGGACAGCCAGACACCAGCTTTCTCCCACAAGTCAGTGCCATTTGCAGATTGTGGAGGAAGAGAACAAGAAGCAAGGTTTCCCTGAAAATCATCGCTATGCATAGGTTGCTGAAGGGAATACCAGATGCCAGCCCCTTCCAGCATGTGGGCTGGGAGACAAGAAGAGCCATTCCCCCAACCCCCATCCCACCCCCACCACTGTCAGCAACCTACTGATCTGGAGATACACAGGCTGCAATGATAGCTATTGAGGCAAAATACAACTTAGAGTTTGTAATGTTTAGTGTTTCACTGACTTTGCAGGTCTAAAGCCAGTAATCTGATCGTCTATTCACAGGATAACAATATGCAATGAAGCATCTATGAGGGATCTCCTTCTGAGGGTGGTGGTCATTGTTAATTACCTATCATCTTGTTTTGAAGTCCTGTATCATTTTCACTGTTTTTTGGGGGTTGGGTTTCATTCTATTTTGCATTATTTGATTTTACTATGACCAGTGGCATGGGCAGCTATTTCAAAGATAACAAGATATATTATGGTAGCCATTTTGGATTTACTCTTCTCTTGTTTTGAAGTCCTTTATTGCATTCATTGTTTTGTTTGTATTGGTTTTATTCTGTTCTGCTTTGTTTGATTTTTACTATGTCTGAAGGTATCTGCAGCTAGTTTGAAGACAAGGCATTATGGTAACCATTGATGATTTCGTACTGTTTTGAAGTCCTGTGTCACTTACACTGATTTGTTTTGATTGGCTTTATTCTGTTTATTTTTGCTTGGCTTCATTTAAAATTTAGAAAAATTAAAAAGTAGGTATTGCCATCCACATTTTGGATGAATTGGAAACCAAGACTTAGATGTCAATTAGATTATTTAGGATGACAGAGATTCAAATCCAGGCTGGACTGTTGCCACGTTTTGGATTTATTACACTCTATCATATTATATTCCCTTTATTATAGTCAGCTGAGTTAGATAGAAATACTATATGCAGGCAGATTGGAATGGGTCCTCAAAGGAGCCAGTGCAGAAAACCAGATACCTTACAACCTTGGAGGAGAAAGACACCTCTGCCATAGGCCAGATCTCAAGACAAAAGGCAAAACAAATGCAACCACATCCTAAGTATAAACATCAGGGACTGACATTCTAATAGGTATCAATCACCTTGAGGAAGCCAGAAGGAGTCACTAGCCCAACCCCTTACCAGCAAAGACCCTCTTTTGTATTTAACTCTTTATTATTATTATTATTATTATTTTTTTTTTTTGCAGTACCGAGGATCAAACTCATGACCTTATGCTTGCCAAGCAGGCACTTATGCCACTGAGCTAAATCCCCGGCCCTAGGATTTTTATTTATTTATTTATTTTTGCATGTACTTAACTCTTGCTACATGATTCACTTCCTACTGGATCCCAATTTAGTCAATCTTACCTGAGTGATTATACTCATAATCTTATTGGTTGACTATAGTTCTGCCCTACCTCATGCATGTCTGCCTTGCAGGTTTCCATTTTCCCCTAACTTGGACCTGTCTCACCTTATGGTTTTTCTGTATAAAAGTCCCTGAAAAAGACAGAGTGTTTGGCAATGCACTCAGGACCTCTTACGTCTCTCAGACAGAAGCTTTCTTTCTCTCAATAAATATATTCTGCTCTTAACCTCTGTTGTTCCTAAAATTCATTCTTTGATTTTAGAGAACGTATCCTTGTACCACATATCTAATAGGTTGGGAGTTTCATTCCTCTATATCACCTTTACAGGAATTATCATAGAAAATTGTGGAAAACTTTGAAAGGAAGAAAAAAGGGAAATAGATTCCCGAGAGAATTGTCTCAGTAATTCTGAATTTTCTGAATTTAGATTCAGTAATGCTGAATTTTCTCCACCTTTCATTTTCGTGAGCTATTTTACAATTCAGTATATAATAGAAAACTAATAATAATGCAAATTAATCTTGTCCACATAATTGCAAATTGTGTCTGATGAGAGGCAGTCCCATGTGGATGGATGACTTTTGTATCTATTCATGAATTCTTTTCAGCATTTGTCTGCCTCTGTATGTGCATGTTCACTTGAATTTTCCTGGGAGAGGGCTATAATATGTTACTGAGTTTGCTCATTAGTTCACCAGTTAAATAAATTCTTTGACAGATGTGAGTCGTATCCTGAATGTTGAACACAGAGAACACTGTATCCCCAGCCCTCCCGTTTCAAAAAATTTTTTGAGACAAGTTCATGTGAAGTTGCCCAAAATGGCCTTGAACTCAAAATCTCCTGTCCCAGTTTCTGAAGTAGCTGAGATTACAGGTATGTACATCATGCCCAGCCAGAAGTGAATTTTGGGTTTGTATAAAAGTCATGATTTTACCCTTAAAATTATATTTTAATAGAGTGCCTTGTGTGTATGTGTGCTACAATGAGAAGTTACATTAGTGTTTCTTAATTACCACGTTCCTTTTTTGTGACGTAAGTGTCCACAACAACAGCATATTGAGCAACATGAAGGCCCTGGTTGCTCTGCACTGCCCTTGGCTGGCTGGCTGCCTTTTGATATTGATGGTTGAGTGGGTTCTTCTCTCAATTCCTTTTCCAATATTACTGCTGTATCATTTCTTATTCCCCCCTGAGATTTTTTTTTTTGCTACTTTTTGGTAAAATTAAAATTATTTGTTTATGAATACTGTGAAAATAAGATGTTAATCGAAAGGAAGGAAAACATGTAATAGTGATCTAACAGAAAATTCTTCCATGAGTTTTCTTGCCACACTTTGTGCACCTGTTTGTACTGTTACAGGCAACTGAGCTAGTTAGAAAAATTATAAGCAGTCAGACAGGGCTAGACCTTCAAAGAAGCCGCTACAGAGGTCCAGATGTCTGATGACCTTGGAGGGACACATACCTCTTGCTGTGGGCCAGATCTCAGAACAGGAGGCAAAACAAATGCAACCACACCCTAAGTATAATCCTTAGGAATTAAATCTGGATCACCTTGAGAAGCAGAGCCACCATCCCAATCCCCTAAGGAGTCACTGATCTCTAAGAATGCCTGTTTTCTATGTGACTTGCCTCCCCATGTGTTCCCAATTTAATCAATTTTACCTGAGGTATTAATCTTACTGGCTAAACATAATAAGTTCCCAGTTTTTCCCAGTTTAGACCCACCTCACCTCATGGTTTTACTCTATAAAAATCTGGAGAAAATACTGAATCTTTGGCAACCCACTCAGGACCCCTTCTCTCTCTCCTTCAGACAGAAGCTTTCTTTCTCTCAATATTTCTGCTCTTAACCTCCATTGTTCCTAAAATTCTTTCTTCAATTTTAGAGAATAGGAACTCGTTCCAGACATGTAGTAGGTTGGGAGTTTCATTTCCCTATACCATTGTGACAAGTTTTTATTTATCTTGTGGGCTGCTCAGTATGCTAGCTTCTTTTCCTACCAGTTTCAGGCCATTAACAGTTTTGCCGTTCTCTGATCTGACTAGGCAGGGGACAGGTTAGGACTATATCTGTCTCTCGATAAGAAACGTCCTTAAATTTTTTTTTTCAGAAAGTTGAGATTGTTGGTCAAACTATACTTTTTAGACTCCTGAATTTTCAGGGAAAAAAGATCTCAGACACAAACAATCCAATGCCTTCATTTTACAGATGAAACTGAGTTGCACAGAAATTAAATGACTTAACCATAGTAGCATAGATAGCTGGCTGAAGGCCTGGCTAGAAATAAGGCGGTGTCTTCCTCATTCTCAGTTCAGATCTCCTCCCATTACACATAGTATGTCAGTGACCTTGGTCTTCAAGAACTCTAATAAGCATAGTAATTAAGAAATAACTACTATGATCTGATGTAGTTCATAAAAACTTTTATACATTTGAGGGGAAAATCAAGGACAAGGTCAAAGGGGGCAAATTTAAATTACAAATGTCTTAGGTTAACAACAGGTTTTCACTGTTGCTTTTGGTAACTGAACTAAGTCACATGACAGCCACACATTACATCTCCCTCTGCACACAAAAGCCCCCTGGGTTTTTCTTTTAGCCCACTGAAGTTAGACCTGGGTAGGCTAATGGATGATGAACACATATTTGTTTGTCTACTTAATTAAGTAATTAATGACTGAGAAAAGTCAAGTATTAAGAGCCCTGAATTTACTAGCTCTCATTTGCATTCAAATGATTATTTTTTTAAGTCAAGAGGAAGTTTGAAGGGAGCTATCCACAAAAGTCTGGCCTCAATTTTAGAAAACTTTAAGCCTAGACCATCTCTTGGACTTTTAACTTTTAAGTGTGATAAAGTGGGACAGATCTTTTCTTCTTGCATTGCTAAGGCAGAACCTAGGACCTTTCAGCCTCTATCACTGAGCTACATTCCCAGTTTAACGTACAATCCAGCCATCTGTACTCAAATTGTCTCATTTCTAAGAAGAGGCAAATATAATTTGAAACAGCCAGTGGAGAACAGTGTAACTTAATTAGTGGCAAGTAGCAAAAGATGTGTGATTATCTCACAGGGGATCATGAGACCATCTTGCACTGTCCAGGGCTTTGCACTTGTGTGTTCCCTTCCACGCCGTCACCCCACCACACAAACTGGTGCAGACAGCACAAACTAATCTACATGCACACCAGTTTCCTGTGCAATGAAGTGTGAAAACAGAAACTCCTGATTGTTACAGGCATCTCTTGTGGTTTTTTGACATCACAAGTTTCTTTCTCCTTTGCAGTAATTCACTGAGTAAACTGAAGCCCCCAAGGGATGGTGTTAGGTGAAAATCTGGATAACGGGTCCAGTGAACTCAACAGTAACATTTGGCTGAAGTTTTTAACTTGAAGGAGTTACGTATTGTTTAATTAGATAATGTCTCTTAGTTCCAGGTAAATGGAAGGTGATGAATGGCTTAAGTGCTACCTAAACATGTTTACATTTTCCTCCAACTCAGCCCAGAGAGGGAAGAACTTGTGTCACTTGTGTCCTGGTTGTAGACTCAAGCAAGAGATACTTTTGTCACTGGGAAGTGGGCCACATGCAGGCGGTATCCATATCCTGCTGCATATATAGGGTGCCTGTCATCAGTCAGATGGCAGGAATGCTGGAAAGAGCCTGAGCACATGGGATCATCTAACCTGAGCAGTGGGAGGTGATGAGGAGAGGCTGGGTGGAGAGCCCCGTGGGTGTGTGAGCATGGAAGGCCAAGCAGCAGCATAGCTTGAGAAAGGAGGGTGTGAGGTCAGCACAGACGCACCTTTACATCAGTGCCACCTCAACTGACCATCACCCTGACATGGGACTGTTTCAGTGCCACACAAGTCCCCTTGTGCTCAAGGAAGTATCAGAGCTCAGCAGAAGACAAACTTGCTATGGGTAAAAAGTAGGATATTTCAAAGATAGTCTCACGGAGCTGTTTGTCTTTGGTATTCTTTCTTTCTTTCTTTCTTTCTTTCTTTCTTTCTTTCTTTCTTTCTTTCTTTCTTTCTTTCTTTCTTTCTTTCTTTCTGAGACGGTCTCGCTATGCAGTTCAGGCTGGCCTTGAGCTCACTTTGTAGCCCAGGCTGGTCTTGAATGTGCAATGATCCTCCTGCCTCAGCCTCCCAAGTGCTGGGATTACAGATGTGAGCCACCATGCCCGGCTGTTTTTGGAGGTTTTTTTCACTAGAGAAGTTTCATTCAGAGCTGCATTCATTTGACAATGCTTGACCAGCCCTAGAAGCTTCAGAGAGTTTCCACCACCTATAAAACTGTGTGCAAAACACTATGTATATGAGTTAATGTTAAATTTTCTGGACAGAGGTTATACATTTTATAAAATAAAAATTCAAAGTATCTGCTACCTCCAAAGTATTTTGTGGTCACTGATCTGGGGGCCAGTGGAACCCATCCAGTCTTTTGGGTCATGACAGAAAAAAATATTTTAAAAATCTTGTGTTTCAACCTTAATAGTACATGTTTGCTACACATAATATCTACGTTTCTTGTGTGAAGTTGATATATGCACATAACACAACTGATTTCATCCATTTTTTCCTTCCTCTCTCTTCTTTCCATCTCTTGATCCTTTCCCATTCGAGAAAGATCTAGCTTCCAACTTTCTATTATCTTTTATTTTGCTCTTTATAATTTGAGCTTCTCATATAAAAGAAATGATGCAATATTTAAGCTGATGTGTGATTTATTTCATTTAACATTATAGTTGCAAAGTGCATTCATTTTCTTGTAGATGACTTGTTTTTTTTTTATAGCACAGTAGTATTCTATTGTGAGTAATTACCACATTCTCTTTATCCATTCAACTGTTTATAGACATGTAAACTCCTTCCAAGATTTAGCTATTATGAATTGTGCTGCTATAAACATGGGTGTGCATGTATCATGATAATAAGATGTCTTTAATAGCTGTGGCAAATGAATTTCTAGTGTTTGTTGTTGTTGTTGTTTTTGGTACTAGAGAATTGAACTCACAATCTCATGTTTGCCAGGCAGGCACTTACACCCATGAGCTAAATCCTTGGCCCTAGTTTTAGTTTTTTTGAAGAACCTCCATACCGATTTCCGTTGTGGGAGAGGGGTTCCTTTTGCTCCACAGCCACACCAGCATTTGTCAGTATTTAGTTTCTGATGATGGCCAATCTTTCTGGGGTAAGATGAAAACTCAGTGTTCTCTTAATTTGCATTTCTCTAATACCCAGTGATGCTGAGCATTTCTTCATGTATTTATTGGCCACTTGTACTACTTCTTCCATGAAGTGTATATCAATTTCACTTCCCCATTTTTTGATTGGATCTTTTATTTGGGGGGTATCTGATTTTTCTTTGAGTTCTTCATACATTGTAGATATTAGTCCTGTGTCTGAAGAATAGCTGACAATGTTTTTCCAGTTTTTATGCTTTCTTTTCACTATGTTGTTTCTTTTTTTGTGCACAAGCTTCTTTTTAATTTACTATGGTACCTTTTGTTGATTTTTTGATACAGTTTCCTGTACAACTGGGATTCTACTCAGAAAGTCCTTGACTCACATATGACTTCAAGGGTTTTACCTATTTTATCTTCCAGCAGGTTAAGTGTTTCTGTTTTGACATTTATTTCTTTGATCCATGTTGATTTTAGTTTAATGCATGGTCAGAGATATGGATCTCAAGAGCTAATTTCCCCATTTATTAAAGAGGTCATCTTTCCTCCAGAGTTTGGCCCCTTTGTAGATATCAAATTGTTGAATGTGCTTGGGATTGTTTCTGCATCCTTTATCCTATTCCATTGATCCTCATGTCTTTTTTGGTACCATGCTGCTATTTATTTATTTATTTAATTGCTATAGCTTTGCAATATAGTTTTAAGTCTGGGATTATGATACCTCCCTCTTTGCTCCTGTCAGCCAGGATTGCTTTTGCTATTATGGATCTCTTCTGGTTCCATATGAATCTTAGGCTTGTTTCCTACAGTTCATGACAGAATTCTGAAGGAGAGACCATAAAGTGGTTATCAGAAAACATGGCCTTGTAATTTGTCCCACCTTTGGATTTAGACCTCACCCAGGGCACGCTTCTCGTCCTATCCCTGAGACAAGTAGTCAGACTCTCTAAGGTCCTTTAGACCATCTCTAAAGGACCTGAGACCACAGCCTGACCACAGCCTGTCTCTGATCCCAGCCCTGTAAGCTACTCCACTTGGCTATATATATCCCTTTAATAATATACACAGGCAAAAAGCAGATGAGCCACGTTGGTGGAAGGAACCGCAACCATGGCAGGTAATTCCATAGTGGATGACTTCTATTCTTATGAGGAACTAGGAGAAAATAGGCAGGAACTGGAGACCTGAGTTCCAGTTGGCATCCTGTACCAGCCAGTCAGGTGACATCGGGCAGTTCATCTTCGTGTGTCTACATCAATTTCCCAATCTGTAGAATGGGCAAGCTGGACTAGATTCCCAAGCCCTCCTGGGCTCAGGAGTTGACAGGCTTTTTTCAAATTCCAAATTTGAAAAGAACTAGTCGCTTATTAGAAGCTTGTTTATTTTTCTATCTTACATAGCAAGGTATATGTTTTAAGGTAGATTTGAGTTTTCAGCCCATACATGTCTACGTAGACATATCCAAGAAGAAAAGCAACTACTGACAACACTGAGAATTCAGGGACAGTTCATCTGCTAGTTAGGCTGAAAAACAAAGTAGCAAATATTTCCTACTACAATGGAGCGGCACTGCAAACTGCCCTACAGTTTCTGGTTTGGATTGTTCATGAATTGTTCCCTATCTACATCCAGTCTTGTATTTTGCTCTTAGTAGGAGGTATGTTTTTAGAGTCACCCTTCTATTCCCCTGGTACTGGGTTTTGACCACTAGGCCTATGCACTGAACTAAATTCCTACTCTTTTTTGTTTTTATTTTAGATGGCATCTTGCTGAATCGCTCAGTCTGGACTTCCAACCTCCCTGCCTCAGCCTCCCAGAGTACTAGGAATACTGGTGTATGGTGCCATTTCTCATTGGTATTTAGAGTCTTGGCCCTTTTACATACAGTTTGTAGTCTCTGAATGGTTACTGTGGCATAGCTGATCTTTTTATTCTAGGCTTAGAGGAGCAGCCAAGTTATTCATCTACTCTGGGTGCCCCCTTTCTCATTCCTCCTTTTCCCTGGATGTCACCCGGAAGGTTGTCTATCTGCCTCCCAGCTCTCTCCTCTTGGGCTCTTGACTCTCATCTTCTTTATGGGACTGTCCTTCTTTCAAATCCCCTTAGATTACTATCTTGAAAATTGCTAGTCATTTGCTGTGCTCTTTGCCTTTTAAATCACTTATTAATATTTTCCTTTCTCCTAGTCGCCATGCGTTTGGGATAACAAAGTTTCACCCACTGTTTTTGTTTCCTTTGTCTTTTTTTTACCTATGCAGTCTAAGTGTTTACAAGCTGTTCTGGAACTGCTTTCTTACAGGACAGAGGGTGTTCTGTGGCCCCTGCCTCCTGTCTCTGGTTCTGCTATGAGGACAGTGTAGACAGGACTTCTGTCCATTGCACCTTCACTACCGGACATTTCCCAGGATGAAGAAGCAGGTCAGCAAATCTTTGTTAAATGCCAGTGCTCTGTGGACCTTACTATTCAAGTACTTCCCATCATTCATCCTTCTGCAGTCTTGGCCTCATCTTAGTCCAATGATGAGCCACCTTGCCACATGTAACTATAATGACTATAACACTCTTTTCTCTTTCTTCTTCTCTTCCAGTGTGTCCCACAGAGCATTGTATTACTGAAGTCTTCTGTGAGACACACCCACCTCTCCCACCTCTCCCTTTTGATAATTGCTCTAAACTCAATCTCCTAAACTGGTATTTTTATCTTATTTTATTCATGTATTGATTTGAGATTTTATCTCTGAGACAGTCTTATTATGTAATTCAGGCTGGCCATGAACTCTTTGCAGAAATTCTCCTGACTCAGCCTCTTGAGTGCTGGAGTTACAAACATGCATCACCATGCCTGGTGTTAACTGGTATCTTCAAATTGTAAATAAATGCTTATCAAAGTTATAGATATACAAGGTAAAACATTTGAACTCAGCAAAAGAGTTATCAAAGAAAGGTAAATTTGTCTTCCATCTCCTCCTCCAGTTTTCTTTCCCACAGACAACCACTGTTAGCAGTTTCTTAAAGCGTCCACCCTTGCAGAACAACATGGTGCTAAAGTGCACATGATCAGACTGCAGTAGCCACTGTACCAGGAGCCTGTCTTGAAGCTCAGCCAGTTGCGCTGGGGGTCTTGTTTACCTGCCAGACATTTGTCCAAGAACTGGGCTGTACCATCAGTACACCAGCCAGAGACTGAATTAAGTTTAACTGTTTTGCTTCTGAACTATGGTGAACTGTGCTACTGTGACCAGCGGTGGGTTGTGGTGTCGACCCAGTTTGTAGAGAGTAAGCACAAAATGATAGCATTCCTTTGCTTCTGCACCATTGCTTCCTTGTCCAACCTTATTTCCTAAATTCGGGTGTAACACCCTCATTATTAAATTATGTACTTACTGCAAGCATTTAAGAAATAACCTAGAGTGTGTAATATGAGCAGCAATAGCATCACCCATACAGAATGTGTAATGACATTGTAGCCAGGGTGCAATTCCTACTCAATCCAGGGAGAAGAGCCACTTTGGGAGCAGTTCTGCACCTGGCTGTACACTAATGACAGCCTTGGACCTGGAAAATATTCTTGTAATGACATCCATAATCTTAAAAAACTGCTTCTGGGGAGCATATAATGTTTCTATTAGATACAAAGTAGCTTAGGTACAAGTAGGAAAACTTCTTTTAAAATCCACCTAATGAGCAGCAGGCTTGGGTGCGCTCTGCTGAGGAGGTGCTGCCTGTGACACTCGACATCTGGCTAGGAATTGCCTGGGAGATACATTTTGATCAGATGAGCTGTGATATACATAATAAAAGTGAGAGAGATGACTTCCCGTCAGAAGGTCTCCCAAGTGTGGTCTCTGGATAACAGAGAAGTTCATCAGTCAAATGTATGTAGAAAACTGCCTGTGAATCTTCTTTCCTCCTTGTGTGTTCACAATCTACACTTACACATTGAAGACTCCAGGGGTCCCATAGTAAAATAACTTCCAAACATTTTACCGACCTTCTGTCTCCTAAACTTATTTGGCAATAACAGATTGTATGCATAACGCCTGTTTGCAGCCTAAAGAAATAAGATTCAGAGGTACAAACTCTGGAAAATGTCACTTCCATAATCATGCAAGTTAAATAATTTTTTTTTAAACAAATAATTGCTTCCTCTAAATAACTCATGTATTTTATATATTATAGGCCAATCATACCATAGTTCCATACAAAACAATAATATGATAAATATATGAAACAATTATAGTATGGCTGTCATCTGATGTTAATTATTTAACATTTACATCTTTTAAAAATCTAGTTCTAGTTTTTTATATTTCTTTGTAAGTTGAAATCTTGTTAGTTGGCATCCTTCAGTTATTTCCCAGTGACTTCCTGGCTGTCTTGTAGGACACTTCCGATAGAGAGCTCTTGCTCACTGACATTTTTTTTCCCTTACAATTTATTTAAGGAGGGCTCGACCTCATTAGCCGAAGATACGTTTTGCATTTCAATCAGCTCTCTATTCTGAGTGGGTCAAGTTCTATTTTCCACACAGCCTCTTTCAGAATGCTATTATTGCTCTTAAATTCTGGGTCAGAAAGTTGTTTCTGCTATACAATTGATTACACAATCAGGTGTATTATTTTTAAACAGAATTGATTTAAAATGATTTTAAAAATCACACAGAAAGGTGTTTTATCATGAGTCCAGGTGCATTTATAAAAATAGAACGAAGACCAAAGCACAGATGATTCTTCTCCCACATGCTGATCCTCGACTGTTGTTCAGGGAGCGGCTCCAGAAGACAGCTTCTTTGAGAATTGTATCTGAGTGGCCCAGATTCCATAGCTTCTTTATTTGTTAGGAGCTGCTGTAGAAAGGTTGGATGACATGTCTTTCTGCTCCAGGACAGTGACGGCAAAGCTTTTAGAGACTAAAGCCCACTTATTTATCACCAAGTGCCAACACTGTACAGTCATCCAATGCTCAGCTGCTGTGGTGATGCTGGGGCAACTCGGCTCATGTGCCTGCTGGGGCTCTGCATGCCATTCACCAGCACTGGTCTAGGGCGGGTGCCCTGTGAATAGAAGTGTGAAGAGAACAGGAACTGAGGCAGGCAAGGCCTGCCCAAGTGGCAGAAGCCACTTGTTCTTTGGTTCATGAGAAGGAAGGACTGGCCCCTTCTGAGGCCAGGGACAGAGAGGTTAAAAAGCTGGGTCTAAGCAGTAGGAGCTGTGACAGATTGAAAAATGTAAAGGCTGGCAACATCCTCTGTTTAGACTGAGAATAATTTGTAGTATGAGAAGGCCTGGAAAGCAGAAAGAAGATAGAAGTGAAGACCCAAACAAACCCACACTCTCACAAGGATGTGTGGGCATTACATTAAATCACAGTGGGTGTGAGCAAAGAAAATGCTCAAAGCAGGTGCCTGCAATAAATATGACCAACATCCTCTTAAGAAAATGCTGGCTGGATGTGGCCACTCATGCCTGCAATTCTAGCTATTCGAGAGGCTGAGGCAGGTGGATTTCAAGTTCATGGTCAGACTAGGTAATTTAGTGAGACTCTGTCTCAAAACAAAAATGAAAAGGCCTGGGTTATAGCTCAGTGGTAGAGCATCTCTCAGTTCAATCCCTGGTGCTACCAACAGAAACTAAAAAGCTGTACCAATAAATATGTGCAATTATATGTTAATATTTTATAACAGAAAAAAAAGCCAATAGTCTAAGCAGTTTCCAGGTGTCTCATATGTAACCAACTTTAAAATTTCTAACTTTACTAATCTAGTTTTTCTTTCGGAAAAGATATTAATATTACAATTTATATGTAGCAGAGTATCTCTTATCTGCAATGCTTGTGACAAGAAGCATTTCAGACTTGGGAGTATTTACATGTACACAATGAGATATTTTGGAGATAAGACCCAAGACTACATATAAAATATATATGTGTTTCGTGTACACGTTTTAAGGATAGTCTAAAGGCAATTTTATACACTATTATACTCTGGGGTTTTGTCTGCTTTCACGTGAGTTCAGGTATGAAATTTTCCACTTGTGGCAACATGTTGGCTTTTGAGAAGTTTCAGATTTTTTTTTTTTTAACATTTTGGGGTTCAAATGTTCAGATTAGGGATGTTCAATGTGTATTAACGTTGATTTGTGTTTTGTTTTGTTTCATGCCAGAAAAAACATAAGAAAGGTACAATCTCACAATTATACCCAGTTCTACAAATTTAATGTACTTAGATTTATATAAGAAACTTTGGACATTGTCATTTGCTAAGGTCACTTTATCACTAACTGGTTCACTGATTAGTATTTTGGAACACAAGTCAAATTTCTGAAATATACCCAAGATAGTAATATTTATTATCTTCAGAGATACTTACTCTGGTGGTATTAGTTGTAATACAATATATAAATATCCCAGACAACATTATTTGTTAAATCACCTATGCAGTTAAAAAGGCTTAAAAACCAATGAATACAATATACTTTGATCATTTACAGATAAATATTCATACAGACAGTGCAAAGAAAATACATTAGTACTGAGAGCACGTCAAAGGAGTAACCAGGAAAAGCTGGTGTTAATCATGGAAGATTCTTGTTCCTTTTTAGGAAAGAGGAAAGCAAAGCAGTGTTTGAAGATGAGGCAAAATGATACAACATCCAGACTGCTATATTTGAGGTAAAAATGATGGCTTTCATTTGATCTGGTGTCCATGTATTTTTGCTTAAATTTTCAGTGGAGAGTCTAATGTGTGAATTCACCTGCATGGACAGCTGGAACTTGTGTCCAGTTACCTTAGCTGGATAGGGCAGTCCAGACTAGGAAGAACAAAGATGGCTGACCACGCTCGTCCTTCAGACAATACTTTGGATTCCCACCAAAAGAGATCTTGTAGTGATTTTCAGAAAACGTGGCATGGGCTGAACAGCACCCCCGCCATCTATCTCTTATTCTTATATTTTGTTTTGTTTTCTTTTAGGTAGGGTCTTGCTATGTAGTGGAGGTTGGTCTTGAACTTACTGTGTAGCCTAGGCTTGCCTTGAACTTGTGGTGAGCCTCCTGCCTAGCCTCCCAAATGCTGCGAATACAGGCATGTGCCACCATGCCCAGGTTAAATTTGGTTTTTATAAGCTTGTCTATAGCTCCATAATTCAAACAAGAGTAAAAGGGTTGGGTCTTTAAATTTGGAAGAGTTTATGACCTGGCATCTTTTTTAAGTGCAGGAAGATTTTTTTAAACCCCCCTCAACGGATCTTTTTCTCTTTTGGAATCATAGAACCAATAAATGAACCAAACTCCCATTGAATGGTAAGCAGTCATTTTTTAAAATGACTTACATTTCTTTTTCATTTGTTAATGAGAGTGATCATTTTCTCCTATCACACTTGGAACTTTCTATTTTTCCCCTCAGTGCAATAATTTCAATTATGTTACTTTATGGAACCATTGGAAGATACTAAAGACAAAATACGAATGGAAAAATCTGCTGCTGTCTCTCAGACCTCAGCAGATTTGTAAAATATTGTAAAAGATTAATATTTGTAAAAGATTTATTAATAATAGACTATCCAAAAATAGACAATAGGAAAACAGTAAGAAGGAAGATTAAAATATGGTAGGTTCAATATATTAATTTGGACTCTTGGTTGCACTGATAGAAAATCAAATAAAATTGACCTCAGCAACAAGAAGAATGTATTATGTATATAATTGTCCCTTGGTATTCATGGAAGATTGGTTCTAGGAACTGCCCCCCATGAATACCAAACTTCTAGGATACTCAAATCCCATTTTTAAGATGGTACAGTGTTTGCATGTAGCATATTTGTTTCTTCCCATATACCTTGGATCATATCTAGATTATTTTTTAAAAATCTACTTTTTTACTATACTGGGAGTCAAGTCCAGGGGACTCTTATCTACTAGGAAAGTATTGTACCACTGCATTACATTCCCAGTCCTCTAGATTATTTATCCTGATGTAATTGAATGCTAACTGAATTTAATGTAAATGCTCAGTAAGCAGTTGTTAATATTGTATTGTTCATGGAAGAACATCAAGAAAAATATCATTTTACACATTTTTTCTGAATATTTTTTATTCACAGTTGATTGAATCTGGGACACTAAACCAAAAGATATTGAAGCTGAAGGTATGAGGGACAAACCATATACTGGGTAGCTCACAAAAACCAAAACTGAGAATCAGGAAGGTAGGTCTGAACACAGTTAGGCTCCCCTGGGTACTCGGTCACATGGTCATAAATCCACTTTTAAGCTAAACAACAACCAATTGTGAAATATGACTGTTCCCAGTGGACCAGATGCACAGGAAGGCAAGGGTAGAACTGAAAGAGGATGTTGTTTTCATAAGAAATAAACAGTATTAAACAGCAGTGAAACCAGGCATAGCCATGCATCCCTGTAGCCCTAGCTACTCAGGAGACTGAAGCAGGAGAATTCAAAGTTTGAGTCCTGCCTGGGCAATTCAGCAAGATCCTGTCTCAACATAAAAATTTAAAAAAAGGACTCAGTGCTCTCCTGGTTGAGTACCTTCCCTGGCACTGTGCTAAGCAAAACATCAAAATCAAAACCAAAGAGAACTATGAAGAAGCAAGACATACAGGGAAATGGCTTGTCATGTTTCTTGAATATTTAGAAATAATCGAGATAAGTTTCAAGGGTCAAGTACTCTTGGAGGAAAAACTTCTTTATGCAAGGAAAGCAGTTGAGACTTGAAAGATGTATCAACAAATAGCAATCTGTTGCACAGTGGCCTATTGTGCAATGCTTAATTAATTACTAATATTCATTGTACACTCATTACATACAGGATACACCCCTAGATTCTTGGATCCCAGGAGGAAGTTGCTAAGATGAGTAAGTGCCTAACCTGAGGAGTGTAGTATACATTAGTAATTAGTAGGAGGTAAACCAATCTATAGTAAGCAGGTCTATCTAATATAAAGGATTGAACGCTTGTTTAAAGGAAAATCACACTCATATTACTATTCTTTCCTCTAAAAAGATTAATAGTTTTCTTTTTAAGAGATATGTCCTATATGAGGCACCCCAACAATTCTTGATCTGGACTGCGTTTGTAGTCGGTCAGATGTCTGCAAGCACATGGTACATACTAATCACTCTTAATCTAGTTTCAGCGAGACGAGGTTGGGAGGATACCAGCAGGTGGCGCTAGTTTCTTCTGAGAAAATCGTAATATTTCGTTTTCAACCAAGAATTCTGCAGTAATTAAGTAAGGGTGACTAGGCCACAGTGATTGCAAGTGACATACAGCAAGTCCTATTTAAGTGCTGAGTCTATAAATTTACAAGTTCCAGCCTGATGTCTTGTCATCACACTTTTCCCCAACAAAAGCTCTAATGTTTTCTAACTTGATCACCAGGCACCTTTCCCCAAGTCATCAGCCTATAGGAACCATAAGGCCTTGAGTAAAGAGCAAAAGTAAAGACCTGAGAGAGACGGAGCTGAACTTTTGGGAAAGGAGTGAGACTTTATTCCAGCTGGTCTATCCTTGGGTGACAGATGTTCCCTGTCGCCTCCAAACCTTGGCCTAGGCGCTCGCCCTGGGTCATGCATGGCAGAACGTGAATGCTGTGTCCCATGGGACAAGCAGCAGCACGAGAACACTGACAGTACCTAGCCTCAGGCTCAAGCTGGGACTCAGTGGCTTGCCGGGTCACTGACCTAACCTCTGCTAGCACAACCCAATTTGGGGCTCACTCAGCCAGAGCCAGGCCAACTTCTTTATGCAGCAAAGTATTCTGTCTACCCTAAACAGGATACGTTTTAAACATTCTTCCTTCCTGAGTCTCTGGCTTTCCACTGTCACTTGCCAACCACTGCCCTACTGCATTTGTCAGTTCAGGATGGTAGTCTAGTCCTGGAGCCTGTGGGAAAGGCCAGACACTCTAATCCAGAACCACCGCTGACTGCAGCGCTGACTCTAGATACATTTCTTAATTTTTCTTTGTAGACTGACGGTAGTAATAGTTCCACTTAGGGGCTCCTGGATTTAAAGAGAGAATTTATATATAATACCTAGACCAGGGCCTGACTTGCAGTAAGGGCCCAAATGCTGGGCTGGGGGTGGGGGTTGGGCCTGTGGGGCTAACCCGATAGTGAAAACTGCCTTTGGGGTGGAGGGGCTCTGGGTCAAACCTTCAGGATGACTCTACTCCTTGTGACCTCACTGTATTTCAAATTCCATCCGTTGCCTCGCTTACAATCCAAAATTCCTTGTGCCCTAAAATCTTCTGGGAGGCCAAAGGGAACCCCGAGGATTGGGTATCTAGTTGTAAGTCACCGGAGGTGGCGCGCAGCTCTGATTTCGGGGCGCTCCGCGGGGCTCTGGCGGGACAGACGGCGCAGGGGCGGGAGGAGGAGAGAGCAGGCGGCGGAGGAGGGGAGAGCGGAGAGAGGAGGGCGCGGGCGAGGAAACACATGCGCGCTGCCGCCGCCGCAGTCCGCAGCGTCCCGGGGACAGGAAACCTTCACGGCCCAGTTGCCGCTGCCGCCTCCGGTCTGCGCCCCGCTCCGCGCGCCCGCCCGCAGCCTCCTCCCGCTCTGTGGCCTCCTCCGGGCGGACGCTGAGGGGATTCAGCCCGAGCCGCAGGCTTCCCGCCGGGGAAAGCTGTGACCCCCCCGCAGGAGCGGCTGGGCGGGGCGGGGGGGCCCAGGAGAAGATGGCGACGCCGGGAAGCGAACCCCAGCCTTTCGTCCCCGCGCTCTCCGTAACGACCCTGCACCCACACCATCACCCACACCACCACCACCACCACCACCACCACCACCACCACCACCACGGAGGGACCGGAGCCGGCGGAGGGGCGGGTGGCGGCGGCGGCGGCGGCGGCGGCGGCGGCGGCTTCAACCTGCCCTTGAACCGGGGCCTGGAGCGCGCGCTGGAGGAGGCGGCCAATTCCGGGGGGCTGAACCTGAGCGCCAGGAAATTGAAGGAATTCCCTAGGAACGCTGCCCCGGGGCACGACCTCTCGGACACGGTGCAGGCAGGTGAGAGAGGGCTGGGGCAGGCAGTGGGTGTGTGTGGGGTGCTGCCTGTCTGGCTGTCGTGCCTTCCTCTACGCTGTGGCCAGGCTGAGGTCGGGCGGCGCCGGGGGTCCTCGGGCCCGGGGGCGGGGAGCAGCGGGGCCTGTAGCGGGCACAGGGGGCAGAATGGCTCTGGAGTGCCGTGCAGGACGGCAGGGATGCGCCTGGGCCCCCAGCTCTTCACCCGGCGCCTGCAGCGAGGGAAGTGGCGCGGTGCTAGGGCTGCGGGCGCGCACTGTGCGCGCTGGGGCGCTGCGAGCTCTCCAGGCTGCCTTCCTGGGCCTCGCTCAGGGCGGGGAGCCGAGCGCCCACGGCCTCGCCCCCGGTCAGACCCTCCTTGCATGGGGGCGTCGTCCTTCGTGGTGGGGGAAGCCAGACAAAGGTGGCACGCCCTCGTCCAACCCTAGGGCATCGGCGCGGTGCAGCGGGGCCCGCTTGGCGATATCAGGCACCGCGGTTCTGCCTTTGAGATGGTGCCGAGCCTTCCTCTTCCTGAGCTGGTGCGAAGCAGCACAGAGCCACTGCGATTGTCGTGAATCCGAGGCTGCTGTCGCTTCGGAAGCGGTCGATCTCCTCCTTCCTTTCTTTTTCCCACCGCCCACACAGTTTGGTCCCTGCTACTCAGAGTACCTGGTCTCAGTAGCTAGACCTTTGCGGGGGCCCTGAAGGGGAAACATGACTTAGTGAAAGAAAAGTAATTAAAGCGAGCCGGTTTTCCAGCGTGAACCCGGCAAGTTGTAACTCGCGCCAATAAGCAGCCAGCTTTTTCAAGTTATGTCATGTGTTGACATATTTCCGAGACGTCTGCTTTCCCTTTGCTAGTTAGGAGTTGTAGGAGCAGGATCCATAAACAGGAAGGAGCGTGGTGGAATGGGATTGGGGCCTGGGATTCATACACAACTGACTTGGGTTCCCGGACCATCCGGTTTCGCTCCCTGGCCTATGGGTTGTGTCCTGGCAAGCGATCAGCATTTCACAGGGCAGTGGGTGCCCCAAGTGGAACTACTTCCCAGACCCCTTGGCTGTCACAGCTTCCTGGCCCTATTGCCAGAACCCAGGATCCTGGATGACTTGACCTCAGCTGGGGACCTCGCAGTTTCCTCCTATAGAGAAGGAAGGAGGTGGAGCAAGGAGCAGGCCGTGGCTGTTGGAGGTTAGGTTTCCAGTGCCATTTCCCCCCTTTAATTCAGTAAGCACTTATGGGAGCCCTAATGTGTATTTAGATAGAGTTCTGAGTTCGCAGGAACCAAAAAGTCCTCTCCAGGGTCAGTAAAGTTTTGTTATTTGGATTTGGGAATGGGCAAGAAAGAGGGAATTTCCAGAGTTGGGTTAACAGCTGGGGAGCCTCTTTTGATAGGAACTCTTAGTGACATTTCAAGTAGAAGCTTTTCCAAGAATTGCCAGAATCACTGAATTTAAAAAAATCTATTAAATTCTACTTTCCCTTTTGCTATGGAGTTCAGTTTGAATTGTGCAGGACTGCAGAAAACAGAGCTGGCAGTTCAGTAACTGGGGCTCAGAATTGTTCCTCTACTTGAATTAGGCTGATGATTATTTCCAAGTTAGGTGAACTTTGGTGTGTTTGCAGTGTTGGCATTTTTGAAGACCAGTGCTTTAAAAACAGAATCACATTTTTCAGTTATGACTTTGCTCTATGAAGTGGACGTTTAAAACTGTTTATTCCTGTTTTCTTCTCTGCTTGCTTAGTCTGTGAGTTTTGCAGGTTTTCAATAAAGAATCTCATTTGAACATGCATAGTGGTCTAGCAGTTCTAATTAGTTAAAATTGAGAAGTTTAATGTTAATTCCACATCCCATAATACAAAATTATTTGTGGCAGAGAGGGCAAAGGGTATCACCTAAATTTGTGGGAACTTAAAATGTTCCAGTGAAGAGAAGAAGGTATTCAACATAGTCAGTTATTTTACATGACATTTGATGTGCATTTTTATGTACTTCTTTATAGGGGACCCAATTTTATGTTTTAATTTACATTTATAACAATTAATGTCACTGTGCTCTTGTTAATGTCAATATAAAGCAGCCTGTGCATTTATAAAACAAAGATACTGCATTTATCCTAAAATTCTCATTCATCCTGAAAAACTAACTTTATTATTACCCCCATCTCTCCCTCCAGCTACCCTGAAAACTTCTCAGGGAGGGATACAGGGATTCTGTTTTGTGTGTGTTAAAGATTTGCTTTTACAAAATATCTTTGAGATCAGAAGCTGGGTGTAAACCATAGGAATTTTGTTTGTTCTAAGTAAATATTTACTTGAGCACTTTTTTTTCATTTGTAAGAAGGAAACAAATAAAGGATTAAGATGACTGCTGGTGTAGATTGTGTTGACATTCCTTGCATTTTAAGAGAGCTAGTGCTGTTCATAGTTTGAGTAGTAATATGTATATTAAAGATGGTGATTTCTCCTGGGTTCATGTTTAGAACTTTCTATTTTTTAATTTAATTTTATTTATTATTTTTTTGGTACTGGGAATTGAACTCAGGACCTTATGTTTCCCAGGCAGGTGCATTGTGCTGCTGAGCTAAACCACCAGCCCTGGGCTCATGTTTAGTTTGCAGAATATTTCTTAAAATCAGAATGGAAGGTGAACATCCTTAAAAATTTTTTTTCATAAATTTTGCAAGACAGAGAATGACATAGCAAGGCTTTTTTCCCTGTTAATTTGTATAATACAGGCCATTTGATTAATGACTTGTAAAAAGTAACTCTTCTGGCAGTTGCCTATGCAGAAAGAACTACACTCTTGGGCAGTGTACTATTTCTGCACAGAGGTGAAAACCATGAGGAAACACAGAAACATAGAGGCAGTGAGCTGCTCAAGGGGAGTCTGTGCTCTGTGGCTCAAGTGCATATATTTGATTCATAGGAAAAAACTCTCAGGCTCTTCCTTGGGGCCTGTTAACTTGTGCGTTAGTCAGAAGAAGTTTTGTTGTGAGGTTCTAGTCTTTTAGCAGACGAGAAGGGGAAAGGCACAGATGGCACTGACCAAAAGAGCCATGAGTAGCACATACTGTGTGCCCTTTGCTATGCTGAGTACCTGACCTGTAATCGCCCGGTGTGCATCAGGAGCATATTCCTACTATCATTTACAGATGGGCAGACTGTGATGGAGAGAAGGCAGGCAGTATGCTCAAGATTACACTTCTATGTAGATGTGAACCACTTCAATCCTGATGGGACTCACTTTAGCATTCCTGTTCTTGACCATCTATTAGCAGAGAGAAGAAATGGAAAGGTGCATAATCTGGGAGTCTTTCTGGAGATTCTCTTAGCACCCATTCATTCTACCAGTGTGTACTGAGTCCACTGTGTGGATACCAGGGACATATCAGTGAGCAAAAGAGAATCCCTATATTGCTTCCTGAGATGTTTTCCCTGTAGTTGGAGGGAGGACTGGGGAAACAGTAAAGAAATTAATTTTTCAGGGTGAATAAAGAGGGTTTTAGGATAGATGTAATATCTTTGTTTTATAAATGCACGGCTGCTCTATATTGACGTTAACATGAGCACAGTGATACTAATAGTAATAAAGTGAAGCCTAGAACTTGGCCCCATAAAAAGAAATACATACATATGCACATCAAGAAAGCAACCTTTATTTTTCTAGCAAAGATTTATTAAATAGTATCATTTAGACAAAGAAGTTCAAAGAGATGTGTATATGATTGAAATAAACAGGATTGAAAAGAAAAATGAAAAAAAAATGAGGCTGATTACATGAGGAATGGCTGGAGTGTATCACTGTCAGTATTTTTTGTCCGTCTGTGTATGTATGCTGGAGATAAAACCGGGGCCTTGTATGTGCTAGGTAAATGCTGCCACTGAGAGCTACATTTCCAGTTCTTTTTAAAAAACTTTATTTTGAGACAGCATCTCACTAAGTTGCCCAGGATGGCCTTGAACTTGGAATCTTCCTGCCTCTGTCACCCAAGTGGCTGGGATCACCGGTCTGTTCCACCATACCAGGATGTCAGTATATTTTTTTTGAGGTGGCTATCAGCAGATTGTGGGAAAGAAAGAGCTTTTCTAGGCAGGAACAAAAACATAAGGCATAGAACATACTCCTTGAATGTGGGTGTGATATTTTTTTTTTTTCTTTTCAATGCAGGGGATCAAACCCAGGGCTTCATGTAGGCTAGGCAAGTGCTCTACCACTGAATTCCCGAGCCCTAATATGTAGTTTTTGTATTTGAGTGTGAGTTGTATGAATGCAAATTGTAAGATGTGAATACATGAGAAGCTTAAGTTACAGTTCCAAGAAATCAGTAGTGCCATGAAATAGTATTGATATATTTCTTTAGGACAAACAATACTTATGGTTTACAACCGACTTCTGACCTCGAAGATATTTTGTAAAAGCAAACATTTAACATATCACTTCAGAGGAATATCACTTCAGAGGAAATTTCTGTGAAGATGGTTAGGAAAGACTTCCACAAGGGAGGTAGAATTTGGAACAGGTGTTGTAGGATGGATAGGATAAGATAGAAGTGCCCATGAATATTTTGTGGTTGGAAAGATGGTTCTAAGATGTGGACTGAGAAACCCATCACTAAGATTCTAAACTTCTGTAAATATAAGAGAGGACATGTAAGCCTGTCCTCTGGTCATATCTTCCCACACCACTCCCACTATACAAGGGGGTAACAGAGCATAAGACTCTTACGGCCCTTTGTTTGAGGTCTCTGGAAATGGCTGAGGCCTGGGATTTGTCAGCCTGTAGGACTAACACCCTAGTCTGGCTCACTTAACTCTCTCAAATGTCTGTACAGATTCAAATACTTCTCTGAGATTTGTGGGGAGGCTTATCTGCTTAGGGCCAGCTTCCCTCACCCCACTTCCTTTAGTCACAGAGTCTTTGACAATTAGCCTTTTGACTGTTAATCATTGGAATTCACACAGATCTTATTGAAGAAATCTATCCATTTTTGGTAACATGCAGTGCTCTATAATATGGCCATAAAATTTTTCCACATTAAATATAATGAAACTCGTGAAATCACATGTGGTTTCTTAAACCTATATTCTAAGTATATCCAGTTCTGAATTATTTATCTGCTGTTGATTTAAATTCATTGTAAGGTAACTGTCGTTTCTTGTGGCAGGCAGTATTATGTAAGTGTCTACATTTATTACATATATTCTCAATATTCATTCATAAAATGTTATATCCCTGCCCTTCTTATTTTTTTTCCTGCTGATTAATCTTTTACTTTTTAAGGGGAGAGGACTCCTAGTGTAAAGACACTATGTATATATTTGTATATGTGTCTTTCTCTCTCTCCCCCCTCCTCTTCTGTCTCTGGTTCTGTATTATAGCTCTGGAACATGTTCAGATACACTGGTTCATGTGTCTGTGACAAAGCAGTCTCCATGGACACATGCTATTCTCATTGTTTACATTTTAGACTGCTTTATTGCAAAGCCAGGAGCACACTAACAGAGCTTCTAGAATAAGAGCATACAGTTGGAGGGCAGGGCAGCTCTGGAAAGTTTTGGTCTGTGCCGGTTCATAAAAGAGCAGCTCAAGGTTTGATCTTCGTCAGTGTAATGATTCTACTGAAGAATCTGTCAGTCACTGAAACGTCTTACTTGAGTTTTGGTGGGTGTATATTAGACCAACATTTGGCACACTTACCATCTAACAGTTTTTCTTTTAATTATTTAAGCAGAATTTTGTATATTAGACCAACATTTGGCACACTTACCATCTAACAGTTTTTCTTTTAATTATTTAAGCAGAATTTACCATTGTATTGTTTGATAATTTTTTGGTAGCAACATTTAGAGCCATTTAAAATCACATTGGTGTCAGTCCATTTAGAAGTCCTTTACTGTCCTGGTATATTTATAGACTTTTCCTATTCCATTACTCAGTTGCTTGTTTAAACATAAGTTGTCCCTTCTTTTGTATGTACTTTCCTATCTCTCTTTTTTTCATGTATATAAAATCTATTAAAAATATTTAAACCAATCGGCATTTACTTATTCCTAATGTCTTCTAATAATCACCTCCTTATAAGTGTAGACTTGCAGATGCTTTTATAGAGACTTAGTTAATTAAAAAGCAGAAATTTTACTAAAGGTGATTTGGGGTTCATCTGTCAGGCCACACACTCAGGCTTTTGGTTAAGCAGTCACAAAAACCTGTGCCTGAGGCTACTTTCCAGACTGCATTTACCTTTTTGGAAAGTTGAACTTCAGTCTTAGAGAGATAATCAAGAAAAATTGGTCTGAGTTTAGATATGGTAATTCTACCAATTTGTAAACTCTTTCAGTGATTATGTCAATTGTTAGAATTAAGGTGAATTGGTGTTAATTATGTCCAGTTATAATCAATCTTAAAATCTGTATTTACATAGTTGATGGCTTTCTGCATCACTCATGGGAAACTTAGCTTCTATTATTGCTACTATCTTATTATGGGATACTGTTTTTATACTTCACAATTTTGTCACCATAGTGCTTTTTTGGTGTCTGTTGCGAACTATTTGACAAAACACAATGAAACAAACAAAAATACTGCAGAAAAACAAGGTAAGAATTTGAACTAAGACTTAGTTAAAAAAAAAGAAAAAGACTCGTTTTAGAAAAACTAGACTTTATCAAAATAGATTCAAGTGTGAAGTATGCCGATGTTATTCTTCATCTTAATTTAAGACTTCAGTGATATTGCTTCCATATACTGTAGTTAGAAATAGTACATTTGGAAACCATTTGTTCCCATAAAGTACTTAAAAAATAAATTGAGATTGTTTACATGAGCAGAATGTTTACGAACTGTGAGAATTTGGCTTCATTTGCTTACTCTAGCAATGCAAGAGAAGGGAAATGCCTCTTTAGTCAGATTTTTGCATATGTTCATATTTTTTCCCAGTTACATCTTTCTTTGCTGGCCTTAGTGGAGGGTATAGCAGAAGTTGATTTTTTTCCCCCTTAGTATGAAATTGTTGCTTCTTTGTTAAAATGATTTTGCGGAAGCAGCTCAGCTTGTCCTTCCTGAAACTTTTATACATTTTTAATACATCAGGACAGGTTATTTCAAGATCTTCCTTGATGTTTGTTTCTTCTCCCCCTGTTCTTTTTCTGAGTCCTTCTCCTGGAGAGTACCTAAGCAGAGCATGAGATAGAACAGGCTAGGAACCCTCCAGCTCAGTGATTCCTAGACTTGCTCTTCACTCTTCTTGCCAAGTGGGCAGAAGGAGGCTCACATCTTAGTTTTTTGTCTCCTAGCTTCTCGGATGGCCTTGCTTTTGACTGAACCATGTAGTGTGGTGTGTACAGTTCTGCTACATAATGTGCTCACCCAATCTTCTTTCCTGTTTTTAATGTTTATGCTGTACAGCATGAGGAATGGCATCAATATGTGTGACCTGGTCCAGTTAGCTTTGGTCTGATTTAATTCACTTTATCTCTGCAGGCAACAGTGACAATTCAGAGGGCACCATCCAGATTGTCTCACTTGCCCTCCTCTAGATTGCCTTCATTTTTCATTTCCAAGCCATTTATCCAGTGTGACATTTCCTTGCTGTGCTGTGAGCTTCTGCTTACGCCACTGTCATTTCATGCAGCCCAAAACAAGCTTGAATCTGCTCAATACAAGCAGCTTCCTCTCCATGCTATCCTTCCATTGACTCTTTCATAGCCCGACAACATCTTTATATTATTTCCTTGTGTGTTTTAAATTTTAGTATCTTCTTTGGGTAGTCTTCATTTATCAGTGGTTTTGCCTTTTACTTACTGATGACTTCAGCTGCCAGTAGTCAGCCATAGTCCACAAGCATTCACTGGAAAATTGCAGAAATCAACAACTGATAAATTTTAAATACAAGTTGTTCTGGGTAGTGCAATGAAATGCAGCACTGTCTGCTCCATCCCACTTGCAGTGTGAGCCACCCTTGTCCATGCTTTGTGTGCTTCCCACCCCATCAGTTCCTTTTAGTTGTTAGATCAACTGATTCAGTAAGGCAGGGCTTATGTTCAAGTAGCCCTTACATAGTAAACTACTGTGGCATCACAATATCCATGTCCTTCCCCTTACTTCATCTTGTCACACAGGCAATTATCATCTCATATCATCACAGGAAGGGTGAGCACGGCACAATAAGACATTTTGAGAGAGAAGGAAAAAGACCACATCTGTGTTATATTTATTATCAGATATTGTTTTAGTAAATCTATTTAATTATTGTTATTGTTATTTTTTTCACTGTGCCTAATTTATACGTTAAACTTTATCACAGTACATGTGCATAGGAAAACAACAGTATAGGTAGAGTTCAGGACCATTACCATTTTCAGGTGTCCACCAGGGATCTTGGAACAAACTTTAGAAAAGTTTGGAAAGTACGAAGTACTTTCCCCAGGTATAAGCTTTTTCCTCCTATGGCTGGTGAGATTTGGCTAGCCAGAGGCTTTTCCTGACTTTTATATATGCCTTCCATGTGTAGTATAGAAAGTGCTCGACGAATATCAGTGCTTATCTGTCTTCTCCTTGCTCTGCTTAGTCTTGCACTTTATATCCATTAACTGGGACCTGTCACTAAGGCAGCCCACTCTGTGTAGATTAAGTTGATCTGCTGGTGCTGGCCTTATTTTTCTCACTGGCATTATTTTTCTTCTTAACAACACACACTGTCTTAGTTGGCCAGGTCTGCCACAACAAAATGCCTGGCTGCGTGACTTGAACAATAGGAATTTATTTTTTGTTAGTTCTGAAGACTTAAAGTCTAAAATCAAAGTGTTGGCAGGTCTGACTTCTGTCTTTGGTTTGAACATGGTCATCTTCTCCCTATGTTTGTATGTGCTCTTTTTTGTGTACATGCATCCCTGATGTCTCTTTGTGAGAGTCCAGATACCCTTTTCTTATAAGGACATAGGTTAGACTAGGGTTTACCCATATGACCCAATGTAAACCCCTTTAAAGGTCCTGTCTCCAGAAACAGTCATATTCTGGGGTCCTGAGGGTAGGGACTTCTGTGTGAATTTTGGTGGACACAAGCCAGCCTTTAATACCTGATGAAACTAATAGCTTCTACTCTTTCCTTGCCTGAATAAACTGATCTTTGGTTTGTCTGTCTCTGATCTTAGTACTGCCCTTCCAGGAATCAAGGACTAAGCCTGTCTCGTTCAGTCTCTGCTGTGGTTTGGATGTGGTTTGAATGCATCCCCAAAAGGTTCCTATACCAGAAGCTTAATCCTCAGTGTGGTGACTCTGAGAGGTGGTGGAGCCTTTTACAGATTTAGGCCCTCACTGTGGGTATCACCCTGAAAAGAGACTAATGCAGTTCTTGTGACATCCACATTAGTTCTTGAAAGACTGAGTTGTTGGAAGACAAGGCCACCTCATGTACTTGGCCTTTTCCACACACAGCCCATTTTCTTCTTGCTTTTCTGCCATGTCGTGCCATAGTTGGCAGGGCTCTCGCCAGAGGCTGAAACAGTGGCACTGCCTGCTTTTGGAATTTTAGGCTTCAGAAATGTGGCTTAACAAGCCTCTTTTCTTCATAAAAACAAAACAAAACAAAACAAAACCTCAAATTTGCTAAAGCAACAGAATGTGGGACCAATGCACCATGGCTTCCTTAGTATCTGGCATAGCCCTGTCTTCAGCTTTCACCTAGGCCTGTGGAATCTCTGTAAATGCCATTGAACACTTGACTTACTATAAAAAGGACAAAGAGCCACATTTATACTTAAGAACCGGTGACTCTAGCTTTTCTCTGACCTCATAGATTCAGTGTCTTCTTTATCTTGTTTTTGATGGTTGATGGGTCTCCAGAGTCATTTTTTCCCTTATTGATGGTAGTCATCATTATCTGTAAGCAGTATTTCATCCAGAATCCAAATGAGTTATAAATGATTCTAAACAAGACAGGCAGGGATTTTATTATGTCAAATAGCAAATAAATTAACAAAAACAGAAAACCTAATCAACATTTTGAGTACCTGTTATGTCTAAGGAGGTATGGCTGATTAAAATAGAGGTGTAGTTTTATGTACTTTGCAGAATCAGGTGAGGTTTAGGTTAAATAATATATTTGAAGGTACTTTACATATTCATTATTCCCATTAACAGATATCACTGTCTGTTAAGCTTTTCAGCTCTTTGCCAAAGGGACTTTCTTTCCCATTTTTCCATCAGTATAGTTTAGTGTTTAAAAGTTGGTTTCTTGAGCTTCACATACCTGGATCCAGACATGGATTTATCACTTGTAAACATGTCACTGTGGCCAGATCAACCCTAAGCATCAGTCCTCATCTGTGAAATGCGGACAGTAATAGTAGACTATGATTTTATACATCATTAGGTAACATTATAAAGTGCTTTTTTGGTGCCAACTATTACTTCAGGTGCTTTAATATGTAAATACATGTATTAAATGTATGTAATACATGTGTTACCTCATGTAATGCTTGCTAAATATTCTGTTTCATTAAAACGGGATTTACTACTCATTGCTTTGCCTTTCTATTGGGGTCTGAAGAGGGAGTTTAGAAACCCAGAAAACATACATTTATATTCCTTCCTCATTTAATTGCTGAAGAGATTGAGGTTCATTCATTTGCCGGAGACACACAGCAGGGTTGTGGGTGCCAGAGGCAACACCTACTTTCATGGCATCCTATCAAGGGGTTATTTCTGTGGAGTCTGGCTGGAGGTTACATTGGAGTAGAGGGAAGACCTCCCTCGCTCTGTAGAGTTCCTAGGTTAGACCCACCCAGACCAGCCATGTGGCAGGCCCACAAATGTACAACAAATGCTGTGAAACCCTTAGTAACATCTGGTACAAAGCTGGGGAGAATACAGAAGACTTACAGAAGTTCCAGATTAAACATGTTAGTCCAGGATTTTACTGCCTGTGGTTTGGGGGACACACATGGGCCCCTTGTAAATTGGATTCCAAGCACTAAACAGTTACACTGGGCAGCCCCTGACTCACCAGCTGGAGGCCCCGGAGGTCTTCACAGTGACTTCCAGTTTTAGAATTTAGAAGATATTTTCCTGTGGAAACAGTGTAGTAACCAGAGATTTGGTGCTCCCACCAACCTAGGAAGGCAATTAACCCTAGCAAATGAGGGCTGGCGGGTTAATGGTGGCTTCTTACTGCTTCTTTGGGAAAACACAGCCTTGGTTCTGACGTGCTACCCTGAAGGCGGAGAAGTGGGCATCAGGTTTGGAATGAAGCTCTGGCTCTGGAAGAGGATTCTTTCCTCTGCAGCCATTCCTGTCACTGGCACAGGCACCTTCATCAGTGTGCCCTGAAGCTGGGTGTTACACCGCGTGGAGGTGGGGAGCCAGGGTTGGCAGGAGTCTGGGGTCCATGGAGGTTGGCTGGGAGATGTCAGCCACACCCATAGCCTGAAGGAGAGGCCGGAACTTAGACACTTCCCTATGAAATTTTAAAATTTCTTATAAATTATTAATTTTTAATAAATTGTAATTTATTAAATTGGTTGCAAGTTATTGAATCTCTCTGTAGCTCAAGTTTGCAATTTGGTAAAAGCAAAAGTTCTTTTTTCTCCTCCGATGCTTATGCTGATTCATTCATGAGGTAGCACATAGTTCCCCTGGCAGGTGAGGCCCACAGTGAGTGACTGATATTCTGCCTGGAATTCCCATGGGGCATAGTTTTTTTTTACCCCCTTTCAATCAAATCAGTAATTGGAAACTGTCAGTAGGAAGAGCATAGACTGTGGTTGAGACTTCATCTTGGCTTCACCAAGGGACGCCTAGTGCTTCATTTCCCCATGTCTCAGTTTCTTCATGTTAACATAGGAGATAGTAAACCTATGATTATGAATGAACATAAATGTCAAGTGCTTAGGTCAGTGTCTTGTACTGATCTTCCATTATTATTTTGAGACTATCTTTAGAAAAGATACTGAGTCTTATAAGGGATGGAAAGATTAACTTCCTAGAAATATTGTGACATTACTAAAATTATCTCAGAACCCCAAAAACCTGGGTGTACAAGCTTTTGGTGTATGGGGGTGTAATTGCTGTTCTTTTGACAGTCTTGGGAAGATGGGAGAGTAGGCAGTATTTATGATTCCACGTGACAGAGGAGGCTGGATGTTAAAGTGATTTCTTTGGGTTACATTGCTAGTCTGGTTAAGTCAGAGCCACACCTTCTAAGCTTTCATTTTTTTTCCATTCATTTTTCAGTTTAAGTGTTCTTAGCTCTGATCTGATTTTTACTAGGACAAAGAAATCCTGATGGGAAGAAATCTGAGAAAGCTGAATGAGCAATGCAGGGTGGAGGGCCGAGGTCCTGGAGCACATGGTGTATTAAGGTGGAGGTACTGGGGCCAGCTCTTGCTTTGTCCTCAGGATTGTAGGAGTTGGGGCAGGGGGTGGCTGAGGAGATAGGTAGGGTTTCTGAGGAGCTCTGGGGTACATCTCTCCACCTTCTATAAGAGTCCTGCCATTGCTTCTAAAATTGTCCCAGACTGAAAGAAATCAATTGCTTTTTTAGTCTTGGCAAAAAACTACCTTATGAATCTTTTTATGTTCTTGGCAACTGCTCTATGGGTGTACATCAAATGTGACTATAAAAAGTGAGAAAATGTTTCGAAGAGGCAGAGATTTAGGGGTGAGTATAAAGATTCAAGCTTACCACTTTGTTCTGTGTTTTACTGGTATCTGGCCTTTATTTTGAACTGTAATTAGAAGGTATTTCTTTAAAAATAAAAACTCTATGACAGTTCATTTTACCCTAAAGATGCTATAAGGAATCCTGTTAGTCACACAGGGTCATATGGGGGCCAGAGTCCCTCAGAATGATTCCTCATTCAGTCCCTAGCTCACCCTTGGGAGGCAGCCAGTGTCTCTGTTACCAAGGAGGGAGCTTGTCGGTAGGCAGTTGGACAATATTTGTGGAGCCAGTAAAGAAAGAGCCTGCAGTGGAACTTGAACTCTCCAGCATTACTGAGTAGCATTACTGAGTAGTCTTAGCATTACTGAGTAGCACAGCTGGAGAAACGGACCAGAAAAGGGGATTTTGCAGATGAGAATTGTGCCCAGGGCATTCTAACAGTTCATCCTTAGGGTGGCTCAGAGATTTTGGAGTCCACCATGAGTAGGACCCAGATTCCTGACCATATGCATCCTTGCACTAATCAGAAAGTGAATAGATGACCCAAGCAAATGGAAATTCTCTTCTGTCTGTAATGGCCAGCTAGTGTCACCATTTATAAAAAGTTTTTTTTAAACAAGCAGTTATTACTGGTTTTAACATTTCTTTAAAGATGTCCTTTAAAATTGTAGATATACATTAGGATTTTTAGTTTAAGCATTACATTTCTGTATTAGGATTTATATAGCCTAATTGAACATTCCATTAATATTTTTCTAGACTTTATTCTCTCCAGTGAGAAATGAACAGGTAGCCATCAGGTGAGAGGCCAACAAGTTTACTTTCAAGAATATTCTTTTTGTAATATAAGTGCTTACTTAAAAAAAAAAACTTTTATTAAATTTTGTCTGTGTCTGTAAGAATCATTGATTTGAATTTTAAAACATTTGTATTACATAGCAGTTATACAGTATTCCTTGTGGGGAGTTGGTTCATGTGCTTACACAGCTCAATTCTTTCATCCATTTTTCCTCTTTTCTCTCCTCCCACCATCTTTTGATCTCTTCCCCTTTAAAGACCTATCTCCCTCTTTCCTATTATTTACCTTTTATTTTGCTCTTTATTTATGTTTTGAATTTCTCATGTGACAGAATCCATGTGATATTTAAGCTTGTGTGTCTGATTTATTTCTCTTGTTATGGTCCCAAAGTCATCCATTATCCTATGCATAACTCAAGTTTATCCTTCCTTATGGCAGAGTAATACTCCACTGTGTATGAATTTCACTTTTTCTTCATCGGTTCATCTATTCATGTGCTAATGAAAAATTAAAACTAAAAATTGTTTTATTGAATACATTAATTTCTTTAAAAATCGTATATATTAACACAGGGCAATACAAGATTATGGATAAAAACTAATATTTTTTGCTACTATATAATTTGAATCTGATTGAAAGGAATCTGATGGTAGCTGAAGGCAAATAGATGTCTCTGTGCAGTGCCCTCAGTAGTATGGATGATAATTTCTGCATACAATTTAAGACAGATATGTATTTGGGTTTGTTTGTTTGGTATTTATTTATTTTTTTGGTTTGATTTCATTTTTAGAAAGCCTGAATGAATCCAAATTAATTTTAGTTATAATCAGTCATTCCAGACTTGTAATAAATTCTGAGCTGTGCTTTGTTCATATATTTACAATAAATACTTTCTTGTTTCTGTGAAGCATTTTAAAGGTGCTATGCCTACATGAATCTATGAATGTATGAATGTTCCTAAATCCAATCAGTTTTTAGAGCTCAGCTGACAACCCTGATGACTTGCTTTGGCATGCCCCATCCCCCATCCCCCACTCCTGTCCAGGCTTCATCTTTGGAATCACTTTGCTATTGAGGACTTACTGTGAAGTTTGCACAGAGTGAGTTCTGAGGTACTGTGACCTAATAGCACCCTGCAATTATGCCCCTGAAGAGGACAAGTGACAGACAATGGAGCCCAGCAAAGAGCTGTCATAGTTAGGCTGCAGTGATCTCACCTGGAGTGTTTCCTGGTCTCTGTGTATGTTGTGTGGTATCTCTGTGTCTCAGACCCCTTCTCTCCTTAAGCAGCCTGTTGCTAATCTCTTAACATGACAGGGTGGATTGGATTGAATGAACTCTGACATCTTTGGGTAAAATATTTCAGCTTTGGCTGTATCACTTTGTGTAAGTCTGTGCAATAGTCTTGCATTCTGAGAAAACATGAGGTCACTGTGGCCATCAGTAGAGGTGGTCCTAGAGCAAGCGCATAAGTAGTATTGACCCTGAATCCGGGTGGGCCATGGACTCTCTGTGTTTATCCATCTGTACCTGGACAATTAATATTATCACCCCTTTTTAACATACCCTGATTTGGGTACATTATCAAGTCTTTGGCGTTGCTCATTACTTTTAACTAGCCAAGTATTGCATTAATTTTTAACTATGAAATCCTGAATACTTAGAAAGGTATCTATATCCCACGTGGACATCATTCAGATAATAAGAATAAACCTGATGTAGTGACAGAAAACAGAAAGTGGAACTGGAGGTGGGGAAGGGCAAGGTTGATGCGGGTGTTTTTGCTTCCACTGTGATGATGGGTATACAGGCCTACACATTTGTTGGAACTGCATACCTAGGATGGGTACCTTGTATTGTGTGTAAATCATACCTTAATAAAATATACTAAGAATATACCCATGTACCCACTCTCCAGCTTAACTAGCAGAACATTGCTAGTTTCCTCTTGGCACTCTGTCTGCTACCGATTCCCAGCTGACAAGCTGTTTTAAAATACAGAGTAACAAGTTTTATGACTGAACTGATGCCTATTTTTAGAAGACTGATATTTTTACTTTATTGGGTTCTTTGATCTTCATTTTCTTTGTTTTGAAATAACTTATTAATTCTCTTGATGTCTTACTCATAAGATATTCTAATTCTGTTGATAACAAATGGCATTTTATTTTTCTAATAGAAAAAATTGATGCTGAGCCATGTTTCCTAGGACTGCTAGGATGATAATTGCTAAGAGTCCGAGGCTGAGGAGCACTTGTTGTGCACCTTCTGAATGCCGGACACTGAAGACATGATCTCATTCCCCTCCTCAGCCTATAAGACAGGAAACATTTACTCAAAATTTCCTCATGGGCAGAGCTGATGCTTGTAAGTGCTAAGCAGCTTCCTTGGGCTCCCCACACCAGAGTGAGGGAATTAGTCAGGATTTGAACCTCAGTTATGTGACTCTGCAACACGAACTTTTCCTGCTAAGCACACTGTCATTGCAAACTATCTTTTGCTGGGGAAAGTGGCACACATTGGCTGGCTTCCCTGGCTGCATTCTGGAGCAGGGATCATGTGACCTATCACTTGCAGACTTCCTAAATCACAACAGTGATCCTGCATGCTCATTGTGCAGACCTCTCCCGTGGCTTGCTCCAGCTCACCCACCGAGACTCAGCTGTCTGACAGTGGGTCTCTAGGCCTCTGGACTTTGATACCATTGTGCTTCTCCTATTGGGCTTCCTCTTGCCCTCCTCTAGGACTTCTGTAGCTCCAGCTGTCTTTTTCTTTCATGCATCTCCATATGTTCTAGGTTAAGTGCTTCTACTTCCTTTTGATCATACCTTTCCTTCTACACTTGCCAAATAAAATAGAGCAGAAAACAAAACAATAACAGAACATTCCAAGTTCTCAAGCTCCTGACAGTCATCTCACATCTTAGCTCCTGCTTCTGTGATCCCCCAAACACTAACCTGCCTCCCCTTTTCTGCCCTCCATCTGTGATCTATAAAAGCAGTTTATAGTGATTAATCTTTATTGATTGTGTAATTTCTTGTCTTTTCCCTTCTAATTAATAATAATAATGGCTTTCCTCATTTAGCTAGATTTTACTCTCCACTTTATGTGGCTTCTCTTATTTAATCCCCAAAAGAATCTTAAGAGGCAAGTACACATTTTTTCCCCATTTTCATGATTGGAAAATTGAAGCTAAGAAATGCCTGAAGACTCATAGCTGCCATGTGGAAGGATGGATTCACATCCAGTTTGAGGGCTCTTTGCTGATTCTTGCACTCTGTGACAGAAACGGAAGAGAAAGAAGACTGATCTTTGTACCTTTTCTACCCATGTGGTAGAAGTGGTTTGACATACTATGTCCCGTGATCTTTGCTCTAATGCTAAGAGTTAGATCTTAGGATCTCCAAAAAACTGCAGCTCTTTAAGTTAACTTGAGGTCACAGAACTGATAGGTGAAGAGATCCAGATTAAACCCAAGCTTCTGCTCCAAGGGATGTCTTACTGTATGCAGGAGAATCCCCTCCTTCCTTTCTCTAGCTTCTGCAGGGCCTTAAAGCTGGATACTAGTGAAACTTTCTAATTAGTTATAGGTTGGTTAAAAAAAAAAGCAAGCACAAAAGCTCCTTTTATTCTATTAGAAGCATGAGCCTAGTAGGCATATTCATGTAGGAAGGAGTACAACCCATAAAGAGTGTTGGATTTTTAGAATAGTATCAAAACAAAGCCAAAGGGGGACACGTAATTGAACATGCGTGGCAGCCACAGAAGTTCTTTATCTTTGGAGAAATTTATTCTATAGTACTTTTACTATAGTGGAGGAGTGTCTGAAATTCAAAGGAGAGAGATGATGACTGGAACCCTGTTCAGATTTTTAATAGCTGCACTATTCACCTTCTCTAGTCGGCCAGCTCTGCTGCTCCTCTGCTTTTCTCTGGCACAGAAATAAAAGATAATGGTGGGTTTCCCCTGGGCCTTTCCGTTGGTGAGTTGGAGACTACTGCATTTTGCCATAGAGCTTATCTTTGGAGTGATTTATTGTTTTAAAAACCCACATCTACAAAAAGGAACTCCTTTATATGCTAAAATTATATTTGAGTATGTTACAATTTTAGTGACCAAAACATGCATACTCTACTGGTCCATGCATCTTGTTAGTGATGCTACTCAGCTGTTCACACAGATAACTTAGCACAATGGTTTCTGGTTCTTGGGCTTGGAATATTTCCACCATTTTCATTTTTATCAGGAGAGTATTTCTGTTGAGGCTGCTGTGTGCCAAGAGAACAGTTGGTAGTGTTTGCAGCACTGCACGCTGGTATAAGTGCTAACGAGATTCAAATGATGATGGGCACCAGCTCTCTCTGTCACACATTGCCTTTTGTGCTTTGAGTAACTGGAGAACTAGCCTCATGCAGGAGGTTTTCTGTGTGTGGGGTAGGCTTGTCATTTCCAGTGACTGTGGAGTTTCCTATAGGTGTGTGTTATGAAAAACTCAGGATGATGAAGTGCCAAAAGCTTTAAGTTGCTCTGTCTCTGTTTGCTGTCTCCCTTGCCTTTCTTTCTTTCTTTCTTTCTTTCTTTCTTTCTTTCTTTCTTTCTTTCTTTCTTTCTTTCTTTTTTTTTTTTTGGTACTGGGGATTGAACTTGCAACCTTGCACTTGCTGGGCAAGCATTTACGCCACTGAGCTAAGTCCCCAGCTCCCTTGCCTTTCTTGCTTTGATTGTCCATGAGGGTTTAAGATCATGACAGTGTTTAAGCAATATGCTTGAAGTTGAATAGGTCAAGGCCAAATTCTGGCTCTGTTGCTTGCTAGTTGAGTAAATTGGGGCAATTCATGTACTTCTTTGAGCCTCTGATTTCTCATCTATAAAGTGAAAGAAACCAAACTTTTTTTTTTTTTGGTTGCTGTGACAATGAAAGCAGCAAATTTTAAGTACATTACCCTAGTGCAGGCGGGTAACCTTGCTAGTAGCTGTTTTGTGAACTGTGATGCCCATGAAGGGGGAACTATTTTTGGAAAGGAGGGATTTCTTTACTGTTCCCAACCCTGTCCATAGTGGGGACCTGCATCTGTTTCTGTCACTACTCTGGGAACATATCTCTTGGTTTATACAGCTGTCTGCTGTTCCCTGTGGCCACTCCCTGTACTCTTCTTTCTTGTGTCCCTATGCAGGCAGTCCCTGGGACTCCTTATCCTGGCTATCCACCCAGCCCGGAGCTTGCTGCTCTTTGAAGGGAGGACTTCAACTCTCTAGGGAGCTCTTTGAAGGGAGATCCTAGGCTGCCTGAGAGACAGGTGCAAGGCCTTGGAAGCTGCAGTCCACTGATCAGACAAATGTGCAGGTCTTGGACTTACTGCAACATTTCTTTAAGTCCTGTGACTTTAATTTGGACCATAGCCTATCATATGGCATGGTGTCTAAGCTCTTGGTGAAAGATGAAATGGTGGGGGGAGACAGAGAGAGAGTGAGAGAGAGAGAGAGAGAGAGAGAGAGAGAGAAAGAGAAAGAGAAATAGATACAGATTGGAGAGCAGGATAATTCAAAAAGAAATTCTCTTTGTGCAATTTGAGTACCTCAATGTGTGATTATTCTTAACTGAGAGAGCTACAGATGCAAGAAATATTCGTAAGCGTTATTTATTGTATTGACTAAAGAAAAGAGCTCAACAAAAGTTTCCCAACTTGTGGGGTTGTGCAGAAGATAGAGTGACAAGGCCAGGAGACATTCCTCAGATTTCAGGCTTCTTTTAGGTCCTATATTCACAACCCAGACTTCGTAAATGAAGGAGAGCTGTGGTACTTTATTTATTTATCCAACAAATCTAGTATATGGATGCCGGCTCCCTGTTGGATGCTTTGTAGGCAGTGGAGGGCACAACATGGTGTCTGCCTTTTGAAGTGGCCAGTTAGTCACAGGGAAGTGAAACCTAGAGATACAACATGGCAGAAGGCGGTAAGTCATGTGCAAGGAAAGAGCAGACGGCACTATGCTGGGCGGCAGGATCAGAGAAGCAGCAGCATTTCCCAGCATAGGTGGCTGACTGATAATGAACAGAACAGCTTTATCCTTTTGTGCATTTGAAGACTTAAAGTAATTATTGGTGGGTCCCTCTCTCCCTACTTTTCAAAACATTTCTATCTCAATCATTCTCTCTCTTAAGACATATAAACCATTGCAGATGTTCTAAGGCTTTTAAAAGGAAGGTGAAAGAACTTTAATGATTTAAAAGGCCTTTAAAAAGTCAATTCTTATAGCTTAAAAACTGATTTTGAGACAGTCAGTTGTTTACTTTTGGCTGCCTGGGATTAATTTGTATTTTTGTACTTCTTTTTCTGTTTTGTTTTGGAGTATGGGATTTTTGTTTGTTTTTGTTAATCTGTTCCTTGTCTGTTTAGATAAATTTAGCTACCAGAATTCTTTTTGACAATAGTAGTAATCAAAATTCTGATTCATCTTTGTCTGTGGGTGAAGTTTTGCATGAGCTATTTACCAGTCCATTCTTGAAAATGAGCATAGCAGTTTCTTTTACCCAGTGGATAGTGAGATAAATGAAAAAAATAAAAACATATCCAGTATACAAGAACCATACTCTTTAACAGGCAGAAATCCGTGTTAGTCTTCTTTCCCTCTCTGTCCTACCTGGTTCTGTTCTATCAGAGAATTGCTGGGACGTTGTAGTGCTCCGGGTCTCCTCTGCTGTCCCCACCATGGAGGCTAGGTTAGCTGCAGATGGGTGTTATAAATTATGCATTTTAAGGTCAGGTTAACATTGGTGAAGATATCCTGTGGATGACTGAAAGTCATAGGCCTACGTGGTTGTGTATGTCTGAATAAAGAACTCTCACTGTGGTTTTGGGGCTCTGGCTATGGAACTGGACTTGGGAGGGGTTTCCTTTTCATGTTTACTCACACAAATGATTTTCTGTCCAAATTGAAGGACATACTGAACTACAAAATTGTGGTGGTTGGGGGTTGAAAGGAGAACAATTACATACAGGACATAGAATTTATAACACTATTTTATGGTGGTCACTCAGTTAAATACAAGAAAGTAACAAGAAATCTGTCCATAACACTGAAGACCTAGAAAATCCAGCTGAGGGCCTGGATCCCACAGCAATGTCCTGCATGGCCAGCTGAAGACTAGAACCTATCACAGTGCCACCCACGAGTCCAACTGGAGGCCAAGAGCCCATGACAATGACTCATGCAAGTCTGTTTTATGAATCTTGGGCCTGGGAAGGCCTAAAGGTCAGCTGTGGAAGCTAGAAACTCTGTGCCAGTGGGATGAAGGATCTGTGCCAGAGGGTTGAGGGTTCTACTTTGGAGCCAATAATAAAAGACCAGGGCTCCCCTGAAATGTACCACAGCCATGCTCAGCAACAATGAGGTCCTGAGCTCCTCCGATGATGACAACAGTCCAGTACATATCAGGAAGCCAGCATGACAACTTTTCCTGGAGATTAAACAGCATATCACCTTTCCCTCTAGAGCCAGGAAGTGATGGTTACATAAGCACCAGAGATCCCCAAAATGAACCACAGCCACTCTAGCAACCAGGTCCTGAGCTACTCCGATGATAATGGCTGAATTCATATCTGGGAAGCCAAGCATGACAAGCTCCTCCAAGAGAACCAGCCATTCCAAACAGCAGCACTTAGGAGAACCCACAATGCTACACTCTTCCTCTCCACATCTCCTTTTTATGCTGGCAACAGTCCTTAAGTGGGCCATCTATACTCAGAACCATGCTGATTCAATTTAGCTGGTGTTAAGTTGACCACCCATTTTTAATCCACAACAAACATGCATCTGTAAAATTAAAAGCTGTGCAGGAGTGAGTGTGGTGGGTGGGAAGGTGCAGGTGGTCTCTATTATGACTTGTAGAAATTCTCAGGAACTTTTAAAGACTTGCCTACGGCTGTCTTGCAGCTTTCTTGTGTTGATTAGATGTTAGTAAAATTTCTTCAACCCTCCAAGATGTCTTGAAAATAGTTGGAGATTGATGTGTGCTGATGCGATATATTGAAAGGGAAATGAATGGCAACAAAACAGTTGTCCGGTTTATACTTAGGTATATCATATTTTTCCCTTTCCTCCTCTCTTCCCGCCTTCTTCTCTCTTCCCCTCCCTTCTTTTTTCTTTCATTTTCTTCCCACACTTTCTTGCAGTTTTCTCCATGAAATGCATGGACGAGATCCTTTCTGATTGAAATAAGAGAGCGATGCAGGCTCCAGAGCCCTTGAGCTTGTGCTTCTGATGAAAAAGTAAATAAGATCTTCGGAGACCTGAGGGAGAAGGAATGGATATGGTTATCAGAAGTAAAACAGAAAAGCCCTGGCAGGCATGATACAAAATAATAGATCATCAGAAAGTAACTTATATTTGATGTTGGAATGCGTTTTTATTTTTGGCACTGGACTTACCTCCCTGTATTCTGCCTTGACAGACGTTGGAATTAGTCAGCATTCCTTAAGCACATGCCATTATTGCCAGAGAAGTGGCAGCCTGAGGCATGCTGGTGACCAGGGTAAAGCCAGCGGGATTAGACATTTGCCACAGACCTTGTGCTCATGTAATTTACGGGGAGGCTACTCCAAGCCAGGGAAACAAGAAGCCGAAAGGCACTTTAGCAAGGTTCTCATGCTTGGGCAGCATATTTTTTAATACTAGTATCCTCTTTACATAGGCCCTACGTAAGAGTGACTTTCTAAATTATTTTTTAAAAAAGAATTCAGGTTGTTAGTGTAAAACTTACTAGAATTCCCAGTTAAACAATTCAAATGCCTTTCCTTCGGATAACTGGGAGTCTTAACTGGAATTGTCTGTTGTTGCTGAACTCAGCAGAAATAATTGTATTCTTTCTGCTGATTTTGTGCATGTTGAGAACTAGGCGGGCTGTCACAAGCATGATGGTCCCCTTACTCCGACTGATTAGAACCCTCGAGATTTATGTGATGTCAATTTTTGTGCCTTTCACAAAGTTAGGGAATCCCACTTCTTTCTGTACATTCTCAGCTTTACCCAGAAAGAATTAACCTCTCCCATCTGTGGTCCTACAGCATTCAGTTTTTGTTTCTGTTTTTTTTTTTTTTTTGTCATATTCACCCTCATGTAATGCCCTTCTCTATATATTCCCAGCATCTCTGTACAGCACTAGTTCCTCAGTGAGGCCTGTAGTTTCATTATTTCAGAAGAAATTGTCACAAACTCAGTGACTTAGCACAACATACATTAATTATCTCATTGTTTCTGTGAGTTGGGAGTCTGGGCACAGCTTAGCTGGGTGCTCTGCCCATGATACCAAAATCCAGCATTGTCGGGGCTGCTCTCATCTGAGGCTTACAGTCCTCATCCAAGCTCACAAGGTTATTGGGCTAATTCTCTTCATAGAGGTTGTAGAACTCACCTGGGCCTTTTCCTCTTAGGCCAGCAAGAGAAGATCTGTGACATCAGGGTGAATCCCAGCCCTTCTTTTAAAGGCATCACCTGACTATGGCAAGCCTATCTGGAATCACTCAGAGTCAACTGGTTATAGATTTTAATTACATTTTCCATATGAAGCAACACAGTCATCTTACACATATGCCACCTACACTCATGGGGAAGGGATTAGATGGCATATGTGTAGTAGGGGTACAGATATGGCATTGAATGAATGAGTGAAATAAGGGAATTCTGCTGGGAGCATGACAACAACCTGCTTTTTTGCAGAAGAGTAAAAGACGACATTGCTTCCTTGCAAGCAGTTTACTACTAGTGAACTGTTTTTTGGTAGCCCTAAGTTGTAAGCATAAGAGTAAAGTAGCAAGAGAAGAAGGAAGGAAAAGAAGGGGAAGAAAATTGTAAGTTTGTAAGTATTTCATGTTGTGTGGTTCCACCCAGGCCCCTATACCAGGCCTCTATAACCAGTTGTCTCATATACAGTTGCTCAGAGACTAAGCTGTGAGTCTTCTCAGTTTTGTTCAGGGGCAGCAGCCATGGTGGACACAAAAGGGCAGAGGCAGTGATCAGGAAAGGGAATCCCCATCTTCTGAGCTTTAGTTTCTAGAGAGCCAGCATCTGCCTTAGGCTGAAAGCGAGATGGAGGAGGAGTCTTTCTTTATTGGATTCCTTATAACTCCATGCACATGTGCAGCTCCTTTGCATCCAGCGGCAGTGAGATGCATTAGGGTGGGAAGGAAGTCTTCATTTTAAATCTCCTGTCTGTGCTTAGCTAAAATCATATTGAACTGTGGCGTCTGTGTTTAATTTGAAAGAGCAGAAGGGATGTGCGCTCTGTGAAGCTCATGTTGTGAAAGTCTCCATGACTCAGTACTTCTAAGCCCAGCCTGAGGACCTTCCTGCACAGACAATGGCTTGCGTCCCTTGATGGGCCCAGGGCCTGGGTGCCACCTTGTGTAAACATTGCTACATTTAGTGCATTGCAGAAGCAGAAAGATGACACATTAGTAGCAGCTGGAGAATCTCATTAAAATTCAGAGGAAACTATGAAGACTAGAGCCTGGTAGTTCAGAAACAGTAAAAGCCTTTGTCTCCTGATTAACGATCAGATCCATTCTGAGTGACTTTCTGGATGGTAAGAACCAGCATTTCAGACGGAAGTACCACAGTATATATCCTCCTTTATAAGAAGATCCTGTACTTGCTTTTATCTCTCTTATTCCCTAATATGCTGGACCTTTGGAGTCCCTACGGAGCTGAAACAGCTTGGTGGCTTGGAAGGTCTCTGCAGGCTGGTTCAGAAATGAGAGCTGCTGGCTTGGTGTTGAAGGCTTCTGAGTTGTGAAGCCTTCTGAGTTGTGAAGTCAAATACCAGCATCTCAGGGGCACAGCCTTCTAAGCAGAAAGGTGAGGAAAGCATATTCTAGAGGAGCTTGCTGGGGAAGAGGAGATGTATGCTGTTATTTTAGTAGTATTTTTAACTGGCCCAGATAGACAGACTGCCTCCTGGTCTCCTAGTTCTGAGGTATAAAACCTGAGGCTACAAAAGTCCCTTCCCTCATGAAGAGCCTTGGCATGTAGGCGATGGAAGGGGAGCTTGCTATTTGTAGAAGGAGAGCTGCATTTTCAGAAATTTGCTTGTGGTCCTTGGAATGAGCACAAATTATACTAGAGAACTGTTTTTGAAACCTTGGTTCAGTTGATTCAGCAGAGCAGGGAAGGTCATTAATGTATGTGTTCAACCACAGCATCTGACAGTGAGCAGAAGGCTACTGACTAGATTACCACCTAATGGGGGCCCGTAAAACACAGTCTAACTTGAGCTCCCACTGCCAGCAATCATTTATGTTCACTTTTTTTTAACTCATCAGAGAAATACTGAATACTATAAAAAGTGGTTCATCTTAAATGTCATGGAACAGGATGTCAATTAATATGAGAAAGATCAATATATTACGTCTTTTTGCCTATGGAGTTTGTTTCTACATATGTCCACTTAGCTAGTGGGGGAAACAGATGATATTTTCTCCCTACATGAATCTTTCTGTGACTGTTGGATATGCAGCAGCATTACCAGTGCCTTTGCTAGGGTTTATCACTGTGGATATGAGTGTGGATAATAAAGAGATGTCAATAATAATCACTGGTTTCTTTCCTACGTTACCTTTTTTGGTAATTTCTACTACATTCCTACATTTCAGAGACTTTCTGTGAACTCATGGAAAGACAGCAGGCAACCATCTCCCTAATGCACTTGTGCAACGTGAACATCCAGATAATTATTCATTAAAAAAATTTCATTTCAGAAATTCTTGTCAGATTGTTCATCATCTGGCAGTTTAAAATGTCAAAGCCTTGGGTCCCTGATGGTAGTAAGAACCTTGGTCTTGCAAAGTTAACTTTGTGGAACTTCAATGTAATTGTAGAAGGTTTCCTTGCAGTCTGTCTGTGGAAATGACAGCTTCAGAAATGGTTCATAAAGAAGTGGAGCCTCTTGACCAAATAGGATGTGCGTGGGAAACCCATGGGGAATTTGTTTTGAATTTCCAGCTCAAGACTACTGTAGAACATTATTCCTCTCTCCGACTGCTCTCTTACTGCCTATACTTTTAAAAGACATTAAGATCCATACAAATTATTCTCTTTCATAATAACGTGTCTCTGAAAAAGTTTATATTACCACTTTCAATGGAGGAGCTTTAAAACTAATTGAAACACCTGTAAAAAAGAGCTTTCTACTGTTACTTTTTCTTTCAGAATCCTTTACTTATTATGTCCTTACCAGAATTCTGGGTTGTTGTATTATGGATGTCAAATCATTCCCATGCATAGTTGGCTATCAGTGTGTCTACCCAAAACAACAGCAAACTTGCTAAGAGACATAAGGGAACTGTGTCATCTTGTGATGCCAACATTTACAGCAGTGCACATTACTTTTTGCTCCCAATGCATTAGTGTTGGTGCTAGAGGACTGGGAATATAGCTTAGCGGCACAGTGCCTGCCTGGCAAGCATGAGGTCATGAATTTGATTCCTGGTACCAAAAAAAAAAAAAAAAAAAAGTTGGTGCTGGTGGTGTTTCATAATTGACCTGGAACAAATCTGAAAGATTAGCAGGGCAGCTGTTAATTAATATTTTGTAGCAGGACTTGTAGATGAACTCTTATGAGACTAAAAGTCCTTTTTCAGTCTCTTCCTGTTTTGTGTTCTTAATTATGTCATATGTGGGCCAGTTAGCATGAACATAGAGGAGAAATCTACTGTCACCTAAGACATTTTTTACTAAGATGGAGACAGTGAAATGCACTACAGTGGTACCAAAAGGGACAGAGTTTTTGGAACAAAGACGAGCAGCATCCAAAGGAGAAGCTGGAGAAATTTTGAACTTTTCAACACTGGCTTAGTTCTAATGAAGCCCTGGGAAGGGAAGTTTATGCACCAAGGTTAACTCTAAGTCCCTGTTATTAGTCTTATTATTATTAGTAGTAGTAGGCATATTTTAATGACAGCTTGGATATTAAAGTGTGCTATATCACTAGGTGAGCTTCTACATGGCTTCCACAACAGATCCAGCATTGCTCTGATTAATGAAATTCAGAAAAACCTATACCTCTGTTACTGTTATACCAGAAAGTAGGTCCGTGGGCCTTTGCCATTGTGACATTTGGATCTTGCAGATGGGGGCTTTGTTGGCTCTGTCAGTCTTCTGTTTGTTTCACTGCCTGCCTAAGCCCAAGCTTAGGTTTTTGTCTCCTGACTCTCACTCTAGTCCTCCAGCTCTGTGTGCAAATGGACCCTGGGGTTGACTATGCCTGGTAAAGGGTGTCCAGGTGGGAAGGTCAGACAGAAATGAAAGTGAAACAGCAACACAACAAAATAGAACTGGGAGTTGAAATAAAAGAAATGTGGCCCAAGGGATTTGGGTGTGGGAACTGAAAGAGAGAGGGACAGTCAGAATAAGGCTGTCCACTGATGTGCACCATGTAAACAGGCCTAGCTTCAAGCCTGTTAGATTTATTGTTTCATCTGAATCTCATAAGGATTCTGTGATGTGAGGGGCCATCATATCATGGTCTTGTTAGGTATACAGAATTTGAAGCACAAGCGGAGCCAAGTACATTTTCATTTGACAAGTGGCTTTTCCAGGGATTGAACCCAACGGGATTCACTCGTTGAGGTCCTTAACTGTTAGCACCATATGGAGAAAAGACGGGCAAAAAAAATCACAGCCAAAGGTGGCTTGGGCCTTTAGGTTAGTTTCCCTGTCTCGTTTGGTATTTCTACCTTAGCTAGCCACATGTTCTTGAGTGGCTTTTTTTTTCTTCTCTCTTCATTCTCTAATTGATTACCTTTCCTTTGTATAATCCAAAATAATTTTTAAATCATTAGTTTAAGAAAATACAGGGTTTAGCTAAAAGCTGCTTATTTCATAGGATTTTGACAGTTTTAGAACTCTGAATGCATCATCATTGTAAGACACAAAGGACCTTTGTTGCCAGGCTTTCCTACCACCAGGAAAACTATTCTGTCTCTCTCCCTCTTTCTTTCCTTCCATCCCTGCCTCCTTCCTTCCCTCTCCGTGTATATGTATTTGTTGACTTTATGTTTTCAGTGGCGGTAAGCAGTGAGACCCTCCCTGCTGATTTTGAGGTCCTTTGGTTGTCCTAAAGGGGATAAATATGTTGCTGACTGAAAGAAATAGTAAGTGCTACCAAGCACGTCACATAGTGATTGACTCAGGAACAAAGGTTCTGACCCTGACTTCTAATAGCATCATACACCTCAAAGTTTTGCTTAGTAAGGAAGCAACTAACAGTTCTATTTAGCTAGATGGAGGGTGGGCCAGGATCTTAATACATTTCTCAAAAATGTGTTCCTAGGAAATCCTCTTTGATAAATGCCAGAAACCATGTAGTTCCTGCATACTGCAGTCTCGAGGAATGTTCTGCAACAGAACTTCCAAAGACAGTGCTTAATCTTATAGAACTGAAGATCTTAGGTTTATCAGTTTGACATTACATATTTAATTTTGACAGCAGGATAAGTCAATTCTAGGTTTCCCTTTCTTGAAAGTTCCTGCTGAAATTGTCAGCTCATGCTCATCTGTGATCAGGAATGCTGAGTACGAGTATTCTGCTTGTTTCGCAGTGCTAAAGGACATACCATAGCCAGTGAGAATACTGGCCACAGTGAAGAAAGTGAAATTCCTTGCACCAAGACAGCTTCCCCTAGATCTACTAAGTCTGACCGGTACCCTGTACTATAGCTCTTGGTTGAGTGTTTGATAGAATAATTTTGCCTCCTTTTGAAGCATACTTACTCTCCTGCTTTCTCTCCTAGAAAGCTCCTAATTGTGAAGCCACTTCATGATAACATAGCTCCAAAATGAGGCATGCGATTCCTGGCCTTCTGCCCTAATGTCATTACTTAACTTCTGGAGGGATAGCTAGTTTTTAGGTTGTAAGCCTTGAGACTAACTAAGTCCCCTAGGCTTCCCTTCTATTTATTGGAATAAATGTTTGTGATTTAATGCCCTATAAATTGGACTCCTTTAAATTTTTTTGTCTTTTTTTTCTTTAAAATCTTGAACATAATTTATTTGTTTTTGTATTATTTGAGAATATTTCACCTAAGGAAGTTTGCTTCTAGCCACTTACATTTTAAACTTCTTGAAGTCAGGAAACTTATTGCTACATAACACATTTATATTCATAGAAAAGAATTTTTTAGGTATGTGTTAGAGGTGGTTCGGGCAGTGGTTAAGGTTGAAACCTCATTTTTATGCAGATCCTGCACAGGTCATTTGCTAGTGTGTGACCTTGGGCAAAATCTTTTAATCTTTCTGGGTTCTGCTTCTCAGTTTTGTAAAATGGGGGTGACAAGGGATGGTGAAACAGTTAAATGAGAAAATCCAACCAAAACACAAAGGTTGACAGACAGCCTACATTCAGTAAATCCTAACTGTTGCTGTGATGTTTCTGTTCATTAGCATTTTGTGACTTTTTAAGAGTAACTAGAAGAGTGATGCATGTGGACCAAGGTAATGATTTTCTGAATAAAACAACAAATACAGTGAAATAAATCAAACCTTACTATTCGAAGAGTGGTTCAAGGAACAGGATATTTAGCTTAGAAGAGAAAAAAGTATTATGGAAACAATGGTCACTGTTTTCCAGTAACTCAGGAGATACACATGCCTTTAATTAGAAATTTATTTTAGCTATGAGAAAGACCACATAAAATTGAAAAAACGTTACAATTGTTTGTAAAAATTAATCTCTGTCTCTGTCTCCCTCCCTTTCTTTCTCTCTCTGATACTAGGGATTGACTCCAGCTATATCCCCATCCCATTTTATATTTTATTTTGAGACAAGAGCTCATTAAGTTTCCCAGGATGGTCTCGAACTTTGCCTTATTCTTCCAAATAGCTGAGATTACAGACCTGTGTCAATATGGCTAAAATTAATATTTTTATTACTTTATCCAAAGAATTTAAAATTCTGAAATTCTGGGCAGTGGAATTTATACTCAGAGACATTCTGGTAATTAAGACACATTAAACATTTGAATGGTAGTATATATATATATTTTTTTTTAATGTGGTAGCTTTCTTCCAAAAAACCTGAAGTGCTTCCACTTTAGCCTCATTGCTTCTCATAGTGTGCTATGTGAGTCCTATTTTTTCATGTGGGATTTAAGAGTACATTACACAAGGTGTGGTGCCTGGGCTAGCTGCTCTGGCATCCCCTGGGAACTGAAAAGAAATGCAAAAGCTCAAAACTTGCCTCAACGGCTAAAGTATATTGTAATTTTAGCAAGCCCACAAGTGACATGTGTGTGCATTGAAGTTTGAAGAGCATTGCTTACAGATAGATACCAGAGTTAGCTGTCACAATGCAAGTAGGTCTGCAGCCCTGGGCCTGGGTAGTGTAACTTGTGCTGCTGATGTCCTGAAGATGTGTGCTGTCTCTTCTTTCCCACAATGAGGCAGAGGCCTCTCAGCCGCCATCTGAGTATGATATTCTCTGTGCTTTGTTTCTCTTGTTGGACCTTTTAACTGTACCTCCATGTGATTTTGTCCCTTAAGGCTTTGTCCCTTTGATTTTTTAAAGTGCTCTGAATTTAATAGTTTTTTTTTTTATTTCTTAATTTTAACGTGCCATTTGAATCTGTGACAATTTTATAGCCAAACCCCACATGGAATCCATTATCAATGTTTTATAAAGCACCTCTTGTTATGAGAAAAAGTGGATCTTCCTGCGATGATGCTATACGTGAAGTATGGACAGAATTTGTTGGGGACTGATGGAGAAGTATATTTTGGTCAGCTCTAAAAGTTCTTTTCTCAAACTGCTTCCATATAACTAAGTAATGAAAGAGCGGAGAATTTTCTCTTCGCTTCACTACTGAAAAGTAAAGGGAAATTTATGAGGTAATAGTGACATTGAGAAGAAATAGTTCTTTAAGAAAACTGCATTTTTCATAGGTAACTGGAAACATTTCCACATTTAAAAATGAGCAAATCTCTTTCTATCGTGATTAATATGGTTTTGGTATTGAGTAGAAATAATTGTAGAATTTCTGATCTATGTGGTTGTTAAGATGTTTTAAAAACTTTTTAACTTATCTTTTTGCTATTATAAGAAGGCCTTTAGCCTTTCCATAACTCACACCAGTTTTGCAGAAATGAGTGTGATCTGAAATTAGTGATCCTAAGTGTGTATTGTCCACTCAAGTAGTTTTTACTCTAGGTTACATTTTTCTATATGTATCTGGATTTGCTAAGGATACGAATGAACATTTTTCTCTCCTAGGATATCAGTACAATAAATATAATTGCAATACTATGAAATCCTCTCCAGCTGAAGGAACAAACCACAAAGACTTTGGTGTCCTTGTAAATGTTTTGTTCCTTTTAAAATCAAAACCATACATTTAGATTTGTTTGTGCCTTACAGGTGTCCTTTTTTAGTGTTTTCTCTGTTATGTCCCAATTTTCAGTCATGAAGGAGGCCAGTACTGGGGAGGGGAAACTTGCCCTTTAAAGCTGTTTTTCACTTTTCATTTTGAGTTTTTAACTCCTTAAGAGCCACATGCATTCTTTCCCCTGGCCCTTACACCAGGAACACAGCTGTGGAACATATTTATTGCCAGGTAAACATCTAGACAAAGCCTAACTCGTAGGGGACACAATGATTATACAAAGAGAGAGACAGGAAAAAAGGCCAACAGGGAGATCAGTGAGCATGGCTACAGAGATGGCACATGTTGCCACATTCAGTACTGTACTTTGTTGAGTGTGGTGGTGCCTACCTGTAATCCTAGCACTCTGGGAGGCTGAAGTAGGAGGAATGCAAATTTGAGCCCAGACCGGGCAACTTATTGAGAGCCTGTCTCAAAATTAAAAATACAAAAATGTCCTGGGGATGCTGCTCAGTGTGAAGACCTGCAATTCAATCACCAGGACCAAACAAACAAAAAAACAACCAAACAAAAAACCAAAACAAAACATAAACACCAAACACTCTACTTGTTGCCAAGGTAGGTCTTGTAGAAGGCCCACATATGGTATCAAGCTGCCTGTCACATATGCTTGGCTGCAGAGAATAGCCAGAGCATGGCTGAGGGCTGTATCAGTTGTTTTTTCACTTAGTGAACGTGTCGAGTTCCTTCCTTGCATTACAGACTTAAACGGAGCTGCAACAGTGAGTGTTGGCCATCAGGATCACATCCTGGGATGTGGTGCTGTATTTTCTTGGCATGTTCAGATTTATTTTCTGGATCTTTGCATCTTTCCAAGTATGGATCTCTTCAAGCAGAAAGAATTATTAGACATTTTGGATACATGTGGTTCATTTCACCTGGATTTTGTGTTGGTTTTGTCAGTGAATCCCATTGGGTCTCGATTGGCCACTAAATGACCTTAGTGATGGCTTCTAGTTCAGACCCATGTAGGTCTGACAGCTCGTGACAGGTATTGTAAGAGACATTAACGTAACTAAACATTGCTATACCGATACAAGTTGCTTGAGTTGTAATGATGGCTCTCTTAGGACACTGTGTACTCAAAGTAAAGCCCTTCGTCTCTGTGTCCCTGATCCTAGACATCAGTAGAGGAGCATTCTTAGGCACCGACTTTACTCTTGACTCTGACATAATGCACTTTTGTCAGCCAATGAAAGAACAAATTTCTTGAAAGAAAATACTGTCTGTCCATTACTTCATTCTGGGCTTTTTACAAGAGCCTGACAGGTTATATTACAAATAGAATATGTGACAGCAGTGAATACTAAGTAAGAAAATGTTGAGATTTGAGAAATTGATCTTTTGGCACTGATGAAGTAAGGCAGATTGGACTTTATTTCAGGACACCTCTTATAACCTTGTAGTATGTGAGAGATATTTTAGAAGTATCAGAAGAAAATTAGTAAGGTTGTTGGACCATATTGTGCATGCCTGAGATGAAGTATTTGACCCAAGGCAAATTAGTTGCCCCAGATTGATGAATGAGTCTCCAGTAAATCTTTCCTATGCCAGTATGATCAATTAGGAATTAGAGACAAATTTCAGAATAGCTTATTGTTCTTATTGTTGTTTAAAAATAAACCTTTGAAGATGGACTTCATTAATGCTGCTTATTTTGCTGGTGGAGTAGATACAAAACAGCCTTATTGTTAACATTGGAGTGATGTAGCCTTCAATTATAATTTTAGAATGAGTTTGAGGAACTAGGAGAAACAGTGAAAATACATGTTTCACTTACATTATTATACAGAGTGTATGAAATTACTAATTACTTTGTTCCCTCACCTCAGTTGCTGAAATTACTTAGGATTTTCTTTTTCTGTTTCATTTTGGTACCTCAGAGTAGGTAGGACATGGTAGGGCTATGACTACTAGTGTTATGGGCATATTTACATATAATTTAATGTAAGGAAGAGGAAGGTACGACCCTAGGCTGTATTTCTTCCTAATGGGCAAATCCAGTCATGTGTCTCAGCTAGAACTAGAGAGTTATTTGATCTCTCCTGGCTGACTTATCGTGGATTCATTTATGTTTACGACATGCTGTGCACTAAAGCGTGAAAACCCAACCATACAGTTTTGTTATCATCTGAAGTCATAAAATGTTTTTTATTTGCATAGTAAATATAGATTATAGTAGAAAACCCCCACAGGTCTGAGATAGTGAAAGTGGTAGCAGTTTTCAGAGATAAATAAGTAATCTATTAGTTTGATTAGATGTCTTTGCTGGTTACATGACAAATGATACTTGACTTTCCTTGTTCACTCATTTAAATTTCCTTATAGATGTACTTGATTTCTTTTGACATGTTTAAAAGTCTTGGCAGCATTTTCCCCTTACCCACAGCTTTTAATTATAAAAAAAATTCAAATGTAGAAAAATTGAATAGTACATGACACATTTCTAAATCTTCCACTTAAATCTATTCATTGTTAATATTAGGCTGCATTTGCTGCATCTATTTGTATATGTGAATGTGCGTATATAATTTTTTGCTGAACAGTTGGAGTAAGCAAACATTATGATGCTTAGCCCTAAATTTTTGAACATCTGTTTTCTACCAACAAGAGAACTCCTACATAACCACAATAGCACTTTAAAATTTAAAAAATTAATAATTTCCTTATGATGTCTAATATCCAGTCTATCTATATTCAACTTTCTCCAGTTGTCTTCAAATTGTCATTGATGTCATTTATTTTTTCTGTCAGTGTTCATGCACTGCGATGCTTCTTCTGACCCTGAAATCTTTCCTACTTTATTGTGTTCTGGAACAGTTCTCTGACATTTCTTATATGATACTGGCTTTTTAAAGAGACAGGCCTATGCTAAGGATACTTCTGATTGATTATTTTTCATTTAGTTTTCTCTTTT
>PVLA01000609.1:161066-502712 GCA_004027455.1 Hydrochoerus hydrochaeris
TCCCTCCCTCCCTTCCTCCCTTCCTTCTTTCTCCTTCCTTTCTTCCTTCCTTTCTTCCTTCCTTCCTTCCTTCCTTCCTTCCTTCCTTCCTTCCTTCCTTCCTTCCTTCCTTCCTTATTCTTTTCTTTCTTTCGACACAGTCTTGCTGTGTAGCCCAGGCTGATCTTGAACTCCTCCTGCCTCAGCTTCCTGAATGCTGGGGTTATGGGGTGTGCTGCCACACCTGGCTCCATGTTGTCTTTTCTCAGTGATTTGCATTAAAATCCAGATCTTTGTTAATATTGAGAAAAGTAGAGAAGAGTAATTATGTTATAGAAAGGTAATACTTGTATACTTCTTCCTTATTTTCATGGACCTAAACTAAATGTCGACCAAGTCCCATACTCTATCTCCACACTTCTTGGCTCTTTGGTCTTACATGACTGTGCATGTGTGGCACAAGCAGGGCATTTTTGTACATTATGGCAACTGTCTTGTGTGTTATTCTGTCTTGTTTACCAGCCTATGAACAGTAAGAATGGCATTACTTTTTTTGTAACTTCTGGAAGCCCAACAGAATTTAATGTTACACAAGCAGGGCATTTTTGTACATTATGGCAACTGTCTTGTGTGTTATTCTGTCTTGTTTACCAGCCTATGAACAGTAAGAATGGCATTACTTTTTTTGTAACTTCTGGAAGCCCAACAGAATTTAATGTTACCATCAGGCTAATTTATTTCCATTTAACATGTTGTCTTAACTCAAGCAGGGCAGGGAATTTTTGGGATAACAACTGAATCGCCTCTCCTTGGTTGGTAGGTAGATATCTGACATACTGCATGGATTCATCTTCCCTCTTGTTCCTACTTTAGCTACTTTCTCTCACTTTTAAACTTCATATTTTCCCAGAGGAAGTGAAAAGATAGGTCTGTATATCAGTGAAGGTCCTTTTATTTTATCTTTTGGACTCCCTTTTTAGGAGTTGAGTGTGTCTCCTTTGAACTTAATTTCCTTTTGCCTGTGGCAATTTTTGTCTGTTTTTTCTGGTAAAGCTCCCTGCCAGCTGAACACCCCTGCAAACTTGTGGGCTCAGTTTCACTTTCACAGAGCTCATTATTGTGGTTCAACATGGTCTCTTCTTGCATGGACATTCTGATTTTGCTCTGTTGCCTTCAAATGTTCAGCAAGTGTACTTTTCTGTTTGCCCTGCAACTAACTTAACCTAAACTTTGCTATAAATGGCAAAGTTACTGAAATGCTTTGGCACAGTGCCAGATGTTGGAAATAATTTTAGAATATAAAAACACAGCTTTCATACAAAAATATTTATTTTAGAGGCCCTCGATAGGCAAGCATGTGTATGAGTCATTTTCATAATGAATTAGTTCCTTTCTTCAATTGTAAGGATAAACCTTCATTAATGTCTATAATTTGTCGGAATGAAAATTATTCCAGCCAGATTTCATCATGATACTCTTTATGGAAAGGCACAATGGAATGGATGCTTAAACTTGGAGAAAAAGTGATTCCGAGTGTGCAGTTTATAAGTAGGAAGGGCAGCTTTCAGCATTTACTTTTCAGTCTCATTTATTCAGCTGGAGTTCTAAAGTAGCGCCTTTCCTGGTTCCTACACATAATTATAACATGGTCATGAATTTGGAGGCTTTTCAGCCTGGCAAACATTCTTAGAGTTCTTGAAGTTCTAGGAGTCTCATAAAGCCATGGGATCAGGCCCCTGGACTGTGGGTGAGTAGGGTAGGAACCCTGGTGGACAGGCAAGATCATTTGAACCAATAGTGGTATTGTGAATAAATGAAAAAGGCCAGGGGACTGGAGATTATTTCATGTTTTTTTTTTTTTGTTGTTGTTGTTCTGTTTTGTTTTTGGTACTCTTTCTACTCTAAAAACTGTAACTTCCAGTTCAATTCATTAGGTTACCAGCAAGGAAAATATCACAGTTTGAGAAATGAGAGGCTCAGTGTTAGAAATCAAAAAGCCTCTTCCATGGCATTGGATTTTAAAGCCCTGAGAACCAAAATGACTGTCGTGATCCATCACCGTGGTTTTAGTAAATCACAGTCTCAGGTCGGTGAGGTGATACTGAGTACATTCGTTCTGTGGGTTGGTTGGAGTAGCTGTCCAGTACACTGGTGAACAGGCCAGTGCATTTGTTCATTAGTCTGATAGCTGCTTGCCCACGTATTGATGTAGGGGGAGTCCATCCTTCTGATGGCAAGTCCGTGCTATCATTCCATCATGCCAAGAAGACACCCAATCTCTGACAACTGCTTTTATGAATTTTAAACTCATCCATATCTGATTTTATAGTGATTTATTATGGTAGCTTTGGTTAAGTTAGTCCCCAAATAATGGTATTGAAGAAATATTGGGTCTTTTTCCCAATTACATATTTTTATCATGTATCATTTTTTTTTCTAAAAAAGGATTTTAACTGTATGTGGTATAGTGTAAAGGTATTATGGATTAACCATTATAACTTTAAATAGTATAGGATTTGGTATGACAAAACCTTTTAAATAATAATGATAAAAAATGGCTAACCTTCATATAACATTTGCCATGTGATAAGAATAATTTTAAATACTTTACATATTTTGTTGCCCTATTGACTTAGCTCTGTGACTTAGTGAATATTATTATCGTTGCTGAAGCAGAAAGATGTTAAGTAACTTGCCTAAGATCATAGTAAGTGGAGGAGTTGGGATTTAATCCTGTGCAGTCTAAAAGAAATTGTTATTCTTGTTTTTTAATTTCTATTACCTATAATCTGTTAGTCACTATGTCCTTCTTTAATGTCAGAAGAAAAGTGTGTATAGTTAATAACTAACCAAAATAAACAAACTGTAGTAATTTGTTAATAGCAAATTGTTCAAGATATTTTTTGCTGAGTGTGTGTGTGTGTGTGTGTGTGTGAAAATCATTGTGGGACAGATGTGGACAGATGTGGGGTCATTGTTTTTTGATGAAGCTGCTGCCTCAAAGAAAAATTCAGGGAAGGAATGCACCATGATAAATGCAACTTTAGTCTTCCTGGAGGAGCAGACATTGGCCTCTAGTCACTACTGCCCATACCAGTCCTTCTGTCTCCTGGACATAGAGAATGCTCAGGGCCACACACCAGGGGATTGATGGAGGGAGAGGTGACTTTCAGCTGCGATTTTATAGACTTTCACATTTCAGTTTTCTCAAATAGACTGGACTAAATCAGTGCATGTGACTTCATAAGTGACTGTTTCATTTAGCTTTGGCGAATGAAATTATAGTACCTGGCTGTAAAATATGAAAAAGAAAATCGATCCTGATTTCAAGCGCATAGTTAGTGCCTTGTGGAGAAGAAAGACACCTTGCTGTGGCGGGTAAAAGTTGTAATAAGATTTTATAACCATAACAATAACATGTAAAAATACTGATTGATCCTAGCTTATACAACTACGTCTATAAAGAAAGTCTCATAAATGTATAGATTTCACTGAAGCCACATCCACCCTATTTTTGGCATGACTGGTGCCACTTCCTTTTCACATGCTGGCTTTTCTCCTGCCTTCCGCTGGCTTTTTAGTTTTTATTTAATTACCATCCTCCTGATGATTCTTCTTAGGTTTGTTCTCTACCCTGGTCACTTCAGGTTTAATTTCCCACCAGTTCCTGTCATTTATGGTTTTGTTTTTGCATCTCCTGAACATCATCCAGAAGCACATCCCCTGTGGCAGTTTGGAATGAATGCAACAGTGGGTCATGCATTTTCTCTCTTTGGAGAACTGCGAGGATGCTTTGGGCCTGGAGCCAGCCGTTACAAGAAGCAGTAGCTTCTTGATGGTGCTGCGAGGCTGACTGAGCCACATAACATGCCGACTTCCTTGCCACAGACACGCTACTCCAGCTGTGGCTTCATACCAATATTAAATGCTTTTCCAGGTAGTTTCTTCCTATATTGCACACTCAGATGGGGTAGGAAAGCAACTGCGGTACAAACTTTATATTATGTCAGCATTTTCATTTAGGTTTCACACTGGATCTAAACCAACCTTTGTAGCTCTTCTGGGTTTATGGACATCTGTTTGCCTGAGTATTTCCAGCTGGGACTGAGACCACATCTGCACTTTCAACTTGCACCTACCTTTTTGTTGTAAAGGTAATTTTAGACTTAGTTTTAAATTCTGAATTCAGAACAGAAGACAGGTTCTACGTGTGAGTTCCATGTCATAATTGCACAATTCTGCAGTGTTTGCACCTGACAGGAATAGAGTGAAGAAAACAAAAACAAGCAAGCAAAAAAACAGGAAAGGCCTTGGTCACTTACCAGTTGGCTCAGACACTGAATTTTGCTGGCAACTGGTACAGGGTGAAATTGGCCACATGTAATCCAAAGAATGTTGCAGAATTTTTTCTTTGAATATTCTATGTAGGAAAAAGATGTTGAAGTTAGGCAAATGTATTTTAGGATTAAACATAGTAATAATAGTTTTAATGAAAAGTTAAAAGCTTTTTATAGTTGTAAGGTCAAAAAGCTTTTTAAGAAGAGTAACCAGTTTTTATACACGTAAAAAGCAGTTTTTGCAAGCCTGGCATAGTGGCTCACACCTGTAATCCCAGCACTTGGGAGGCTCAGGTAGGAAGATCATTGCAAGTTTGAGAGCAGCCTGGGTTACAAAGTGAGCTCAAGGCTAGCCTGAACTGCGTAGACAGATCCTTTCTCAAAAGAGGCAAAAAAAAAAAAAAAAAAAAAAAAAAAAAAAAAAAAAAAAAAAGGAAGCATTTTTTGAGACCAGTGTCTCCTATTTTAGGGTACCAGGAAAGGGGAAGGAGCTGGGTTGAGTGGTTATGGTGCTGTTGACATGATCCAAAATGGCTCCTTCCCTAGGAACACAGCTTGACTGCTTCTCTCTTCCATAACAAAAGAGTGTTAGGTTATGTTTTGAACTTTTTATGCAGCACTGAAGACACCCTGTCATCCTGATGAACTCCTAGGGCACTTGGCTCTATGACCCTGAACATGCCATACCTCCTGCAAGCAGCTCAGCCTGGTACTGTCTGATAGTGACAGTAAATCAACATGTCTTTACTTCTCCATGGTGGTGAAAAGTCATGTACTGTTTTGCAAAGGTTCTGTATTGGTTGCAGTGCATCTGTCCTGTCTTTCAGGTTTTATGATGCAAAACACTTAATGCTACTGTGAACAGCAAATTGAGGAAAATGAGCATTTTCTAGATCTTCAATTTTATCTTAAAAAACTATATATATATATATGTATATATATATATATATGTGTAAAATAGAGATTTGGAACAGAGATGTTGTTAGAATATGAAAGAATGTCAGTTGAGTTCTCAATCAGAGTTACATTCAGGTGAGACTTTGAAGGCATGAATAGACTTTTGAGTAAGTGCCTGCTTCAGTCTGTGGGCAATCCCATCTTGGGTAGAGGAGCAGCTTGTGACTGGATCAGACTCAGTAGACTGGACATAAATGTTGGTAACCACTGCTAAGTCCATAGCAGTTGACTGACTGTTCGCTCTCTACTTCACCTAGTGAATTTAGGGGGCTGAGTGGAACATTTTCACCACTTCCCCTAAACTGCATTGAACTAGTGTACAGTGTATGCAGCTCAGAAAATCTGAATTGTCCAAAGAACTTCTAGAAGGGTCACCATTGATAGATTTGAATAGGCTTCATATTTATGACTGTACATTTAGATCTAAGAAGATTTGAAGTTGGTTAATGTGGTTGATCTTCATTTTCTAGGCATTCTTTTCTTTTCATTACTGGATATTGAACCCAGGAGAGTGGTGAGCTATACCCCCAGACTGCTAATTTTTTAAAAAAAATTAATTATTTTGAAACAGGATCTTGCCAAGTTAACAGGCTGGGCTGGACATGTGATACTCCTGCCTCAGCCTCCTGAGTAGATTATAGATGGGTGCCAAGGTGTCTGGCTATTCAAAGTTTTTCTATTTGTGAATGTGCCTACTAGATAACATTTATTTGTAATCTTCAAATCAATGCTTAGAGGTACTGTTGTGATGATTCATGAATGCACACGGAACAACAAAACATTTTAGTAGTTCTAGGTGTACATACCCAAGTCGAATTACAATGTTTATTTAGTACTATGTCTTTTTTGGGGGGAGGGAGACTGTTGCATTTTTGTGCTAATTGGTGATTTCTCTGTTCCAAATGATCCTGACCCCTAGAGCTCATGTATTGTCTTACATTCCTGAAAGCAGGAGGGGCAAGTCATGCCTTGTAGAGAAAAGTATGTGTCTTAGAAAGCTTTTTTCAAACATGAGAGATACTGCTATTCCCCAAAAAGTCCAGTGCTATTGAAGTAGCAGTGTATCAAAAGGATAATTGTAAAAACAGAAACACACTTAGAGTCATGTGTTGATCAACTGTTGAAAATGTTTTGAGCAGCCACTGGCAGGAGTTTGTTCCCAAATTTCTCCAAGAGCAAAAATTTGGTACTGTGTTTGCTAATGTAGCATTCATGGTGCTTTAGAAGCAGAACGCCTGTCACAAATAACGAGGATCACTGTGCAGAGAAACTCTTCTGTCCTGCCTGGTTCCTCCCAAATTTGTAGGCATAGGTAGATCATAACGTTTCTTAAAATTCTTTGAGTTGGTCTGTCACAAAACATGTGGATGCATGTTGGTATGTTGGTGGAGAACCATAAATTTAGTAAGATGACGGAGGAGCTTAAATGCCAGTTTGCAAGGCACTTTCAATGTAAATCAATCCATAGTGTACTCTTTCTTCCAGAAGTTCTAGAAATATTATTTCTTTATACGCAAAAAAATACCATTATTTCTGTAGAGCTGCGCTGGGACAGTTTCCTCTGGGCCTCCTGCAACTGGGTTCCCGCCTCACCCGCCCCTACTCAGTGTGCAGTTGGTGTAAAAATAGGCAGCACAGGAACCTGCTGTCTGGTGGGAGGGAGCCACTTGGAGATTTATAGAAGTTTTTGCATTTGAATGGATGATATTCTGTAGGCTCAAGGAGGAGAAAAACAACTTCATGATGAAATTTTTAAAAAGTGACTAAGTTCACAATTTCAAGGGAAAAATGGTCTACTTTGGTATAGTCCCTGCAACTTTTGTAGTTTCACCAGTGTTTGAGAAAGAGAAAAAAGAATGCAAACAAAACAGCCCAGTTCTGCCTTTTAAGGAAATGGTTTTGACAATGAATTAAAGGGTCAGAGCTTCCTGGATGGGCCTTCAATAGGGGTAATGGGGGCCCTGTGAGGCCTGGGGTTCAGCTTCCAGTCTCTGGAAAGGATTCTGCTTCCAGAGCCATAGGTGCAGAAAGCTTCAGAGTTAAATACTGATACATATGTATGTCACTTGGGCAAAGTATACATAAAATATACCAATTGCACTGTTTATAGCTCATCAGTATTAATGCTGTTCAGTAGTGTTAAACATACATTAGTTCAGTAGGGCAAAGTGTATAAATTTGACTACTCTAGATGCTTTGAGTAAATTAACACATGTAACGGTTGTCTTTTTGGCTGGCTTATTTAATTTAGCATAATGTTCTAAGTCTAATCATGTTTAGCATAACTTAGTATTTCTTTCCTCTTCAAGGCTAAATAATATTTCCTTTTATACCTATGTCACATTTGGCTTTGATTGTTCATCTGTTGATGGAGTCTTGAACTGCTTCCACCTTTTGGCTATTTTGAATAACATATAATAAACATGGATTTGCAAATATCTCTTTGAGACCCTGCTTTCTTTATATATATCCAGAAGAGGAATTGTTGAATCATTTAATTTTAAAATGATAATAATATTTTAATTTATTTAATTTTTAATAATTTAATTTTAAAGTTTTGAGAAACTGCCCACACTATTTTATCATCCCTCCAGTAGAGTACAAGAGTTCTGGTTCCTGCACATTCTTGCTCTTACTTCTTATTTTCTATTTTTGATACTTGTCTGATGTTCTTAATTAAGTAGCATTGTTGAAAAACTGTTAAAGTGTCTCAACAAGACATTTTGACTATTGGTAATAGTTTTACTTTAGTACTATTTTATGTTCTATCTTTCTAGCTCCTTGATTATGTAGGTTAAAAACAGATCAGATGGAACCATCTAACCTACATGACCTAAGCAATGTGGTGATAACCTGGTAGGTGCTCAATTTTACTTGTTCCATGAATGAATTAGGGACTATGAAGATGGTTAATGTTGTTATGTAGATAAAATTATAGGATTGGAGAAGATGCAAGGTATATGCATTAGCTCTCCTCTTTATTATCTCTTTAAAATATTTGTTTTACATATCCAAAAGCAAACATTTAGTATATTAGAAAGATAGTTTGGGTGAATGTGTTAGTCTTTTAAAAGGAAATTATCCTGTCTGGGGATGTAGCTCAGCGGCATAAGCTCCTGCCTTGCGAGCATGCAGTCGTGAGTTCGATCCTTGGTACAAAAAAAAGGGAAATGATCCTATTTTGTTTTCTCACACTTAGGCAGGTTCTGCTGGACAGCCTTTCTCTGTGGTCTTCCATAGCCTGAGCACTGGGCTAGGCTTTTAAATATAGTGGTAGAAACATTTTTATTCTCATAATGTCTATGGTTTGGGGACTTCCTGGCTTTTAAAACTCAATGTTACTTGTTTTATTGGTGTGTGCCTTTCAGATACCCGAATTTGAAATCTTACCAGTGTTTGCAGTAGTTTTCTCAGATGTGTTATGTCAAGCTGAGAATAAGAGGGTTGGGGTCAAGGTTGCCTTTCAGATACCTGAATTTGAAATCTTACCAGTGTTTGCAGTAGTTTTCTCAGATGTGTTATGTCAAGCTGAGAATAAGAGGGTTGGGGTCAAGGTTGTAAGCTATATAGTCAGTCCTTTAAAGGGACTATTTATTTTTATTCATTTTTGTTTGCCTTTCCTTGGGTCATGGTCCTCATTGCGTTTATCCAAAATGGAGTTCATTACTGAGCCAAAGATAATATTTTCTAAGCTTTCTAAAACATGGCTCCAGTAAGAAATTACAGTTTACATCCTGACTAGTGGTATACAAATATGCTTAAGCACACACACACACACACACACACACACACACACACACTCATATTTAAATGTAATGGACTTGTTGCAAGTTGCAAACTCCACAATTACTGCTAGAGTTCTGTGTTTCCATTTAATTTTCATAAAATGCTGGTCATTCAATCAGTTTCATGACCCACAAATTATTTTACCACTCATTTTAACAACTGCTGGACATTGGCATTGTAAAACTTTGCTGTTCACAGCATCAGGTTACCTCTCAGGTTAGGGAAAGTAGAAGCCTCTTTGTATGTTTACTCGTGCTGGGGATGTTACGACATAAGCTCGGCTTGCCTTCTTGTTGCCTTCTTGACTAACTCATGATACCCAACTACTAAGTCCAAGTTTTGAACTATTTCCTTTTTTATTGATAGGCGTGGGCCAAATTGAAAATCCTGAGTTAATAGTGCATTGTAATTAGGTTTGCAGCTCACATGGTTTATGTTTATGTCTTCCATCTTACAACATTGCTGCAGAGATACAGCTGTCTTTCAGTGGTAGGGCTCTGGATGTGGATTTGAAAGGTCTTAAGAAGCCACTTAATCTCTAAGAGTCAGTGGTATGGGAAGGATTAAATTAACTGTGTAGCTTACTCTGAGCAATTTTTGGTTTAAATGATCATAGATTTAGACTTGGGAAGATCTTGGGAAATGACCCAGCTTCATTATAAAACTGAGGGCTATACACTGTATAAGTGGGTTCTCTTGGTAATTCATGCATTTATTTGCTGTGTCATCATTACCAATCAGGGTGCAAGTCTGTTAATCCACTCAGGTGAAGAGCAGAGTTCTTGGTTTAGTCTCCAGTGAATCTGAATTACTCCATTGCAATGTTTGTAGCTACTTTGCTTCTTGAAGATTTAGTCTTCCTATAAGATCAAATTGAAATATGTAAGAATTTTTCTTTAATTTGTAGGGGTTGGTGAGCATTGAATATTACTGATTTATATAAAGTTACCAGCGCAGTGGCTGTTATCCATATACATTTTCAGAACTAATACTATTTTTTTAATCAAAGCCTATTGATGCTTTAAAATAAAATGGAGAGGCTGATACAGAATATATACTTTGTTCTGTTTGCTTGTAGCATTTTACCTGAACACCAGGGTAAAATTGTGGGTGGTCAAAAAGCATTGTTAATAGCCATTGCCCAGTGCTATGTCAGTCAACTAATCAATCAACTAAAATAAATTTGTTTCTTGCTGAGTAGATGGCTGTTTTTATAATATGTTGTCTACTTTTAGTGGCTCTATCTTTTAATAATTTTATACTTAACATTTCTGTGATCCAAGGAAGAGAAGGCTCCTCTTTCTGCATTGGATGTAAGGAACAGAGATACAGAAGTCTCCAGATGTATGACCTTTGTTTTGAGCCTGGGTGTGGCTGTGTTGGGTGTGGCTGTGTTGGGTGTGTCTGATCGCTAGCGATAACACAGCCACGCTGTGGAGATTAGGCATTGGGAATAGTCTTGCTTCCTCCTCCTGACTGACTCAAGCTTTCCCTGCGTTCTCTCGACACCAGCCCTTCTCTTTCTGCCAGCCACCCTTCTTACACAATCCAGTTGGGTTTCCAAAGTTTATGTTTCCAAAGCTGGTATCCCAGAGGTATTCTCTGTATACTAGGAAACAATGTAGGGATGCTTCATATATGTCTCTAAAGGAAGTAATTAGGTGAAAAATGGTAGCACTGACATTGAATGCTATAAATGAGTATAAAAATCACATCTAACACAGACAGTGAAGTCAATTGTATTAGAAAACTTTGTAAACATGGAATTTTAAAACACTGTGAATCTTCATCTTTCTAATGGGGTACTTTAATATTCAGAGGATAGTACTAAGAAAAGAGGTGATGTCTTTCAGGCCCAAGGGCTGTTTTGAGGTTGTTTAATTCAGTGACACACTTTTTTTTTTTTTTGGAAAACCATTTGCTCCTCCTGCTGTTGTCGAATTTAAAAAAGAAAATCAGCTTATTGATTCTTCTTCACCCGCCATATTTTTTGGTCTAGAATTTATTTTTTCTCTGTACTATAGAATATCTTGCAAAAATATTAAAATATAGTGGAGTATGATTGCAAAATTTAGCAAATAAAAATGCAGGGCATCCAGTTAAATTTAAATTTCAAATAAACTGATTTTTTAGATATCAGTATGACTCATGCAATATTTGTGAAATATTTGTACTAAGAAAAAATTGCAGGTATTTCTTAACTTATGATGGAGTTATATCTGAGTAAACTCATAATAAATAGAAAATATTATAATTTGATAAAGTGTATCTGATAAACTTAACCTACCTAACATCATAGCTGAGTCTAACCTACTTGGAACATTTTAGGAATGCTAACATTGACCTACAATTGGGCAGAATTATCACTGATAAAGTCTATTTTATAAGAAAATGTTGAAAATCTTATGTAATTTATTAAATACTATATAGAAAATGAAAAACAGAATGATTGTATTGGTCTGTTTTCTCATCATCATGAAGTAGAAAAATCATAAGTCAAACTATTGTAAGTCAGGGACCAGTCTGTTATTTTTCTGAAACTAAAATCTTACAGGTACCTTGCATTTTATCAGCCCCAACTGAGATGGGATTCAGAGTCAGCTGGATTGTGTAGCAGGGTGGCTTTGCTCTCAGGATCTCCAACCCCGTGCCTTCTCTGTGGTCACTGTGACTAAGATGACAGTGGTCATTTGAGGCAGTGGCACAGCTTAATTCAAAAGGAACACAGTGGGTCAGTCTCCTGGAAAAGTTTGCTCAACAATCGTGTTATTTTAATTCTTAGTTGTCTGCCTTCCTCCCCCATGGTTCTGAGTAAGCATGAAATTATAACTGGAGCAGAACTTGAGTCTTGCTGGTCTTGTTCTGCCCTCACCCGCTAACTTTCCTTAGCGCTGCCCTTTCCTCTCTTTTATCCGTCATCCAAGGAAGGCAATCTCATGGAAAAATTTGACAAGAATTCATGAGGTTCTTTCAGCTAAATGAGTTTATAGCCTAAGTATGTATCATTTGTCTCACTACAGCCCACTCTATAGTTTTCAACCCTTATTCTAATCAGCCAGACAGCAAACTGACCATCATCAAATTAGCATCACATAAACACTTCTAGCCCTCATGCTTTGATGATGATGTCCTAAGCCATAATAAATATGAACTGAGGTATAATGAGCAAAAACTCAGATGGATGAGCCTGCTGTGGCTGAGTGACAAGCTGTTGTGTCATGGTGCTTATTTCCTGGAGAAATGGACCTGATTCAGAGAGGTAGTCCTGGAACTTCTGCTTTCTTAGTATTCAGTATTCAGCAGCACTGAAATGTATATTGAAGTAATCTCTGTCGATCCTTTCCAAATTATAAGTATTCTGTGTTTAAACATGTCTTTTCTAAGGAAAGTTGGATTGACATGGAGTTGCACATGTCTGGAATTATCTCCGAGTCCTTTATAAACAGACCGAGACTTGGAAGGGTGCACCTTAGGTTACAGAGTGTTGTCCTGGGCTGGGCTCCAAAGCTTCCTGACTCTTGAACAATAATGTGTTCTTTCCGCACTACTTTGACGTATTTATTTTATGGAAGCCCTCTGCCTTTGAGCTGTTCATATCCATTTTGCAAGCTTGCTTGTGTCCTGCAGGAGCAGAGGTTCAACTCTTGCAGAGATATTTTCTGTTTAGTGCCTCTACTGTATATATATGCTGGAAATGAGGGGACTTCTCTCATCTTTCCCCTCCTCATTCTTCTGCCTCTCCTCTTTTAAAAAAAAACCATGTGTTTTCTGGTTACATGCCTGTAAATATTTTTGTTGGACATCTTATACTAGGATTTCTAAAGATCCTGTGTGAGGGAGGTTGGTGTTTCTTCATGACATACATTCCTTAAGTAAAGTAGTAATTTGACCTTTAGGGTTTTTTTTCTCCCTTCCCTTCTGTCTAAAGTTGTTACATTTCAGGTTATAAGACACAAGCAAGCCTATAATTTGTGATAATGACTGTGTGATTGGAATTCACACTATAGATTAATACAAGTCTGTTTTAAAATATAAGATGTCAGAGCTGGAAGGAATCTTAGGTATGGTCTTAATTCACTCTTCTTCCTCAGAGGAAATAGATTCTTGTATCACAGAGTTCAAGGCAAAGCTGAAGGCAAGACCTGTTTTGCCTGATTCCAGAGCAGAGTTTATCCCCAACAACTGATGAAAATAGTTCAGCGAGAATTAACTGTTCAGAATACTAAAATACTCCTGAAGTACTGAAACTCAACATTTTGGGCAGAAGTTGTTTTTTTTTTTTTTGAGGCAGGTTAGTGGAGTTTGAACCTAGGAACTACACCCCCAGCTCTTGCAAGTTCTTTTAAAGTTGTTTATCTTCTAAAATCTGCACTTGACTACATAGAATACACTTTAACTTTTTTCTCAGTGTCCTCGTTATCAGCGCTGTTTTGTGAACGCTGTTTGTTTTAATTCCTGGATGTCTTCTGCTGCTAGTGGCACATGGGACTCTAGCAATGATTATACCAAGACTTCCACATGACAAGGGTCCTGGATGAGTGGATTGGTTTGGTAACTTTTTGGTATCTTTTATCATTGTCTATTGTCATCTTTTGCTTTCAGGATTATGCTTATAGATGTATTTTCTCCTGCCTTATTTTGTACCCATAGATTTTTAATTTATGAAGATTGTCTGGATGTTGCTACAGAGAGGACTGTGTCATTGAAATAAATTACCCAGACTGACCTCAAGTGTGCAATCCTCCTGCCTCATCTTCTCAAGGAGCATGTGCCACACCTGGCTGAAAGATTTTTATTACCTGAGTTTCCCAAAGAAGAGAGTATGGCATATCACACAGAGCCATCTAGGCTAGAACTTTTATTTATTTTTTTTGTTTATGTGTGAAAAGTCAGGTAGGGCAGGGAAGCAGTTTAGGACTGGCTAGTCTGAATAATGTCAGTGGACTCTGAGAGGTAGGGATATGTGGTCTACTGTCTGGCTTTGTGTGACTGACAGCAGGGGAAATATGACTGGCTATATGAGAGTTAGATAAATAAGCAGCCCTTCAGCCGATGGGCTGTAGATGAAAGAGTAGATGAAAACCACTTTGGCCAGCAGTTTGGCTGTGCAATTAGTGGGTGCCAAATAGATATGCACAAGAATTAACGAAACATGGACACCTTCCCTCTCTCACTTTGCTGCGTTTAACTTTGTGGTGAACCCAATAATTACTGACCCAAATGTGTTGGAAAGGTGTGTGTTTCATGTATATTTTCATAGATGTTTGAAGAGTGTGTATATTATTTTGTGGGAGAAGGGCTACAGGGTAGATTTTTACTTTATTTTTGGATTTTTCTGTAATTTTGGACTTAAATCACCAAAGACTAGATTATTTTTATAATTAGAAACAAGGCTGCTTTATTTGGAAACAATTTGCAAAAGTGATGAATGGATTCTGGATGAGAACCTTTTTGGTCTGGAACTAGGACTTACTGTTTTTCCTCTAATTGGAAGTGTTTTGTAGACAAATTCTACTTATGTTTGAGCCAAGCCTAAGTGCCACTTTATGTGATGTCATTGTCTGAACAGCCATTTCTGATCACCACCTTCCCTCTCAGTTCTGAAGTACTTTTTCATTGTTGCAATACGGCACTTAGCATTTTTGGGTTTTCCTCTGTGTGCATTCTCTTTTCATTGTCAAGGCACAATGCTTTATCATCTTACGTAGTCTTACTGGTGTCTAGTGCCAAGCTCAGTGATTAGTTGGTGCCCAGATGTAAATATTGGCTGAGCTACATCTGTGTTGGCTTGCACTTTATCACTCGCTGATGCTTACAGGCCGGATGTCACATTTGTGTAGATAGTTGAAGCTGTTGGCTGAGTGACCTTTAGAGTGTAAGAAACTGCTACATATATAGTACATGCTAATGCCTCTAAATATTTAAGGCATCATGTTAGACAGGCCCTGCGTAGCATATGTGAGACTAATGATGTGATGTAGATTTTATGACTGATACAGACAAAGGGATCTTGGGATAATTAAAGTTATATAATGAAAAGTACTGACTGAAAAAGACTACAACCTGGGCCAAGGTTTTAGTTCAGCAGCAGAAGTGCCTGCCTGGCAAGTGCGAGGTGGCGAGTTTGATCCCCAGTAACCCTTCCCTCCAGAAGACAACCTAATCTTGTATGTAAGAAGGATGAAAGTATATTTTTTAATTGATTGAAAATCTCAGATATCAAGGGCTCTATGGATAATATGGAAATATTCATTAGTATAGTAGGTTGAATAAGGAACCCCTGACCAGAGAAACAGGAATAATTCCCTGAACCTGTGACTAAGCTAAACATCCTCTCCATGACAGAATGTGGCTGTGGGATGTGGTTACAGGGTTGCCGCCTTGGACGTGTTCCTCCTGAATGGGTGATGGTTTTGCTGACTGGACATGGACATCAGTTTTCTCAGTTTGGTTACCACATGTGTCCATTGCTATTTAGTTGCAGTGCCTCTGAGATTAAAATGCATTTTGATTAAGTTGGCAATAAGACCACAAGGAGAAGTACCATGTAGGTTTATAATATATTTGAAGGTAAAAGTGCTATTTAAGAACAAACTCACAGTTTTAGAATTGCAGAGTTAAAAGGGGTCTTCGATTGACTAACCAAATAGCTCATTCTACATTCATTCAATCACAAGACTTATTGATTACCTATGCAGTTAAGGTTTCTTTGCTACAAACAAAACAGGGGTGTCCCTGTACCACTGCGTTCCCTTTCTGGGAGGGGGGTGAACATGCAAAGCACAAGTAATTTTAAAATGTCTATAGCAATAAACTGAAGCAAACTATGACAGATCCCCTGAGGGAGAGAGGCAAGGGACACTGGAAGCCCTTGAGGGGAGAGGCCTTAGGTACAGCCTGAGGTTGGGACAGGGCAGTAGATGCCTGAACAGATGAGAGAGTGAGTGGGAAGTAATTCAGAGGAGTTGACCTGGTCCCCCCTATAATACAGGGTTGCCCTCCCCTGAAGTCTTAAACAGGTATCAGTGTGGAAGGAAAATATGTGGAAGACCGGGCTTTGAGAGGTGTTGGGCAGGTGTCCAAGAGCTTCATTTTACTTTTCCTTTCTCTCCTCTTTCTCAGGGCAGGCAGTTAGACTTTTGTGCTACTTTTTAGTTCCACTATCAAAGTCAAACAGAAAAGAAAGAAGAGGAAGCAGAACACTTACTTCTTAAACCTAACTTTCATGAGATAGTTGAAATGATAATTCAAAGTATTATCTCCCCTTGAACATCTGTAGAGGTTAATTTTAACCTTGAATCCTAATACTCAGTTGTATGTGAGTGTAAATCTTTTGCCCATTGTTTAATGTTCAAATATGGATTTCCTAGTGTAGTACTGTTAGTCTGCCTCTTTTAGGACATATTATCCTGTTTGTTTGTTTGTTTTTTAATTTGAGAAAGATATGTCACTGAGCTTATGCTTAAAGATTAGTAAAATTGTGTTAATTTATACACTCCACGTCTTCTTCCCAAAGATAAAACAGAGCCTTTTGAGATGTATGTTCATCTGGCATGTTCTGCACCTTTTACACACTGCAGGGCATTTGCCTAAGAAGGCTTTGCAAAAGGGACTGAAATGGCTTAGAGAATGGTACAGAATGCAGTTTATCTGGCTATTTGGTTAACATATATATTCAAGCAGTGACTGTAACTTGGAAATGTTATTTGGGAGGCAGTTTTACAACCAAAGTTTGAAGCTCTAGTGATGCTGGGGCTTTAGGAGCCTAGATTTTTGTCTCAGTTTACCACATTGTGTTTTAGGAAGCATCAGGAAAAGATTCAGATCCTACAGATCTGGGCCAGTTTTGCTTCTGAGAGCCAACTTTGCATCTATTGTTCAATAAGATGAATTCCCATCCTTCAAGGCCCTGTGAGGTCCTCCCTGGGTCTCACTGGACAACTTGGATTCAGGCTGTTAGGGGTGAGCTGTTCTGAGCTGTTGGGCCGAGCTATCTCAGCTCCCTTCCTTGGGCTCCTCTGACCATAAGGTAGGTGAAGTATGAGCCATTCCTTCTGGCGATCACCTGTGTAGTGTCCAGTCTCCATTGTACTCCTCAGCTGGGAGCCTAGCTGTTCACGGCTGTAGCCAGCAGCCTCATTTGCTAGAGAACACATGAGATGTGGCAGTGTGACCACATAATTGAATTTTAAATTCAACTGTAGTGAACATTAATTTAAAAATTGATATTTAAATCAGTGATTAGAAAAACTCTACAGTGTGAACTTATTATTTCAGCTGCAAATTTTATGATTGAGGGTTTCCAATAAAAATGTAACGTCCAAGTTGGAAATGGTGGCATAGGCCTGTACTCACAACACTCAGGAGGCTGAAATAGGCATTGCTGTTAGTTTGAGGCCAACCTCAGCTGCCTGCTGAGTTCAAGGCTAGCTTGAGCTACAAAGCAAGACCTTGTCTCAATAAACCAAAAAAAACCTGAAAAGTGTAATGGTCCAAGTGGAGATATACTACAGTTATAAAAATATATAGTACAATAATTCAAATATTTAAAATTTGAAAAAGGAATGTAAAACAAATAATTATAAAACTGTTTATATGGTGAGACCTTAATATTTCAAATATATTAGGTTAAAGAAGATATTAAAATAATTTTACTTAAAATACAGTTATTAGAAAGTTTAAAAGTATACAGTAGCTTCCATGATATTTCTGTTACTGGGAGTGGCCTGATGGTTCTTGAGGAAAATGTACAAAGCACCAGTGGCTGTGGTTTTTCTCTACGGCACTGAGTACAAAGAGACAAAATAGCCTTTTCATATTGTGATGTCACTTTATTAAGGAACATGGCAAGTCATGTCTCTATGGGGCTTTACTTTTCCTCAGCAAAATAAAACTGGCAACCTGTTAAAAAATAGATGAACTACCTGAGCAGCTGTTTTGAAGATAACAATATGCAATATAACAACCATTGTTAAAGTCCTGTCATCTTGTTTTGGAATCCTATATTGATATTATTTGTTGTTGTTGTCCTTTTGCTTTTGTTGTTGTTTTTTGATAGTTTGTTTGCATCTTGATTTTTCTGGTTTTTTTTTTGTCTTTAAAATAAAAAAATAGATGAAATATTTAGAAAGTATATATGAAGCTTTATTAGTTATTCAATAAAATAAGAAAATGCCTTTTGTGTTCACTCTTCTTAAAGGTTAATAAAATATATACTTTGTATACAGTGCACAGTTATAATGATGAACATATTGAGGGATAGTGTAATTATCAATGTATCTTTCTTGTATGCATAAATAAGTATAAGTAAGAAGTGATGTGACACACCATTGTGCTTTGGCACTTTGCCTGGTGGATTTTGGGCTCCAAATGTAAACTCTTAAGAGTTCAGTCTTGTCGAGTCTCCCACTTTAGAGAGATGGACTGGCACGTGTTGATGTGAAGCACCCCTCTAGGTGTGGGACCAGTGACCACTCAGAGCACCATGCCATGCTGTATTTTCTGAGGGGCAGTGGATAGCTAGCATGCTAGGACTCTTCCTTTTAAGTGAATGTTTTGGTGTGTTTTCAAAACAAGATCATGAAAAAGGAAAACCCTATACTCTTTATTCATGTTTTCCAGATAAGCAGACGATCTCTGAAAACACTAGAGTATCATTTTGAATATAACAAAGCTGTTTTCCTTACTTATCCTTAAGGCTGCTTATATTGTCTATGTATTTAGTCACTTAAGAACCGAAGCTTAAGGAAAACACTCATTTGGCCTATTCAGGTCATAGACTGGAATAATTAAGTGACTGTAAGTGTTCCTGGTTCAGTCCATGTGCATATATTAATGGATAATATAACTTGTTGACAGCCAGTTGGACTCATCAGAAACTTGTAATTTGTGCCTTATTTCAGATAACCATAATAAGGGCTACCAAGTTTCAATTTCCTTTTAAAAATCCCTGTAAATCTCTGAAATTTTACCCACACTCTTTGTTCCTTCCCCATCAGCTCTCAATGCTTGCTTCCCTTCCTCCTTTCTCCCTCCATGAACTTTCAGCTTTGCTCAGGCCTCTGCTGCCTTTTAGCTGCTTCAGGACCTGAATGCTGATGTCTGAGTGGCCAGGGCTGACTGTGCATTGGAATCACCCCGGTAGCTTTATAGTGGAGATCTCTGGGCCTTTTTGGTGGAGATTGTGATCAATTGGCCTGGTGCAGGACCTGGCTTAAATCATCCTGAAATTGGTTCTCAGTACATTGTATGAAACCATTAGAGTAGATACAGCGTAAGTAGGGCGACCACAGAATTTATCGTCTTAAGTTGGAATGTTCCTTAGGGACTTCTAAATTTCTACCTTCCACTCTCAAGCTTTTGGTTTGGCGTTCTTTTCCAGGATTAAACATGTTAAGGGTTTTTTTTTTCCCCTTAATCAACTCTTTGCATTTCCTTTGGTGAGCCAGAGTATATGTACCTTTAAACTCTTGAAACTGGCTTGATAATGTCTTTTATGCACCCCTCCCCTTATTTTTTACTTGTATATATTGAAGATACACAGAAAATATTTTTATGTACATATACATTGTAAGGTGATACTGCAGTCAAACACTGTGAATTAACAACCGTTATTTCATATAATTATCTCTCCTTTTCTTCTTTCTTTTGTGGAATATCTCTTCTTTCAGCAAATTTCTAGTATGCAATACAGTATCATTAACTACAGTCCTTATGCTGTACATTAGATCACCAGACTTACTCATTCAAGAAAGCTGTATTGGGCTGGGGATTTAGCTCAGCAGCTTAAGTGCTTGCCTTGCAAGCATACGGTCGTGAATTCAATCCCCGGTACCGATAAGAACAAAGAAAACAGAAAACCGTATCTTTGAGTCTTTTGACTGTGTCTACCCATTTCCCCAACTCTCCCAATCGATGCCTTTTGAGGCAATGTATTGTGATAGTTGATCATCATCAAATTTTGAGGGAGATAAAATTGTTAAAGACTAGAAAAAATAAAAATGAAAAAAGTTTTGTTCATTCAACAATGAATGAACAAAATCGTAAAACTAAAACTCCCAAACAAATCCACATAAGGAAAAAAATAAGAAAACATGTTGAATTCATAAAAGATGAAATAACTCAAAGTGTTCTTAGAGGAAAGAGCATGCACTATTAAGAAAACATTGAAGAAGAATATCTTAATAAAATATGATCTGTAGCATTACATACTATTTCTGAATCATTTAGAATCATCATAAATCATTTTCTACTTGACATTTCTGTTTGTTTTTTCATTTGAAAATGAATAGTATATATTCCTTTGTGTATTATTGCTAACTCCCTTTGTGCTAATTTCCTTTGTTGGGCTGCTAGACTCAGATCACAGGTATTAATAGACATTTAAGATGCATTATGATGCAAGAAGAATTTACTGTATTGTTTATCACTGTGCAATACTGAAACATTTTGTCCCTGGAAGAAACAGCAGTGACCCCCAAAAACCTTTGGAGTTTATTGTAAAGTAAAGTAGGAAACTTTTGGAGTTGTATTGTAAAATAGGAAATGGTTTTAGAATTACCATCTGACATTTGAGTATCTGGACTCTGATCTCATTTCATGGCCACACTGCCTTATAAATTTTATTGTGAGGATGTCATTTTTAGAATTATCTCTGCTTTGTTGTCCACACTGATGGATTTACTGATCAGTTATTGCTACTGACAATTGAGTTCTTGTTCTTTTTAGGGGGAGGGAAGTACTGGGGATTGAATGCAGGGACCTCTGAGCTACGTATCCTTAGTTTTTGAGACAAGGTCTTGCCAAGTTACTAAGCTAGTCTTGAATTTTTGAACCTTTGTAGTAGCTGAGATTATAGGCTTATTCTAAATAACAGTCTTGTATGGCTAAGAGGCATAAGATGCAACCACTGTAATTTTTACTTTTTAAAAATTCATCTTTACCATCTTTTCTACTTCCTCATCAAAATCTTCACTCTTGCAATGTTTTGAGACCTGCTTTCCAAGGAACTTTATTTTTAAATGATTTTTTAAACTTTTAATTAACACATAATTGTATATATTTTTAGGGTATAACATGGTAATTCAGTACACAAATATAATATGTAATGATCAAATTAGGGTGATTAGTATTTCCATCTCTTAAGCACAAAAGTATCAGTAGTATTTTGACCTACAAGACTAGGTATTTTTCAACTGTATTGTCTCCCAAGTATTTCTACCATGTACAGAAATGGTATTCTGTGTGGATGATCTTACAAATAAATTATCATTGCTAACGGTTTAATGAAAAATGTTGCCGGGCAGCTTTATTCTTTGAGTGCTGGGGAAGAGAAACCTCCAGATGTGGCTAACCCTTGTCCCTTTTCTGCCTTTCTTTTCTCCTTACCTCCTGTGGAAAGCAACTTCCCTAACTGTGGTTTGTTAACAGTTTGAATAGCACCTTTACATTTTGTTTTTGGAGTAATTAAACATTGTTTCTTGGAAATGTAAACACGAACTTTAGAACTGTGATGCGGTAATGCACTTGGCAGAGAATTTTGTTTCTGGAAAGGAAAAATATCCTGGAATGGGTTTCGGTTTTACAGATAAGGAAAGGCTTTATTCAGTGAATTGGAACAATGCAAAACCCTGTGCCCTGTGTCAGTGCTTGCTCTTTTTCAGAAGAGTGTACCCGGGCATAAGACCAACTTCTAAAATAAAACTTGAAAGCAAATGGCAAAAGACAGAAATGGAACCCTGTAAACTAGGTTTTTATGTTATGTGCCATAAAAAATAATTTCTTTGCTAGCAGAGTAAGTTGAAACACAGCTGTCCACTGACTGATAACTTTTCCTCTCCCCAAACCCCTGTACTTGGTCATAAAAGCCTGAGCTGCAAAAATCACAGCATGATGAGGGACAGATTTATAAATGATGTACAGGTTCCTAGTGGCAGTGGAGGCTGGAATATATCTGTGTTTAGTCAGTTTCTAAAAGTGGAAGTTACAATGCAGTGTCTTCAGTTAGTTACTTCCAGATTCTTCCCAACTTTGAGTATTGTGTTGAAAAGCTGGAGCGAGGACTGGGGGTGGCTCAGTAGAAGAGCTCTTGCCTAGCTTGAATGAAACCCCAGGATCAATCCTCAGCACTTCACAAAAAACTCACCACAAAACAGGAGTGAACCACCATGTATTTGTAAAACATGACCCAAACAGTTCTCTTGTAACTGATCTAAAGTTCTTTTTCTGCTTGACTTGTGAAAGGACTGTGACACAGTGCTCAGAAGTGGCAGGTCTCAGTGCAGCCCCGAGTGAGTTCTCCAGTGGTCTGAGGCATCTTTCTGGGGAAGCGTTTCCTGTAGTTTATATTTGGAGGCTTTGGAGGGCAATGCACAGAGAGTCAGCCCTTCATTTCAGGAAGAGAAATGCAGTGAGTTTTGACATAACCCTGGCTCAGGGGCCTGTAGAACTTTGTTTTCATCCCGAGCCAGTCACAGACTAGCTGTGTGGGTAAATCACTGTGTTTGTCTCGTTTGTCTCAGCTTCTGTCTTCCTTTTCTAAAATAAGAATATTGCCTAATCTGGGTGGTCCCTTTCAACATTGTTTTTGTGTGTTGGAGCCTGCACATCTAAAATTGCAGCTCATGAGAGATCACCCAAGCAGTAGGTCCACTTTGTTGCCCAGGAAGGCAGAGAGAAGCTGCTGGGTGACCAAAGCAAGGATCTCATGGTCAACCTCAGCTTCAGGTCTTGATATTTTCTTGTGGTCTTGATATTTTCATGTGGCACAGAGGGAGTTTGGATGTCATTGGTTCCTTATCTGATTGTTCTTATAAGACCTGGCTCAGGGTTTTGCTCTGTGACAGTTAAATATTTGAGTTATTGACACACATTCTCCCTAGAGAATAAAAAATTCTTAGAATTTTCTAGCAAAGTTCCTGAACAACAGTGAAAGCTCTCATCCAAGATGGGTTCAAGAATATTTTTTCTCATGATGGGATGTCATTTCCTTCTTTTTGCTTTTGTTTATCCATTCGTTTATTCAACAGATGTTTTTGAGAATCTGCTGGTACGAGATACTTGGACACAGAGATTAACAAGACATTGCCCCAGTCTTTTTAAGAAACTGCCTACTTTAAGGGGGATGCTCCTGGTATGTTACATAAACTGTGTATATGTGTTGTTGTATACAAATCGATAACCACCTTAGTATGATGCTGAACATATGGAAAAATTGCTCTTCTGTTTGTCTGCATTGAATTTAGCTGTTGTATTTTCCCCTACGTAGCTCGTTACCAAGAAAAGAAAGTTGTGAATACTGAACCTTCTTCTGCCTTTTGTTTTGCATTCACTGTGGCGATGATGCTGAGAACATAAGATTCTCATGGACATTTCTTAAGGTCCAACCTTAACAGGAAGCACAACTGTAAAACCACAACCTCGGTGTACTCTGAGAAACTTTGTATTTTTTTTTCTTAGAGCAGTGAATTTTCTACCTAGTCACCTTGCCTTTCTGTTTTAGCTCAAGAGGAAGCTCAGAGTTGAATTCTGTTACTACTCACTTATAACTTACTGCCTCTGTGTCTGTCTCTCAGTTATGTTTAAGTCATTGTGTGAAAAGGAGAGGAATTTCCCTTGCTATTGTAAGGACAGTGGTCAGGTGTTACAACTATTTTTAGAAGAATTTTGCCCAAGAATCTTTAAATTAGCTTCAAAAGTTTTTTTTTTTTTTTTTTTTTCCACTTACTTTGGTATAAGAAACTGAGGTTAGGGGTTGGAAATATGGCTTCGTGGCCTGGCTAGTGCAAGGTCCTGAGTTTGATTCCTGGTACCAAAAAAAAAAAGACAAGAAACTGAGTTTGAAAAGAGCCACCACGTATTTCCAGGAAATCCATTAAGGATTACATTATTTAGAATAGTCTCAAAGTGAGAGCCTGGGATATATGGTCTTGTTTTCATATGGAGAAGATACTTCATTACCTGTGGATATTATTTGTAGGGTAACAAAGCTTAAGTCAGCACTTAAAGTACAAGAAAGGCAAATGAACATTTGGATGAAGACAGGATTTGCGAGACTTTTGCTACCATTCTTTGGGAAATGGAGTAAATTGTGAGTCTCGTAGCTCTCATGGGTTCAGAAATTTGGACAAAAAAGACTCATGTTGAAGCATTTCCTCAGTTCTACACTCAGATGTTCAGTGCTTGTGTTATTGCCAGTAACACGTTTTCCAAAATGTGGGGGATTGAATTTTAAGTTTTATTTTCCTCATTGTTGGGTTAAATATGTGTTTATGGGAAAGAATACTTAATTTTCTTTGGTTCAGAACTGATTTAAATTATGAATAGAAATAATGTAACTATGGGGCTTATATTTGGTTGTTAAAATATTTTGACCTAGTAATGTATTAACATGTTTCCAAATTTGACTAGTCTCATAAGGTACAGAGTACAAAGTCCTTCCCAGGTGCTGCCCATCTACTCACTTCATTTCTCACAGCCAGCTGTTCTTAATCAGTTTCCTGCATTTCCTTCTATACACCAAATGAAAGAAAAGCATATTGTGTTTTTCCTTTTTTTTTACATTAGTGATGAGATGCCATGTCTACTGGTTTTTGGTGTATGTCTTTAGTTATTTCCTTAGGAAAAACTGAAAAATGTAGAGTAAAATCTGTAGTATTCTGTGCTAGAAACAGGTATAGAGATCAAAGGAGAAAGACTTTTAGTTATATCAAAAACTTCACGGTAATCGGTCAGAAGATGGAGCCTCGCACTAATGAAGGAAACGTTTATCTTTTAGTGTTTTCCTGAAGCACTGATGAATTCTGTAGCTGAAGTCAGCAGGAACTTGCAGTTTACCTTATTTTTTATGGAGAACTTTTGCTTTTGGAGTTAAACATTTCTGTGTTTGTCATTTAACCCAAATCAAGCACTTTTAATTTTTCCTTTTTCACATAGACATGCAGTAAATAATTAACCAGAGACAATTAACTGCTTTGTATCATATGCAGAAAGGCTACAGGAGTGTAATCCTTACCTTTCTTGACTCACACTAGACATGTACTCTAACTCTTTGAGTTTGCTCTGTGTTGCAGGTTTTGTAGGTATCTTTGGCTCTGAGAACAGGGATGGGTCTCGTGACTTTACCTGGATCAAAAATGCTTCTTCTCCCAGGAAACCCTGGTCTTCATGTTTTGTACTTTAGCAATCAGGACAGTTTGGGGTTAAAAATAGGGATGTGTATGAGCCCATTTTGCAGTTACATAGTCTTTTTATCCTCCACCTCCTTCACTCTGATGTGAGTTACAGTTTCATGTAAGTGAATACAGTGAATCAAACATTTCTCTGCTTGTGAAATGCCATTTATCTACCTGTGAGAGATGTGCTGCAGGCACCACAGTGCACTTTGTGCATCTGTTCATCTTTCCCATGTGCTCTGTGCAGCTTGAGGGCCTGCACTGTACCCTTGCTTGAAAGTCTAGCACAATTTAGGAATGCCAGGCATATTAGTCCAATCAGCAGGGATGCAGCCAAGACTACCTGAGCTCAATCTGGGGTGTAGAGTAGCTGAATGTCAGTGAACCTAGTTGAGACTTTGGTTTGAATCCCTAGAAAACAAACCAAGGTCATTAAACCACAGAGTGACAGGCTTGCATATGCATATTGACAAGGGAATCTGAGAGGCATTACAGAATGCATCAGTTAGAAAACTTTGACAAAGTCTGAGTGAGCCACAGAGGGGAGAGAGGAAATCTACGTTGTTTGTGGTCCCTTACTTAGGTTTCTCCAAAAAAGTAAATTTGGAGTTGAATAAATGTGACATTGGTAATACACTTGATATTATAAAATTATATGGAGCTCATTGTATTAAGGGAATATAAAGAATTAGCAAACACTTTATAGTCAGTAAGAGTAATATTTTAAATTGATATTTTTATATACTGTAGGATGCTAAAACTAGGTAGGTAAGGAGGTCGCTTTGAGACTTATTCTGTTTTCCGATCCTGTAGTCTTCTATCTAGTCCTCTCTCTATACTAAGATGCCAGAAGAATTTAAAAGATTAATGTGGTACAGGCTTATTATGTCTGTATTCCAGACCCTGGACTCCAAACATAAAACAAACAGTACATTATTTTCCTTTATGTAATAGAAATGTTTATGCAGTGTTGTGTGTAAATGAGTTCCGGGTAACTTGAGTTAAATGGAATGTGCTAATAGAAGTTACTATTTAAAGAAGCTCTGTAATGAAACTTTTGTATGATAAAGAACTTTAAAAAAACTGAAATCCAAATAGGCACACTCTTTTCTATGGCTTTTCCCAAGTAGGGTATCCTGAGTTGATTTAATTCCAGTTGGCCAACCACCTGCCTGGTTAATGGTGCCTACCATTAACCTCATCACTGACACTGGAGCCCAACAAAGGACGTAAGACATAATCTACTGATGTACCATCTTGGCTATTAAGTAGATTTGAATTCACTTCAGCTTGGGTGGGTGTGATTTGCATATTTCCTAGCAGAAAAACATCTGCAAGAGGATTGCCTGCAGAAGCTCATTAAAAATCAGCACAAATCCTGACATTAGCTCTAGCAGCAGGTGTCAACTTGCAGAACCCTTGTGAGTTATATTTCCAGTATCTATGAAGCTTCCTCACTGTTTTCCTGCCACCATAGAAATAAAGCCCTAGAAAGTGTAGTAGGATGAGTACCGCTCACTTAAACTCAAGGGAAACTCTTCATGAGCTAAAGAACCTGTACACTGAGAATGAAATAGAAATTCCAGTATGGGTTTATTTTTGTGCCAGTACATTTACAGAAATTAATTTATACTAAGAAAATCACTTCCTTGAACAATTCGACCCCCTGCAAAATATTCCAACAGTCTTTAGGAACACCATGACAAAGCTTTTGTTTCTGTAAAGAACTTGTTAATGTTGTTTCTGTTTCTTTAAGTCATTGGCTGTTATTAATTTCAGTACAGCAGCTTTGTTGTTTCGTAGTGCTCAGTGAGCTGAAGCCTTTGGGAAGAACAGCACTTGGAGGAAGACGCCTGGTGTAATAGCTGATCCCACTGGCACGTGTCCCAGAGTAAGCAGGGTTGTAAGCTTTTAGTGTAGTTAAAAGATGCCGGTCTGTTATTTGCATCACTGTAATTGGCCAAGTGGTTTCAGACTGAGCTTTACATTATGCTTCTACTGCGAGCAGCTGGTAGCAGGCTGCACTTTGCGTGTGAGCTGGAGATCTATCATCTGGTGTGTTTAATGCAATCCAGTTTTATCTTGGGAGCAATTTCTTATTAATGGTAATAATAGTGCACAACCTTGGGGAAAGATAATGTTTGTGGTTATTAGAATATGCAGAATGAATAGAATAGAGGCTGTGGTATAGAAGTGGTAGTGGTAGGGGAAAGCAAATATTTTATCCTTAATATTTAAGGATAGCAATAGTTAAAAGGCAGATATTTTGCAGGATGAAGAAAGCCACAAATGTGATTAGCTTAAGAGTCTTAAATAAAATGTGAGTAAAATTATAGCTTTTCAGTGCACAGTAATGCAGTGTTCACTCTCTAGCTTTCTTTATAAAAATACTTATTCTTATCCTCGGAAGTTTTTGTTGTTGTTGTTCAAAGTCAGCCTTTTCCTCCTGGGATGTGTTTTAGCCTGTCATCTTCCATTAGTGACTCTGCTAATTTGATCATTCTTTCCATCACTACAGCCCCTCCCATTTTTCTTGAGTCTTGAATCATAATTTATGTAACCCTGTCTCCTTTTTTAAACTTGCAGTTAATTTTCTAAAAGATTGAATTGATAAAAGATCTGTAAGATCTGTGGACAAAACAGAACACTCCATGAAAGCCACCCTCATTGACTTTGTTCTTTGGTGTTAAATTGATTGGCCTGGGGTTGGAGAATAGAGGTGTTCCATCCACTGTTAAGGAAAGTACTTTGAGAACCAGCCAGGTCTCATTTAACTTAGTTTTGAGATGACAGTGCCTTGGCAGTTCTATGTCCTGTCCCATTTCCTAAGCCCTCACTGCTTTTTAGGACACTGTTGTAGCTGATCATTCTCCATTTTCAGTGAAATGCGCTTTCATTTTTCCTTGGCGAGAGGACATCAGTGCCACTTAAGATGATAATTCAAGTTTGCTGAGGATTTTAGGGGATCCAGAGTTAAAAAGTATTGCAGCGAGTCAGTGTGACATGGGAGAGGTTCCACTGGGAGAGGTCCCGGGACAGGAATATTGGACAGGTGTGGTGGGTGAGTGATTCCTTGCAGTGTTAAACTTCAACTGTTTATATTGGTGATGCAGTTTATTTTAGGCAAGAAGAAAAAGACATAATTAACACTATGATGGCTTAATCTCCAGCTCCAAATAGCTTAGCTACTTTTTCAAGACACATTTAAATCCTTATTATAATAGAATTTACTGTGGAGCCCAATTTCATATTAAGCAGGTTCATTGTGATCAGTTATCTTTTGATCACTGAAATTCTTCCTGTTTCTTTTTCAAATAACAGCCCTCAGTAGCCCATCACCTCTGGATTATATTCACAGTGGCCCCAGACAGTCTCTTCAGCCTTGTCTTCAGCCGTTATCTCTGTTCTAGCACATATTGTAACCATGCCCATTTATTCCTGCTTTATTACTTTGCCATTTTACCTGTTTGGATTCCCAGTGCTTTCCATTGTCTAGGTGCTTAATGACACCCCAGCCTAACTGCCAAACTGAGATTGAGTTTAAGTATTTCATTCTTCCCTGACACAGTCTTAATTAGAAGTACTACTCTACACTGCTAATATCGCATACCTCTGTGTTCCGTGGAAGGGATTTGCCAGCTATTGCCATGGAAGGGATCACCCCCAACCAGAGGCTTGCAGCATTGCTACAGTGAAGAATAAATGTCTGTGTCCTCACAGAATTTGTACATTGAAATCCAAGCCTTTGTGAATGGGATTAATACCCTTTTAAAATAGGCTCCAGACAGCTAACTAGTCCCTTCTATCATGTGAAGTCACAGCAAAAAGACGGCTGGCTGTGAACAAGAAAACAGGTCCTCACAGACCTTCTGGTGCCTTGATCTTGGATTTCCAGCCTCCAGAACTGTGAGAAATGCTTGTTGTTTAAGCCACCCAGTCTTTGGTGTGTTTTTAATGGAGACTGAACTAAGGTAAACAATAACAAATTGTGTGTTTTGTTCATAAATGTAGTTGACTGGGTTCAGCTTGAGTTCTGGCTAAGTCTCTGCTCGCCGTCAGAGAGTGGCTGAGCTGAGTTCATGCCAAAGATTCCTTTGTTTACAGGTCTGAGATTGGGGCCTGCAGGAGTCCAACAGTTGGAGGCAGGGACTGCTGGGAAACTTGGGGAACTCCCTTTCAGTGTGTGTTCCCCATGTATGGTTACACATGGAAGCCTTAGATAGATGGACTTCTCCTGTGTTGGTGCAGGCTCTAGCAGTGAGCATTCCAGGTGAAACAGACAGAACTGACCTAGCTCAGAAGCCCCTGACTGCTTTTGCAGCATTGTATTTGTTGAGGTCGTCTCAAAGACCTGTTCACATTGGGAATGAGGAGTAGAGTAGTCCATAGGCTTAATTTCTTGATGGAAAGAGTATAAAAGAAGCTTTAAAAATTGTGACAACATACAGATAACATAAGCCACGTTGATCTTGTCTACAATTTTACCGACATTAAGCAAAAAAGCACATTTCTGTTGTGGTACAGTTATCCCCATCATCATTGCCTAGGGCTCTTTTCAGCTTAAAAAACTGACATTCTGTGACCATTAAACAATAATTCTTTATTGTTTTCTATGCAAGCCCCTAGGAATTAATCTTTAGTGAATGGTGAATATTCATTCATTATGAATTTGCCTACTGCAGGTATCTCATCTAAGTGGGATCATGTCATGTTTGTCTTTGATTGGCTTATTTCAATTAGCATAATATCCTCAAAGTTCATTAATGTTGCAGCTTGTGTTGGAATTTCTTTCCATTTTTAAAGCTGAATATAGACATTTCTTGCTTAATGACTGAGCTACTTCCTATGACTAGGTCATTAATTTGAGTTCGTTGCTAAACAAAGAATTGTATATAGTGTGTACGTTGCAATACAGTAAATCCCTGACTTGTGAACATTTGAGTTTCGAACTGTCACAGGAGTGGACCTTGCATTATGAACATCTGTGGTTGGAAATAAATCATGTAAATAGCTCACATGTCTGCCAGACATTGTCACAGTTGTGCTGCTGTGTGCTTACTGTGCAGTGCAGTAGTGTGTAGTAGTATAGTATACTCAGAGACTTACTGTATTTTTGTGTGTGTTTGGTTCTTTTTATACTGTACAATATATATTTGTGTTAAAGGTTTATAAAAGTCACTTTGTTGGACTTATGAACAATTCCAATTTTCTTTCTCCCGGAAAGGAACTTACTAATAAGTTGGGGACTTACTGTATTCAGAACAAACAATGGCCAAAAGAAAATCCCACTTAATGACTTTGCTTATATTTGCATAACTCTTACATGCAGGACTCTAGTGTATAACAAAATATAAAACTACAGTACAGTAAGTTCCCAAATTACAAACATTGGAGTTGCAAACTTTCACAGGTCTACTATATAAGATTCACAGATGTACTATATAACATTAACAGGTGTACTGAGCAAGACCTTGTTGAATTATGAATACATCTAACTTAAGGGATATTATTTCAGAACAGAACTTGTTCATAAGTCAGGGACTTTCTGTAGTGTGTGTACAGTGTAATCAGCAAAAATTATGGTATTGTATAAACAAGGTGTACTGTACAAAAATATCATGGAGGCTCTATAAACAAGATGTACAGAATTGTACAAAAAAAAAAAGATGGGTCATAAGTCCAAGTGGCAGGTCTAATAAGTTGAGACAGTCATTAAGCAGGCTGCTTAAATGAAGAATATCTGTAATGTTCCATTAGTGGGTATGTACCATTTTTTTATTCATTTATTTATTGCTGAGCACTTAATGTTGCTTCCTCCTTTTGGCTATTGTGAATAGTGCTACTATGACATGGGTATAGTAGAAAATATATTTTACATTGTCACATTGTTACAATTAATTCTGGCTTTTCAAGGCTTTTTCCTCACTGGACTAGAAATACTTGAGGACAAGAACAGTGATTTTTCCATATGAAAGTCTCTGGGACTGCAAAATATTTGTTGGAATGAGTAATGGACAGATGATGGATTAGTGACAACTATATCTAGAAGATGGAAGATTTCATTTCTGAACTGTTACAAGGGGCTGGCCTGGCATATTGTAGATAAGGTAGTCCAGTGACATGAGTCCTGAAGGTAGTCACAGTTGAGTTCCACTATTATTTTAAAGTACTTGCTAGATAGCACTTGGCATAATGTGTGCATTTTATAAATATGGCTTGAGTTAAATTGCTATTGGGAAACAGGCTATGAACTTGAAAGGTGATACTTCAGTAAATTTCCATCATTTTATATGTTCTACTGTGCTTAACATATGGATCTTATGTGCAGTAATGTTCTATGTAACTTAAGGGGTTGTCAAGTGAAACCACTTCCTTTGTGCTTTTTAAATTAAAATCTAAGTCTGGGAACCTTGATAATGTCATAATCTGTGTGAAATGTGTAATAGTACACTTGATTTCTGTTAGGTATTTTTTAGCACTTCTCATGTGCAGAGAGACAAGTAGTAATAATAGCACTTTCTAATGCACAGTGCTGTGATTATATTGCTCTGTTAGTGAATATGGGTGCACAGATAGCAGTAACAAAATTTGAACTGAAGGTTTAGTGCCCTCTTACTTTTAAAATTAAGGCCCATATATTGGAAGGAGGATATAAGTTAAAATATCAAATAAGTAGCCATGTTTACTTTTCTACGTTTTCTTACATTAACCACCTCCCACCTGTGAATTTATGCAAAATTAAAAACAATAAAATGAAAGTAACAAGAGTCTTCTGATTTCCTGTTTCAGTATAAATGAGATAAACACCAGGCAGTGTTTTCCTGTATTTTTTGATGAGTTCCTTTCAAATTAATGTTTGAGGAAGAGCTGAATGTTTTCACTTACCTTCTGCATCTCTTATTTAGACACCATGGTGAAATAAAAAGAACTTTGGATTTGATAGGGATAAATTTGCATGGAAAGTGAAAAAATAATATTTTTCTCATCAACCAGTTTGAAAGATTCAGTTCAACCCTGTTGAGCAGTCTGAGAGTATGTGAGAATACGCAAAATTTCACAGGATAATTTTGGACTTAAGTATCTGTGTGCACTGGTATTGTTCTGTTTTGTTTTGTTTTGTTTTGTTTTTTGTTTGGTCTTTTTGAGATGGGGGTCTCACTATGAAGTTCTGGCCTGGAGCTCACTTTGTAGCTCAGGCTGGTCTTGAACTCCCAAGGAGCCTGAGTGCTAGGATTACAGATGTGCGCCATCATGCCTGGCTTGTGCTGGTATTTGTGATTGTAGGATGGATGTAAGTTAAAGTCAATGATCTCCCAGAGCTAACGTAGTGTGAAAGGATATGCTTTCTCTAACCTTCTTGTTAGTATCATAGAGTTTTAGATGAGTAAATTGTTTATTTGACAAAAAAAAAAAAATGAGGCCCAGAAAAGTTCAGTAAATTATGCAAGCCTTGGAGCTCACTAGAGGCAGGGGGACTTTGTCCAGTGCTGTTTTTTTTGTCTGTCATAAGGTCACTGCCTTCCTACCATTTTCCCAATCTTCCCTCATCCTCCCTGTCAGCCCTGATCCACCTAGCCCAGATACCTGGCTGGACAGAGTTCTTGGTTTTTGATCACCCAGCACAGCATATTTTGAAGGGCTATCTATCATTTCCTTTTTCTAAGCTTTCTTTTTCCTTTATAGGTTTGTGATACCTTCAAATCATCAGTAAGTTCTTTTCCAAGTTTTTCTGACCTGTATTTCCATTTAAGATTGTCTCTGCCAAAACTCCAATGTGTATATTCCTGAAAACTTCAGGTTCTGAAAGCCATGCATCTGCACTGACCAGAGTTAGGAGTAATCATTCTAAATCTATGCTACTTTGTGACCAGAACCCTAACAAAACAATAAGAACCATAGTAAAAACAGCATATTTCAGAGGACATCAAATTCCTCTATAGACACACTTTGGTAATTATGGCGTCTAACCCTGATACTGCTGAAGACCACTAACCTACCTGTTGGGTTATTCATTTTGTAAGCTTTGACATTTATCTTACATGTATTATTCATTCTGAATTTGACATTGGGCTGCTAAATCTTTCTGCACTTCAGGGAATAAATAAAGGCCTCTCAGAGGGATTTTCTCAAGACTAATGCCAATTTCCTGGTAAGCTGTGGGAAACATGAAAAAGCCCAACAGCAGAGTTGCAGAGATTCCCAGGGATGAGATCAGTGATGAGAACAGCAACCTAATGAAACCAGCATAGAATCCTTTATGGGGAAGGGGTATCTTTCTCCCTCCAATTAATAATAATACTGCCAGACACAGTAATGCAAGTCTATCAGGCTAGCTCTCTGGGAGGCTGAGGCAGGAGGATTGTGAGTTGCCCAGGGTGGGCAACATAACAACTAGCAAAACTGTCTCAAAAACAAAATTTTTTTTCCTTCAAAAGACCTGGGGATGTCTAGCATCCTGGGTTCAGTCCCCAAAACTGCAAAAAAACCCCCCAACAAAAACAACGAACAAACAAACCACCATAATAAACACACCCTCAAATAATACCAGTTAAAATCGATGATATTGTCAGGGTTTGCAGCCCAGTTTTTACCTCTTTTTTGTATATTTTGTATCATTTCGTGTACCAGGTAAAAATAAAATGAGCATGAGTAATGCCTCCATCTGCATGAAAGGCTCAGGCATGATGGGGAGTTGTCCATGGGCTGTGGACTGCAGCCTTTGTAACTAAGGCTCTGATTCTGCCCTCCGAGCCTCTCCAGCATCCGGGGGCCAGTGGAGCCCTGGACTTCAAGGAGGACTCTGTAGGGCTGGGTAGGATAGAGAATGGTCTCTACATCGATGAGTGCATGAGAATGGGCAGGAAGGACTGAGAAACGGCAACAGAAATACAAATCAAGAATCAGCAGTGCAGTTTGGGAATTGTGTCCCAGGTCACTTCCTGAGTCACTTAGTACAGCATCTCCTTTGTGGCCACTCTGTCAAACAAGTACTGCTCACAGTATCAGGGCTAGATGAGTAAGAGCTCTCCTGTGCACCGCCCTACAAAGTGAGTTAGAACAAGTAGATAATCTCTATGAAGCCCGATGAAGCTGAGGTTTGGGGTGGGGGTCATAATGCAGCAGAACTTTAAAGAATGTTCAGGATTGGAGGAAATGGAGATGAGGGAGTGAAGGGAATGAAGAAAAGCGAGTCCCAGGAGGAATGCCGAACAATGGAAAGATACAGAGATAGTTTTTAGGGATTTTGAGCGCAGTGATTACTGTATGAGTAGACCTCATTCCTGGGACCACAAGGCAACTGATTACTATTTTTTTGGCCCTATTTTTGCCATTTACTCTATGAGTACTCACTGAAAATTGATGACAGTGGCCATATGGAAAGTCTCAGAGCTTATTGAGGATTTGGGTCCCTGTGGCATAGTCAGTAGGTGGAACAGCAGATGGATGAGGCACAATATTGTTCTCTTCCTATGAATGACTGTGATCAAGTTATAAAAATGGGAATTCTCTTTGTGGTCTCATCTTTCAAAGTTGTTGAAGACTGTGACTATTTGCTGTTATTGCTTCCTCAGCAAATCAACCCAGGAATGATGTTGATTAATTAGATTTAGCAAGTGTGAACTTAAAACTTTTGTATGGTGGGGTCAATTGAATTTGAAATTAGGTCTTTGTTATATTAGTATGCCTTGATATATGAGAATCCAAGGCAAGTTTACTTCATCTCTGAAGTCCACAGTATGATAGGAATGCTTCTAAGCAGTTTCTCACAGTTTTGCCAAGCTTTTGTGTACATTAAGAAATTAAGACTGGGAGAGTGGGCAGAGGTACATTTTGACTTTCCTTTCTTTGTAAAATGTAGTTAATCTGATATCCAGAACAATGGTGAGAAAGCAACGTTTAATACATTAAAGACGGTAGGATATAGGAAGTGGGGTCATATATATAAGATAAATTGTAATCTCTTTACCGTAAATTTAGGCTTTGGAAGATCTGATTGTCTCTGGTTTTCTTCAGTTCCATCCAACTACCCTCTAGATTGGGCTTCAAGGAGAAATAAACTTCCCATATCTAACATCGTTTTGTCTGAAGGCCATAGGGAGCCTTCAAGACTGGGCTCTGGCTCTCTTTCCTCTCTTTGAACTCTGTTTTAGAGCTGCAGGAAGGATTTGAGGCTTTTTGCAGGCTTTCAACTCTGAGTATTTTGGAGAACTGTAATTTTGTTTGTTCTCTGCTGTATGCATGTGGTTTCTTAAAACAGAAATGCAATTATTTTCTGCGTCCTTTCCATAGCAAACATTTGTCCCTCAACTATAGACTCCAAAAGTAGGTTTTTGAGAGCACTTGGTGTGCAGACTTGTGCTCCTGTAAGAGTCACTGCCTATTTACAATGAAGGAACTGCTCACAAGTTTTTAGGGTTACTAGTGGCTTCCAGCTTGGTGCTGGGGTTTGGCTCCCACATGTTCAGCAGCCAAGCATATTTTTGCATATTTTTCAGAAAAGCCAAGAAGTACTGTTATTATAAAACTTTATTTGATGATAATTAGGTAGGTCTACATAATAGCACTGTAGGTAGTTTTTAACCATAAATTAGTAATTTAGGGAAGACCGCCAGTAATATATAGCATGGAGTTTGAAGCTAAATTACTTACATTTGAATCTCAACCTTTTTTCCTCATAATTTTGTTTCTTTTTACTATTAAAATTTTCATCTGCTTGAATTTATTTTGGCATAAGAAGTCAAGTTCAGATGTAGCTGTTCATTCCTTTGAAAATTGTTTCTAATGATTTTTTGTGGTAAAATATACATGCGTAACATGCAATTCACCATTTTAGCCATTTTTACTTATGTATGAAATTTGGTGGTATTAAATATGTTCACAAATTTTCACCCTCTTAGTTGTGTTTTAGAGGTCAAATTATTTTGTGTTTCTGTTGCCTTTCTGCAAAGGAATATAACACTCCCATTGTTATTTTTTGCTTTGAGATTTATAAACTAGTTTCATAGAAAACACTTGCATGTAGGTCACAGAAAGTTCCTTTCATGGTGGTAAGGTTTGTAGTGCCAGCAGGCCCCCCATTTACTACCTTGGTGCCGGATGCATGCCCCACACAGATGCACATGTGGTTGTAATTATTCCCACTGACTCAGTAAAGACCTTGAGAATTTTCATTGCCAACACAGGATAATTTTGCATAATTTTTGTGCCCACTTCTGCATAGGATTAATACATAGCTTGAACTTCAGGGAGAAAATTATTTTTTTCCATGTACAAAATAATTTATCATTTTTTTCCATGTACAAAATAATTTATTATAGTATCACCTATGTTGGCATTACCACAGTGAGTTTTCTTCTTTCTCTCAGCAGTAGTGACTCTAAAACGATTAGGGTATTAGGTTTTCTAAGTTAAATCTTACTTTTGCACTTACATTTGTTTAAAGGTACACTGTAATGTTAATCAATACAGTCATATTTATACAGTTCTGAGACACACCAAGTGATTATTACTGGAAACAAAACATTAACAGGTTTGAATTTCACAGCATTTGCAAAGTAATTAATTGATGAAAAAATAACATTTGTTTAGTGTTCAAGTTAAAATCAATGCAAGAGGGTTAAAGAAGGTAGACTTCTGAATTTATACCAGCAATAGTACCTCCTTTTGGAGTTTTTGAGAAAACCTCTTGTTTTAAGAAAATATGAGCAACAATTGTTTGTTAATCATGAATTTTAGCTAAGTAAATTATGTGATCAAAATACAACGGGAAAAAGTCTCAAAAGAATGAGCATTTTGTTTATATTTAAGTCTCCCAGAGATGATACCTTTGAAAATAATATGATAGTTAATTACATTCTTAGATTATTGCAATAAACTTTCTATTACAATTTGTAGTAAGTAATATGAAATAGTTTCTATTTTATAATCAAGGATCTTATATATATTTTTAAGTTTAGTGAGAAGCTTCCATGTATATCCATAAAGAAAGTATCTAGAAATCATCTGAAGTAAATAAACTATTTCTAGCCTTACAATTCATGTTTCCACAATGGAATATACTATGTTCAGTTACATCACAAAAATGCCTTTCTTATTAAAACTGCCCTAGCTAAACATGAACTTTAAAAACTGGAAAATCAGGCACTTTGTGGACAATTCACTCTTTGTTTCATCTTTTTGGGCTAAGGAAAAAAATGTCCAAAGAAGTATTTCTGGACGGAGTCTTAACTTCTCAGTTGCCTTGGGTTAGCCTATAGTATTTTTGTTATTTTGGAAACTGATAGTGACTCTATGTATAAATGAATGAATCTTTATTTCCAAAGCATTAATCATATTTGGTTTCTAAAAAATAAGTGGTAATATAAAAATTTTGACACTGAATTACATACATTTGATGTGGGTTTGTGTATCACAGCATCATTATTGCTAAACTGAGAAATGAACATGGATCAGAGAGTTGATGTAGAAATAGCATTAGATTTTTTTTTTTTTTTGAGACAGGATCTTGCTATGCAGTTCAGGCTGGCCTTGGGTTCACTTTGTAGCCCAGGCTGGTCTCGAACTTGCAACAATCCCCCCACCTCAGGGAGGAGTGGAGGAGAGGGGCTTTTCAAGGAACCACTAACTGGCTGGGATTACAGGAGTGCGCCGCCAAGCCTTCTTGCTTGGAGAAGTTGTAATGGGAAAGAGCATGGTATTGACCTCCTGGTAGCACTGCTGGGAAATTCTTTCCTAACTCATTTTCTTCTCACTTTTCACATTTTCCAGGGTGGTGTTGCACATGGCCACATCTTGTTTACATCTCCATGTCTTTCAAGCCTATGTTTTAACCAAAACATTTCTCATGGACTTCAGATCTGTAATCTGCTGGTCAACATAGTTGACTGCCCCACAGACATGTTAAATCAGTGTATTAGAAACCAGCATGCCTTGATCCTACCACTGTCTCTCCCAATCCTATTACTTCTCCTGCATGCCTTTGAGTAAGTGGCACACTTAGAGACACCGTCCATGCCAGAAACTCTGAATATCCTGAGCTCTTTCTTTCTCTGCAGTGCCTATATTTAGTTGATTACTAAGATCTGCCAGTCATACCTAATGCATGTCTCTCAGTGCATTCCTCCTTTACATGTCACCATCTTTGCCTTAGTCAGGCCTCTCCTTTCTGGATTTTTGTAGACTCTGTCTTTAGCTGCAAGCCTGCAGCCCTTGTGGCCATCCGTGCTAGGGACTGTCAGCCATGTGCCAGTTAGTGGTTCCTTGAAAAGCCCCTCTCCTCCACTCCTTATCCAGGCTGTGCTCGTTTGCCAAAAATGAATTACTCTTCTAGCCCTGGTGTGCTTGCAGGCCCTTGTCCACAGACTTGCCCCATAAATCTGTGCCTCTTGAAATCCTTTCTCAACCCTAAAGGTCAACAATGCATGATGCCAAGATGTGTGGGTCTGATCACTGTGCATCTTTTGTTTACCTCTCCGGCTCCTCTGTCAGACTGAGTTATTTGAGGTTATACAATGAGTCTCACTACTATCTTTATATATACCATGTAGCGTGGTATGTCTGCCTTGTAAAAGACAATCAACAATTAGTGTGCATGGCTGTGCCCCCATTTTTCATGGGTGCAAAGACTTGAGAAGCCACCACAGAGCTTCTGTGAGCCTCCTTCCGAGCAGCCTTAAGGTGGGGTACATGTTCCTGGAAAGGCTGCACCTCTGTTTGAACGTGAGGTCCCATCTCCTCCTGCCTTCCCAGAAGTAATCCATCATTGTTTCCTCTCTTTTCTGTCTCATCAGTCTTCCCCTCTCACCATGCTGTTTCCATCTATTTCTTCGTTATGCTTTGTCTCCCATCAGCTCCCATTTCATTTCTCTGCTCTTCTCCATGTCTGTTTGCTAAACTCATTTTAATTTATTTTTGTCCTTTCATTTTCTTTTTGAAGTTCTGAAAATTATGGTAAAATGCATATTACGCAAAGATGGTAGTCTAAAATTTACCATGTATAGATGTTAGAAAATTTTGTTAGTACATGTTTGCAGCGTGTAATGATTACATTCATCTGGGGAATTGGTACATGTATATAACACATTCTAATTCTTTTTACTTCTCCTTCTATCCACCCTTCCTCCTCCCTTTATCTGTTGGTCCCCTTCCCATTTGCTAAAGAAATTCAACCACTTTTAACTGCAGACAGAGTTAAGTGACATTAAGGATGTTCATGTTACTGCACAACCAATCTCCAGATCATTCTCATCTTTGAAAATGAAACTGTACCCACTGAGTACCAGTCTTCTTTCCTGCCTCCTGCCAACTTCTGGCAACCACCATCCTACTTTCTGTTACTTGGATTTGCCTATTTGAGCTACTCTCCTCTTCCTCTCTTAAACCCACTTCTCTCAGGTTTTACTCCGCTCTTTTCTCTCCACTGCTCCTTCCAGGGTCAGCTGTGACCTCCACTTGGCTGGACACAATGGTCATGTCTCAGTCTCTGGTTTATTGGCACAGCATTGGGCACAGCAGATCCTTCCTACTCCTTGAAGCACTTTCTTCACTTGGTTTCCGGTGTTTTTCCCTTGCTCGCAGAACACTCACTGTCAGGCTCCTTTGCTGTCCCTCCTCAGTGTGTTGCACTGGCCCCGGGCCCAGTGTGTTGGCCTCTTCTCCAGCCTGCATTGAGTCCCTTGGTGATCTTTATAGTTGATGCCTTTATGTACCATTTATACCCTGGTGACTCCAAGCCAGCATCTGTCTCCAGAGCTCTCACCTTGCACACTTCTGTTCCTGGTATCACCAGCTGCATGGGTAATGGGAATCCCAATATTAATGGCTCCAAAGATTTCTGACCTTCCCCCTGCATCTGCCTTCCAGCTTCCACCCTGAGCATGACAAGTCCATTCCTCCAGTGTCTGAGGCCAAATTTTGAAGTCATAGTTGGTTACTCTTTCTTCTCTCAAGCCTGCATCCTGTGAGCAGAGTCAGTTATCTACTTTCATAAGATTTAAGCTGAGTCTTCTCATCACTTCTGCTGTGGCACCCTGGGCTGACTACAGTCTCTCCTGCCTGGAGGAGGGCAGCATCCTCCACACTGGTCTCCCTGCCCTGCCCTAGCTGCCTCACAGTCTGTCCTGAAGACAAGTCTGGCTGGAGCCTTCTAGAGGGGAGTCAGACCTTACTCAGAACACTTCAGTGGCCAGATTTTCACATTGGCTGCAATACCATGCGGTTGGCTGTCCCAGGCCTCACAAGCTTTGTTTTCTTATATTTTCACCTTTGTTCACTGTTGCAGAGCCACCCTGTTCCCTGGTGGCCCTCCAGTATGCCAGCCTGCTCTTGCCTACTACTCAGTCTGGCAAAGACGCATCCCTCTAGGCGTTTTCCAGATTTCCCCCAACTTACTTCAGCTCTTCATGCAAAAGCCTTGTTAGTTGTAAATTCTTTCTGAGTCACACTATGGGAAATTGTGCTGTCTTTTCTGTACCCCCTGGTTTCTCCTTCATTTCTCTCTTCTGCCATGTAACAGGCCACCTGCTACCTGGTAATTTAATTGATGTACCCTCTCCAGGAAGCTCTGAAGGACAAGGTGTTCTGCTGGTGTTGGCAGTTCTTGCCGACTGCCTAGAATTGCTTCTGGCCCATAGTAGGTGTGCAGTGAATATTTGTTGAGTGAATATAGAGAAGAAACCTTTACAAAACAGAATAATTGTCTGTTTTCTTCTTTTCAAGCTATAGACCTCATTTCAAGAGTGTAGTTCTTATTTCATCCAAATGATAATACCGAATTTAAAATCCTCCCAATGTCTATTTTGCAAAATGGAAATAAAATTTAACTATAATTTAGACTGTGTTGAATATATATGGTAAAAATCATACTTTCATATTGCTATGAATGTTTCAAATATTATTTTATATTAATATTTGTTTTCTTATGGGATGTTAAATTTAAAAACAACATAGTAGCTTTAAGTTTCCTTAATTGTCTACTTAAAAGTATCACTGGTAATGATTGGAGGATACTTTTGGTAAAGTTTATGGTAATAGGTTTTTCTTTGAGTTCTTAAGGAGCATACTGAACCTGACACAGAGCTAATGAATAGCTGTTGAACATTTATCTCATTTGAGATTAATATTATTGGTGTAATTAATGAGTGTGGTATGAATTTTCAGTTCTGGATGCCTTCTACTTCAAAGTGATGTTGTTACTTTCATTCTACATTGAGCATGGCCCATTACTCAAAACTGGGAATGTAAGTAATGGGTTTTTGTGATATTGGATCTGTAATTTACTCTAGACAAAAGACAAGATTCATTTCTTTCTGTTGGAACTCTTTTTAGGTGTATGAACATATGCACATTTTAAAATAAAATAAAAAAACCTCTTAGGGGTCAATAGTTTCATCTTTGATGAAAGATTTTACATAATCTCGTTTGAGATTATTTATGGTATATTTTAAAAATATATACTACTTAATTTGCCTAAAATTATTTTTATTTAAATAGCAAAGCACAAGTCAATAGTTTATGTAAATGTGTTAATAAACTATAAAAGCTTCACACTTCACCTTTGAAGGGGGGTAGTATTAACTTCCCTAAGTTTTTTATTTCAATATTTATTTTTATGTAGGCTCTCTCTCTCTCTCTCTCTCTCTCTCTCTCTCTCTCTCTCTCTCTCTTTCTCTCTCAGTGAAGTCTCACTTGTCTGGGCTGGTCTTAAATTCCTGGTCTCAGGGATCCTCCTGTCTGTCTCTTGAGCAACTAGAATTTTAGGCACATACCACTGTGCCTGTTTTTGTTTGTTTGTTTGTTTGTTTGTTTTGTCATTTTTAAAGAATTTTCTATTTTTTAAGTATATTATAAAAGCAAGTCTAATTAATTGAGGATTATGATGAGTTGATGTTTAATAGAATGTTTCACAATACATTTGATTGTAAATATCCTGCAAAAAAGTTTTGGTTTGGTCATTTTATTGAAAAGGCCTTTCTTAAGAGAAACTTTACATTTTTTTAATGGTTGAGATCTCAGTCTTTGTGTGATCATCTATTCACAGCAGTACAATGTTCATTCTTAATATTAAACCTGGAGTGATAACAGAACTCTAGCAAAACTTCAGAGTCCACAGAGCTTGCTCCTTTGCTGTGGAAGTCCACTCCAACAAAGTGGTGTTAAGATGGTACTTGTAGGAGAGATCAGTGATCCTTAGCACCCTTGGGAATCCCTTTGCATTCCTCAAGTAGCTTACCTTGCAGAGTTTGTGAGATCCCTTAGTTACTAGGGATTAGTCTTCTCTAATTGCTGCATGATGGACACTGTCTGAACCACTGGTAAGATGGTGTCATTAGCTGCTCAGTTTAATCACACATCAAGGTATTCGATATACTTCTAGTGCTTCATCATGCAATATAGGGAAAGGGCTTATGCTTATACCCCTAAGAACCCCACGGGAAAGGGCTTATGCTTATACCCTTAAGAACCCCACATCTGCACCACCACCCTGATTACTTGCCCTTAGCTTGATCTGACAGGGAGCCCTGTCCCCAGCAGTCTCACTTTGTGTTGTAGCTGCTGAGAGCCCTTAGCTTCCTCTGCCCCCTTGACAGACCCATTCATGCAGAAACCTATGCCCATCCGGTGCCTCACTCTTTCTACAATTTCACTACCAAGCTGTGCTTCTCTCTTTCTCTCCACACTGTGAGGCTGTAAGAGCAGGAGCCATGACCTAGGTATATTTCCTTTGCAACTATTCTTTGTTGAGTTGCAGACACTGTGAACCTACTTCCCTATGCATTGTCTTAATTTTTCTCCATATTCACGAAGTACAAATGTGTCCAGCACATATGGCCACACCGTGATGGGGGAAGGAGGGGATATGTTGATCAATGGATGGAGCTAGAGAAAACTGTCAAGTACTAATTTGATAGAAAGTGAGGGAAGCCTTCAGACTGCCTCATAGATTTTTCAGGGATTACACTGAAGTATAATTAGTGTGCTTTTGTATGTAGAGTATGCTTCTTGTGCTTGCCAGCCAAATTTTCAGTTCCTCGTCAACTCCCACCTTATTTCTTTGTGTCTCAAAGACCTCATAAAAAGCAAATCTATTGACAGAGATCATTTCTAGAATGCTTCACTCTGCCAGGCATTGCTCTGAGGGGCTTAATATATATATCTTAATAACTCAGTAGAGCTGAGTATTATTACTCAGTGGGTTGATAAAAACTATTATCTTCGATTATAGGCAAGGACACCAACAGAGAAATGTAATCATTATTTCCTAGTTCATAGAGCTAAGTGGTGGGTCAGAATTTGAATGGAAAGCTCTCAGGTCTGTGAATCTGCTTTTTAAATACATGTCATTCAGGTCATTCAACAAGGATTTATTAAGCTTTTCTTGAGTATCAGTGAACAATGCAAAGATCCCAGCATCTGTGAGACAGGAAGAGAGAAAATGAACAACCATAAACATGAATAAATAAATAAATGTCTAAATGCCAAAAACCAAAGAACAGTAGGGCATTTCAGACAGATGTGTTGAAATTGTAAGTAGGTGAGCCAGGGAGGACCCCACAGCTCTCATGAAGGAATAACTGATTAGATCTCAATTGTGATTTTTTTGTTGTTCTCTTTGGGATGTAGGGTGATATCTAGACTCATTCAAAACTGTTAAGAATCTGTCTGTTATTTCTGCCCATTTAACCCTGGTAGTGCTGAGTGACTTTGTGTGTAACACTGGGGATGAGTCACCCTTAGGGCCTGTCCTATGACAGGAGCCACATTTCTTTTCTCCAGTACCTTTCTAAATATGTGTCCCCAAGGATAGGTGCTGAATCATGGTGTTGGGGGTGGGAAGACTCTGTGTGGAGAGAGGAGTGAGAGGTGAGAGGAAGTGAGTGATAGTGCAGAGCAGAGACTAGAAGTTCAGGATGGACAAATCTGGGATTTGCATGTAGATCTTTGCTGACCTAGGTAAAGAGGGACAGAGACTGTCCACATTGCACAGATGCCAGGCCCAGAGAGGTCTTCCTCAGGATTGGGAAGCAGGAGCCTCTGTGTACAAGGGTGAGTAAATGGGGGAATGAGCCCAGCGTTTAAATTTCTCTTTGAAGGTCACACATTTCACCCAATTAGGATGTCAGATTAGTGTGAATGCCAGCATTTCCCCCTGTGTCCAGTGTTTTCAATTACCCATGGTCAACTGCAATCCAAAAATAATGATATTTGTCTTGACTTTTTGAAGAGATAAGAGACTGCATTTAAAAGTCTTACTAGAGTGTATTGTAATTGTTCTGCATTATTACTTATTGTTATTTTCCTATTTGTGTGACTTATAAATTAAACTTTGTCATAGGTTTGTATATGAAGAGAAAAAAAGTATATTCAAGGTTCAGTGCAGTCTGTGGTTTCAACCACTCACTGGAGGTTCTTGGATAAGGGGACCTTACTGTATTCTAAACTTAAATGTCAGTGAGGACAGGTTTATGGTCTCACGTGGTCTTGCTGGGACTGGGCGTGGCATTGACTTCAAGACTAGACCTTTTTGACCAACCAGCAAGATGTCACACATGAGGTTTCCAGCTGTCCTGTTCCATCAGTGTGTGTGTGCGACATGACTGTCAGTGACGGCAAACTCAGGATATTGTTGCTGGCATGCTGGGGCCTCCTTCAGTTCCTCATGAGCTACCACTTTCCTTTTTTACACAAAAACAACACTGTGCCTCCCTCTGATCGTGCTGATTGCACACCAGATTCCACAGACTTTTTCTATCCTACCCTGCTTATTTTTATTCATTTGTCTACTTTATTTTAGGGATTTGCAAAGCTTATTTTGGCAGTGGTAACACTCATTGTTGTGTTTCTGGCTGTGCAGCTTTCATGTGAATGGTTCAATTAAGAAGCGGAGGAGGGAGGACATGGCCAGGGGTTCCGGCTTGCTGCCTGGTAGGTTGCACCAATCTGTGGTGTAGCTAACTCCCCACCTCAGGGCTAGACCCTAAGGTAGGTTTCCAGCAAGAAAGGACAATCCCCAGCTTGGTTGCATGTGACTATGCTGTCTACTTTTCTTTCTGGAGAAAGTGTTAGAGACATAATCAGAGGTCACTTGCTCTTATTACAGTTCTATGACTTGTAATGCCTACTGACCAAGTGCATGAAATGGATCTTTTCTTTTTACTAGATATGCTAATATGAACAACTGATATTTCCTGTATTGCAATCCTGTGAGGCTGAGTCAGTTATGGTTCAAAGCAGGATTTTTGTGGCATACTAATTTGGTTCAGTTCTTGGCTCTGCTACCTACTAGCTTGTGTCTACAGAAAAATTGCCTAATCTCTCTGGTCTTTCACATCTGTGGACAACTGGAAATTAGAGCAATATCCACCTTACCATGTTCTGGTGAGGATTAAATGAAGAAAACTATTTCACTATCCTTGTAGCCAACACAAAATACATAATACTCCATACTAGGTTGGATTTTTTGGTGTTTTAATGGCAGAAATAGCTGAGAAGGAAATTGGAATCAGAATTGAATTTAGCATTGGTTAACTGGTTTAGTTAAAGTGTTCTTTATCAAATTAGGATGCCTGGTAAGACACTAACTATCCTGGTATCTAAACTAGATCTCTCCTGGGTACAAAGTTGGACACCTGTTTAGACTTGGTATAGGGGCAAAGAGCTGAGATAGCTTAGGTCATCTCTCCATCTGCAATTACTGTAGAACAGTGGGAATCACCTGAACACCTCAGAAATCCCAGTGTCTGAGTCTCACTCTAAAGCTTCCGGCCATGAATCTCACTTTAGGATTCTTAGAGCTCTCCAGAGGACTCCAGTGTGCAAACAAGGTTGGGAAACTCTAGGCAGATAAGTGATTTTGGCAAACGTCTTGTGAGCTGATTCATTGATACCTCCTCGTATTTATAATAGAGCAATAATAAAAAGAAGCACAATTTATTTTCCCATATTTATCCCTGAGTAACATCCTCATGTTACTCAGATCCTGCTGGGTCTTGTCACAGCCTTGACCCATTTGTTTCTTGGTTTTGGTTGTCACTGAAGAAGATAAATGCATGAACTGCCTTAACATTTGCATGTTACCTGTGAGCTCTTGTGTTTTCTGTCTTCCCTGAATTGGAGAAACATTGGTTGCTTATACTGGGTGCCTGTAATTCTTAGTGGAACACCATACCCCTGCTTGGGCTCTTGTTTTCTGGCAGGGGTCTGCTTTTCAAAGGCCCAGTTAGGAATGATGAACTGTGCACATCATGAACCATCTCCTCATGTCATTAATTGCAATCAAGTCCTAGAGCTTTTATTTCTCCCTCCCTATTTCCTTTGTTTTTTCCTTATTATTCTCTGTTCTTTAGCCAGACATTGTTTTGTTTCTTTGTTTTCAGGTGATAGGAAACATTCTGAACATAGTTGATTGTTATCACCCCTCCCCCACCTGCCACACAAACAACTAATAGTAGTAGGATTTTCCATTCCGGATCATCCAAGTCAAAACATCTTGTTTCAGAATGACTACCTTTTTCTTTCTGGGCATCTTCCTCATTATAAATTAGTGCTTTCTCAAGGATACAAAATGATTCCCACATTAGGCTAAGTAAACCTTTGGGAAACAAATACACTTATTTTTTGGAGTTCAATAACAAAGTTACTTGAAAATTAAATGATAGAGACAAGTCATATATTTGGAAATCCATTGGTGAAAGAAGATTTATGTAAGATTGATATGGTTGACAATTAAAGCCAGGTTTTCCACTTACCAAGTTTTGTATAGTCACTTTCAGAATTAAGCCCATAACTGAAATGCTTTCAGTACTTTCCTTTTTTGTATATGGTATTTTAAACTTTCTTACCCTCTGGGCTTATAGACAAGACTATATTGATTTTATTTTGACTGAATTTTGGACAAACGAAAATGCAGCAACAGTATGCATTACTGTTATGTTCAGTAATAAATTTAGCACCAGGGCACAGCATGGTCTTGGTGGTGCTAGTCCATGGAGAAAGGGAGGTCTTCTGTTAAGTTTTCATTATCCTGTGGCTTTGGGCAGGTAACCCAAGCTCAGTTCCGCTTTCTCCAACGTGAACTTTGACAATTGTATTTCATCTCTTTTTTTAATATGGACTTTTAGAAAATACATTTAGAGGCATTCTGCCTTGTGGCTCATTCTGGACTTGCTTCATCTTAACTTTTTTCAAGGTTTAAACTCTTTGCGAGTAGGTCTGGATGGTTTTTGTTTTCAGTAGAAACTATATATTTGTGAAAGATTGTTGAACACTTAGTAACTTAGTATATGGTTAATTAACTTGAACCAGAAAAGGAAAGCTTTTGCTTTTCTCTTTTTTTCCAGTTTTGTTTAAATTGGAACAGTGTTGATCTAGGTAACTTTTTACATAGGCATTGGTAGAGTCTAGGCTGTATTTACACTCAGTAGCACAGATCCTTGCCTTCTAATGTAAAATTCTCATAAACTCATCATGGTAGAGGGCTCCCTGGGACAGAGAAGTTCTCAGTAACAGTCTGTTCATTTGGTGGACAGCATAGGACTGAGCATGGCAACTGTTAATACCTTAGAACTTTATGTGTAACCCAACTCATTTCGAAAAAGAATTTCTGAGGAAGCTTATGTGGAACAACACAATTGAACTAGAATTAAAGAGACGAGATTGGATACAATTTAAAATCAGAAGAATAAAGATTTTACCAGGTGTACCTCCTTCTTCCAAGAGGCAGCACTAACCCCTTCTTTGCCTTGGCTCCAAGGAGCCCTCAGCATAGCCCTAAGGGCTTTTGGATTGTAGGACAGATTGCCAGGGAAGTAATTATGGGAAGAAAAAGTGCTGAACTTTCCCCTCAGTCCCAGAGAGTGTGAAGGGGAAGATAATAAGGAAAGAGAGTAAATAAAATCTGTTACAATATTACTTTAAGTAGTAATGGAAATAACAGACTGTACACTACAGCTGTTTCTGTGCACATTTCAGTGGGATTCTTTGAAGGAAGTAACACATATTTTCTTGGGAAATTTCCAGCTTTGCAGCGCATGAAGTTCCCCACATCTAGTAAAGAATTTCAGATGACTACTGGATTGTTTGTTTTCATCCTAGAAGCTTGCTTCAAATTTTCCCTTGATTCAATACAAATGACTTCACAATTTGATATTCCTTCTTAATTTTTTGAAATAAAACATAAATCCTTTGTGTGGGGAAATTATAGGGATGCTGATGAAAAGGTTAATACATATATTATTTTGTATGTTAGAAATATAAGCAATGAATTCAAGTTTGTGAAGATACCAAATGATCTATAATGAGAAGTCATCCTCTTATTCACTCCTGGCCTGTTAACCAGAGGTCCTTTCTCTGGAAACCACCACTTTTATCAGTTTTTTGCATACCTCAGCAGACATACTTTATAACTAAATCTTTAAATATCCAGTGAAATACACAAATTCTGTGTGCACTGTTCTCAACCTAGCCTTTTACAAATGTTGGTGGTATGTCCATATCAATTCATACAGAGGTGCTTAATTCATTGGAGTAGGTATGAGTGTTCCATTATGGAAGATGATATTTAACATTACATTCCTTATGAAGTGGAATTAACATTTATATTTATTGGTGAGTTAGTCTTATTTATCATAATTATTAATAGTATATGAATATTTAGTCACACTCCCTCTGATATTTAAATTGCTTTCTTAAATTATTTCAAACTTCACTAAAAAATACATTGTTTGCTCCTATATATCTGTAGATGGAGAAAGTTTGCTAGGTTGAAGTATATGTACATTTGTATTTTTTAATGTGTAATGTGTGTTTAAGGTGTAAACAATATTTTGATATTTGTAGTGAAATGGTAACTATAATAAAAGAAATCAAGATATCCATTATCGCACACAGTTACCTTTGTGTTTATGTGTGTGTGTGTGTAGTGGGAGAACCTAAAATCTACTCTTGGCAAATCCCCAGTATATAATACAGTATGATTAATTATAGTCATCAAGCTGCCTGGTCTATTATTGATCCTATGTGACTGTATAACTTTGTACCCTTTGACTTCCAGCTCTCCATTTCTTCTTGTTCCCCTCAATTGTAATTTTGACCAATATTGCTAAAATAAATGCCTTTACATACAAGTTAGCCACAGCTTGTGTGATTAGCATTATGATGTGTTCATTAAGTTTTTGGTATTTACAAAGCTAATAGGTGAAAAATACTGTTTTATGTTGTTGTAACTTGCATTTCTCTGATTTAAGTAAGGTTATTCATTTTTTCCATATGCTTAAGAGCTTTTAAAAAATGTTACATGTTTTATTGCCCTTTAAGATAAACCAACTTGTAATCCAAATTCAAGGCCATGAAAAGGAAAAGCAAGCAAACATTATTTTATAGAGAATACAATTATTCATTCTCATTTATGTAACCATCAAGCAATCATATACTAAATACTGTATCTTTCTTTATGCACCAAGCTTTCACTTTTCTATGTGCTTGGAATAAACCACCATCAGGAAAAGACTTCTGTCCTCTTGCAGAGGAAGGCAAATATTAATAAGAAATTGTTGCTTAACATGTTAAACCTAAAATGATACATCTGAAGTGTGTGGAAATGAGTCAGGTAGGTCTCCTTGAGAAATAGAGATGTGAGTAAATATTTGAGGCTGGAGAGGGGTAAACCAACAAGGTATTTAGGAAAAAAAAATTCTAGCAGAGGAAATAACCAGTGCCAAAGGCCTATATGGCAGTGTGGCCTATAATGGCCTAGTGTGTTTGAGGAGCACTCAGGATGCTGATTTAGCACACATGAAGTGAGCAAGGAGAGAGAAGTAGGAGATGAGGGCAGAGAGGCGAGGAAGACACCAGGTAGTATAAGGCCTTGTAGACCACTGTAAAAACACTGACCTACATTTAGTTATTTATGCATAGGTACGTATGTATATGTGCTTGCAATACATAGTGAATACATTTGGCATGTACATGACATAATCTCAATTATTTTTACATCCCCTTTCTCTCCCCTCTCCCTCCATCTCTTGGTCCTCTTTCCATTTAGATTTTCTAAGTATTCTACTCTTTTTCTCTCTCTCTCTTTTTTTTAAATAAGATCTCATATTTAAAGTAAGAATATGGAAACTTTTCTCATTTTTAGATTTGTTGGTATAGTTTAAACATTATTAAAATGAGTTGGTATAGTTTATATATTATTAAAATTACTTGTTAAATTTTGTCAGAATTTCCTCTCTGAACCATTTAGTCCTGTTTTTATTTGTATATTTGTTGGAAAGACAACTTCTGCTTTATCTGTGGTGTAACCTATTTACACTTCCGCCCCTTGCCTTGGTCAGGATGTGGCACCTTGAGTCTGTGTTACATATTATTTACTAAACATCTTCAGCTCATACAGCTTGAGGGGCTAGGACATTATTTTCAAGAGTGGCAGCTCTTTCCCTGTATTCTGTGTTTCCTGGTGATTGACGGTTACATCTGCCATGCATATTTATCTCCTGAGGACACTCCCTCATTACAGGCATGTGCAACCACACTTGGCTTATTTATTCATGTAGATTAAAGGATAGAATGTTACATAATTGTCTAGGTTAGACTGAGTTTGAGATAGAGACTGACCAAAAAATATGATGTATTTAAATAAAATTTATTACAGTTAAAGACACAATGCCATTGATTTTGCTCAGAATATTCCCTGTCACTTTGAACACATTTATCCCATAATTTTTGCCACTTTCTGGATCATTTCTGGTAGTCCACTTTTGTGTTTTTATGGAGTGCAATAAAAAATAATTGAGTGCTATTGCCAAGTGCCATCCAATGGAAAGACAAACATAAAATCATTACCAATGTCACCTCATCCACCATATTTATTAGATCTGGCATTGCATGACTTCTGGTGGTTCTCTAAAGTCAAAATTACCTTGAAAGATAAATGTTTGGAATCAGTTCAGGACATGAAAGTAGCTGCTACAGCACAGCTAAAGACTCATGCGAGATGATTCCCAGAACTGCTTCAGAAGGAGGCAAGAAAAATGGGGTAAGGATGCTCCAAGCAAGGAGTGTACACTGTTTTGATGGGAACTGTTGGCAATGTCTTTCACTGTAACAAAAAATTTTTACATTGTGAACATTGATTGTTTCGATGGGAACTGTTGGCAATGTCTTTCACTGTAACAAAAAATTTTTACATTGTGAACATTGATTGATTTTACATTGTGAACACATTACATACTTTTTCAGGTGAGTAAACTTGTTCCCCTTATGTAACCAGACAAATTAATTTAGAGAATAAAAAGTTTTAACAATACTTTTGCTTTCTGTATCCCAAGTATTCCTGGATTTGGCTAGGAAATAGAAACAGCAATACTGTAGTAAAAGAGGTACAAAAAATGATAATGTTGACCTAAATTTAGATTATAATAGTAAGAAAAGCAGTATTCATGGTAAGATTGTTTTAAAAAAGTATGTTGAAGATTTATTGACAAAATATTCTTTCTTTTTTTATAGATTTATCTAAAAACAGACTGGTTGAAGTTCCAATGGAATTATGCCATTTTGTATCACTGGAAATTCTTAATCTGTATCATAATTGTATCAGAGTCATTCCTGAGGCTATCATTAATCTGCAGATGCTGACCTACTTAAACTTGAGGTAGGTAAACTTTAAAAGTTGTAATCAAGTTCACAAGATAATTATATCTTCACTTCTATCTTTTTTACCACTTTGCAATTCCTGATCACTTTTTGAAGTAAATCACATAGGGATCATTTAAGAAATATGTTTGATAATAAATTTGTACTATCTTTAATAATTGTTCTTGGTGCTAGACTTCCTTGATTGTTAATATAACAAGATTTTTACAAAATTATTTACATGGCATCACTTATATGCTGTGTCTAATTTGTGCTATACATTGTACATATGCTATACTTAGGCATTCATGTAGACTGGGGAGAAAGAAGGGGAAAGGAAGGGGGAAAATTGAATGTTGGAATAAATCAAGACTTACTGGTCTTTAGAGGTTGTGGGAACCACTGGCCCTTGCTCCCAAGGGCTAATTGAACACATTCTCCTTAGGCCATCTGAGAAAAGTGAAGAGGAGAATTGAGCTACTTTAGCCAGACCCAAAGCTTACTGTCTTTATAGCCCAGTAAATCAGGCAGTGTTTGCTGAGGATAGTATGGTCGTACAGGTTGAGTTACTGATTATGCGTAACATAAGGTAAGATATCAATGCCCTTAGATGTCCATGAAGTTAAGAAAATTGGTTATTTTAAGGTCTTGATTTTAGGTTTTGCAGCTGGCTGCTCTGGCCACATTCTGGCTCTTTGTTACTTAAATCTTTGCCTCACAAATCAGGCATTTCAGGAGAGAAGGGGTATTTCTATCTCTACTATAGAAGAAAAGGTCTTAAATTCTAACTCATTTCACTTGCATGTCATCGTAGTGTGAAAAGGGTAAGATCTGATTAACTAGGCTTGCGTTGTGTACCAAGTAAACCCCGTTTTTAAGTTCAAAATTCCCTACTGAACCACAGAGCACACTTTATAATAGATGATAGTACCAGTGGAGTATTTTGCTGTTTAAATGGCTACTGAGAATTATGGTACTTCTGCCATCTTTGTGGCCAAAAAAAAGCAGGGAGTAGGGGGAGTTCCTATTGTATTTTGTAGTTTTTCATCAAGGTTGAAAAAGGTTGTGGGGTGTTTATAAGTTTATAACTTCTTTTTGGTAAATGAGATTGAGGGTTACTGTTAGGATTATCTGTAAACAATTGTCAGCTCTTCACTTCTAAGGTTTCTAATTCACCTGACAATTATAAATTTTCTTGCTGTTTCTTTTTAAAATTTCCTATATTAGTACGTATTTGCAGCATGTAATGTCTGCATTCCTTGTGTGGAGTTGGTTCCTGTACATAACACATTTTAATTCCTTTTTTCATCCCCTTCCCTCCTACCTTTCCCTTCTTTCATCTCTCGATCCTCTTCCTATTGGAGAAACATCTGTCTACCTACTTCCTATTATTTAACTTTCAGTTTGCTCTGTATTTGCAATTTGAGTTTCTCATTTAAGGAAAGTCATGCGATACTTAGATATGTGTCTGATTTATTTCACTTAGCATTATGGTCTTAGGGTATATCAATTTTCCTACAATGGACTCAAATTTATTTTCTTCGTAGCATTGTAGTATCCCTTTGTGTATAAATGTCATACTTTCTTTATCTGTTCATGTGTCAATGAACATATAAGCTGCTTCCAAGATTTAACTACTGTGAGTTTTCTTGCTATAAACATAGGTATGTGTATATCATTGTAGTATGATTATCTTTAACTCCTTCAGAAAGATACCTGGAAGAGGAATAGCTGGATTAGATGGAATTTCTAGTTTTAGTTGTTTGAGAACTATTCACACTGACTTCCTTAGTGGTTGTACCAGTTTACATTAACACCAACAATGCAGGGGGTTCCTTTTCCCTGCTGTCTCACCAGTGTTTGTTATTGTCTGCCTCAGCAGGATGTTAGCTATTTTAGTATTGCCTACTGGAGCCAGCATAGTGGTGTCTATAAGTTTTGGTTCAGCATTTCCCTGAGACATTTGTCTTGTAACCTGACCACAAAGGGGAACTATTCTAAAAGCATATGCAGTTGGTCCTTTTATTTACCCTCTCTGGTTCTTCTCTGACATTTTTGCTTTAGTAGTTAGTCCTGCATGCAATAAATAAATAGATTAACTTTACATTGTTATATTAAGTCCAACTGTGCTGAAAAGTTTTGGGTTATAGGTAACATTTCTTTCTAGGATGAAATAGACTATAAAAATTCTAAAAATACATGCTAATCTAATCTTATTATGTTTTTTGAGACATTAGTAAAGTTGATTTCCTTATGATGATTTTCATGTTATATTTTGTTGAGACTAGAAGATTATTACTGTGTTTAGATGAATGGAAATTTGGAGTATGGGTCTCCGAACTGTCTTGAACAAGGAAAGAAAGAAGTAGAGAGAAGTCTTTGATGATGACTAAAGAAAACTGTATGCTACATTAAGAGCTGAGTTTTGTGATTAATTCCTAGGTAATAGAAAAGAGAAAGAAATAAAGGGACAGTTAAGCACTCAACTTTAAATATCTTTCTCTGTCAATTCCTTAATTTCAGGCTTACCTTCCTCTTTTCCCATTTGGATTGGCCATTTTTGTTTTTGTTCTGTTTTTCTTTGTTCACATTTCCTGCTTTTAATATTACCATGCATGAGACCTTTCTCTTATTTGAATCATGTGGTTGTTGAAGGAATGTGATAACTATATGGGAAAAAACCAACAAAGGGCAACCTTCTTTACTCCAGAGATATGCTACAAGGGTATATGAAAAATGTGTGGTTAGCCTCTAAACGTTTTGAAAGGCAGATACTAATTACTTTTAATACCACTTATAAAATTTACTGGATATAAATGTGTAAACATAAAATAGTAACAAGGGCAAGCCTTAAAGCTGTCAAAAAGATCATCTTCTTGTGCTATTTGGTTACATGTCCTTTAATTCCTGCTCGACTACTGAGTTTAGTTGACCCATCTTGCAGGAATTAGATCCTTGAAATTGAGTTAATTTTCTGTCCAAGAGTGGCCTCAGACAGAATACAGTAGAGTACTTGACTAAAATATTTATTTGTAGCTTGTAAAATAGTAGGTGACTGTCAACACCTGTGTTCTTACAAATGTATAATAGTATCTAGATAATATTAGTGGCATCTAATTAAATTGCTTGGTCTTCTAAGGTAGTGTGTGATATCACCCACAGAGCACTATTGTCTCTGTGAGGTCCTTCAGTCTGCACAGTGTCTGACTCGCAGCTCTGTCTGCCCTGGTCACCAGGAAAAGCTCAGAATATCCTGAGTATATGATCACAGTACACATCTCCTTCACAAGAACCAAAGATGTTCACTGTGATCTCTTCTAACTTTCCTGAATATTGTTAGGTCACCAAAATAAAATGTGTTCTTCTTGTGCATGGTGAAGAGTATGGTGACTGTTGACCTAGAAAAAGGTTCCCCACCCTCACTTGAAACAACAGACTCAGGATGTTGCAAACACATTGCCTTGTAGAAAAGCCACTGAGTTGTCTTCAGTCCATTTCATTTTCTGTAATTGTTACAAATACAAAAGAAAAAATTTATATTACTTATGATAGAAATATATTAACTTATGCCAAGCCTGATATTGTTATTAATTTAGATATATTGGGGAAGCCAGTATGAATTTCAAAAATTAAAGAAATAATTAAATTATTTTTGAGCCCACACTTTTGTAAGGAAGACAGTATTAAATGTAACACATTCTGAAAGAGACTTTAACACATACATAACTTCATCCAACTATGAAGAGCTCGAAAAGCTGGCTGTGGTGGCACACACCTGTAATCCCAGCACTCAGGAGGCTGAGGCAAGAGAATCATTGCAAATTCAAGACCAGCCTGGGCTACAAAGTGAGCTCAAGGCCAGCCTGAACTGCTTAGTGAGACCTTGTCTCAAAAAGACAAAACCAAACAAAACCAAAAAAAAAAAAGCACAAAAACAAAACCCAAGAAAACCTATAGAGCTCAGTCATTTTTTTTTATCCATAGCATCTAAGATTTTTTCTCTTATTTCTAGCAACTAGGAAGAATTGTTACATAAAATTATGCAAAGAAGCTATTTCTTGAATTTCTCACAGATTTCATGTTTCTGTACTTAGTTAGAATTAAACATGGTATCCCTATATTTGTTGTTGTTGTTGTTTTTGTCCTGCTGAGGATCAAACTCGTGACATGGTACATGTAAATCATGCACTCTACCCCATCCCTGAGCTGCATCCCCGAACCTGGACTCATTGTAGTATTTAATTTGTTTTTCCTCCTTAATAAATCACATGTAGAAATTACTAATTTTATGCATTCCAGAGTAGGAATGATACCTTATAAATATACAATGAGTTTATGGGTAACTTTTAGAGTTGATTTCAGCCTCTAGGATACATTGCATAGTACACAATAAACAGCCATAAGTGTTGATGATGATGGTGCTAATACTGACGATGATGGCAGTAACAGTGGTGTTAAGGGGATGTCACTTAGCTGACATGCTCCCTTAGCTGTGTCATCTCTAAGTGTCAAATACAGTAGCTTCTTGGTGCTAACGTCTCTGTTAGCAAATCAGAGACGTATTTAGATGTTAGAAATTAGAGACATATTTAATTAGTACATGAAAAAAAATCTTCACCATGAAATGCAGTTAAAAGCAATGAAATGAGTTCCACATTTTTTCACAGTATGGAAACATTACGTTTGTGAAAAATATTGATTTATTGCTGTTTATGTTGCCTGTGCTTGAAGGATCTAGGCTTTTAATATTTGCTCCTTGGTATTCACAACAAAAGGTTATGTTAGTTTAGTATATGTGCCACTGTGCCTTTTCCTGTTATAAAATATCTTAATCCAAGCAGTTTGGCCAAGAACTATAAAAAGGATTAAGCAAGACTTGCTCCTATAAAGGAACAGACACTTTAAACCTGAAACATACAGGAAAGGCTTACAAAGTTTTAAGTCTATTTTAAGTTGTTGGAAAGGTAGTTGTTATGAGGCTCATGAAATAAATGTACCTTAGGAAAACAGAATAACCCAGAGTAGCAAAACTCTTGGCAACAGTTGGAGTGTTGTTAGCCTAAGAATAGGGCATGAAACCTTGGCATGAAACTCTTATCTCAGAGGTTCAGGGATAGAAGTGCCAAAAAAATGAAAGTTCTTTACAGCATTTAAATATACTGCTCTCAGAACTGTGATAAGCAGTTTTATTTTCTTAGGGAAATGTGCCCTCTGGTTTATTCATCAGAAGCCCCTATCTCTCCAGGCTACTTGGAGTGGATTTTGAGACATTGCTTGTAAAGAAGGCAATCTCTTGCACAAACTGTTATCACACCATAAAAGGAATGTGTTTGGTCTGCTTTCTCTGCAGGCTTGTATCCTTTTTGGCTGCTAAACAATATGCAAAAAAGAGCCAATTTCCTGATGGCTGTGTAACCCGTATCTCCACATTCTTTTGCAACTCATTCTGAGTAATAATCTTTAATCCTCATGATATCACTCTCTATTTGAGAGATTCTGCATGCAAGGTTTGCCTTAGAAAGCACAGATTTTACATTTTTTGTTGTGAGCCAAAATTAATTTTCACTGTCTCTTCTCCTTGCACTGACATTTCTGATGGAACCATCTTTGGCAACATAATGTTTTGCCTCTATAGAAAAAAAGAAAATGATGGTGTCTTCCTAAAGTGAAAATACATAGGAGTTTGGTTTATCAATACAGACTTACATCCCACATCCTTTCATGAAGATCTTAACTCATTCAAAGGGAAATGAGAATATCTTAATGTACGTGTATTTTGGAAGTAGACCTTGATAGCCAGGTTGTGTCTTGTGAATAGTAGACTAACAGAGATACCAAAACACAGTGAACTACTCTGGAATTTGAAAATACTATTTAACATTTGAAAATATTTTTTATAGTTTGGTAGAATTGGAAGAGTCCCCAGGGCTATCCAGTTTGCATTCACAACCAGCTGTTGGTTTAAACCTTGTTTTTTTTGGCACATTGTGCCATCTGTTTTCAAGGTAGAGCCTACAGCCATTGGTCTCTGACATTTTTAATGTTTTACAAATTACTGTGCCTGTAAAATTTTGTCCACTGGCACTGGTAGCTTAAAGGCTGAAGGGCTTTATTAAACATGAATAGGTTAATAATTAAGTATTTCTTATCAAATTCCATTCCTTTTAGGATAGCCCATATTTGGCAAGACTTCCAAAGAGGATTTTTCCATTATATGCACTACCTGATCACAGATGTTGTTTTAGTTCAAGGTTTGTACTGAATAAAAGAACAGTGACACAAAAGGGGTATTCTGGCTTTAATAATTAGAACACTGTCAGAGTTTGTTGGTTTCCTTTTCAGTTCTGCTTTTGAACTTGAAAGAGATATTAACATCTTTATGCTATAGAGTAGCTCTCTGAAAGTGAGGTAAGTACCCACGTTAAGTCATTGTATGTTGGGAGGCTAAGGCAGGAGGATTTTAAGTTCAGGACCAGCCTGGGCTACAGTATTGAATTCAAGGCCACCTTGTGCCACATAGTCCAAACCAATGTCAAAAAACAAAAGCCAGAAGTAGTGGTGTATACTTCTTAGCCCAGCACTCTGGAGGAGGATGCAAAGTAGATCACTAAGCTTGAGCCCAAACTGGACAACTGAGCTACTTATAGAGAGCCTGTCTCAAAATTAAAATACAAGTAAACTTACAGAGCACTGGGGATATAGCTTGATGTGAACGTGCTGAGTTTGATCCCTAGTACTGTGCTGCCCAAACAAGCACAGTCCCCAAAATTATTGTATAGATTTTTCATTTGTAGTACTCTTAATGCTTATTCTGTAAGCTGAAAATGAATAAGCTCCAAACTATTTACTTTTCTAATTAGACAGATAAAGGATCTTTGAAACATTGCAATTTCACCAATGGTCAACTTACTGTATTTCTTTACAGTACTAGTTTACCAAGTCTTATAACAAGTACTATACATGAGGACAAAAATACAAAATGAACATACAAATGTAAAAGAAGGTGTGGATTTGTAAAATCATCATTTTACCACTACTTTTTTTAAAATTTTAAAGATATTAAAATACAACAAGACAAGACAGAGCAAAGCCAATCAAGACAGTGCAGTGAAATTGGTACAGAATTTGACAGCAAGATATTAGGGTAACAATAATAGCTACCGTAGCATATCCTTTTATCTTCACAATAGTTGTCCATTCAATCAGGTATAGCAAAATCAAACCAAAAACAGTACACTATAAAACCAGTCAAAACAGAATATTGAATTTCACAAAAACAAGCAGAACAGAGCAAAACAGTGAAAACAATATTGGCCTTCAAAGACAAGATAGAAGGAAATCCCCCATAATTGCTATATTGCATACTATCATCCTCCCAAGAGCTGCTTTGACCTCTGGCCCCAGGTGAGCATAATCAACCAAATAATACAAGCATTTAGTTGTTTTATGTACCTTAGTTGCTATCAACTCCGGGTGACCTCGAAACCATCCAGTTGCTAAGTGTGTGTGTGGGGGTGTCACAGGACGTTTGATTCTCAGCCTGTGGCTCATGGGAAATGCTGACTTGCTCTCCCCCTGGCGTGCCTGTGGCTCGAGCTGCTCACCAGGAAGGCTGGCTTGTTGCTCTCTTGGTTGGTTCCCCAAGTTCCAGCATGGCTGATTCTTGGGCGATGCTGACTTTTTCTCCTTACCAGCACTTTTTAATAGTTACATAGGTGCCATTATATTTAAGCCATTCAACAGCCCTGTGCTATAGGTTGGAATTTGGAAAGGAGGTCTTACTATTTCATAATTAATAGGAATGAGTTGGATATATTTCTTTGATGTTTTAAAGTTTGATAAGCTCTTTTACCTTTTTTATCTTCTTCAACACTACCTCCACTGCATTCCATGCCCCTTAGAACAGTTTCATAATTATGAAAATAGTTGTTAGGGACTTTTCCAGGGGAACAACCCAAGTATCTCAATATGAGAAAACTTGAATTTTAAGTTGCTTTGGTATCCATAGTTGGTTCTCCTTTTTTATTCCTAAAACTGTAAATATGTGCATTCTTTGTTTCTCTTTATTCATTTTTTAGAAGTTACTTTAATAGTGTGTCTGTCTATGTATAATATATGTATATATTTAAACCAGCTTTTGATTTTGTTATCAGCTGTTCATTCTTTATTTGCTATTTCATTAAGTACTGATCTTTCCTGTTTCCTTCTTTCTGCCTTCTTATAGGCTTATACTTTTTCTTATTTCTGTGGCTTTAAGTATTTAGCTCAATTACTTCTGGTTATTTATTTATTTATTTATTTTCATCTAGGACCATTCAAAACTTGGCTGTCTCTATACATAGAGGTTCAGCTGATTCCTAAAAGTTTTTGTATGTGGTGCTGTAATAAGTTTTCGGTTAGTACAATAAAATGTCTGAGGCAGTTAATTTATAAATAGAAAAGGTATATTTTGGCTTATGGTTTTGAAGTTTCTAATCTAAGACCAGACAGGCTCATAGGTTTGGACTTATGCTGAGGGCAGTACATCACGATAGGAGTACTTGTTGGAACAGACCACCTCATGAGCCAGGAAAGAAAAAAAGAGACAGAATAAAACCTCTTTCAAGAGCATCCCCATCACTAATGACCTGAGGACCTCTTCCTGTAAGGCCCCACCTCCTCCTGAGGTCTATAGTCCTACCCCGCAGTACCAACCTATAGACCAAGCCTTTAATACATAAATCTTTGGGGGAACATTCATCCAAATATAACATGCAGTGTTTATTAAATTGCTCCTATATTTTTTCTAGTTTTCAGCATTACATCTTTAAATGGTGGCTTTTAAATTTCTATACATTGTTTTTTAAAAAAAAACTTTAGAATTAATTCTAGTTTATTTCATTGATAATAGCAATATAACAACAATTTTTCTGTTCACCACATAGTATATTCTTTTGGTTGGTCAAGATTTGTTTTAGATAGTTTATGCATAGTTAATTTTGTAAATATTTCACATATACTTGAAGATGATGTATATTCTTTAAGTGTTACATGCTGGATTGTAGTAAAAACATGAAATGCAAGTTTTTAATGGAGAGGTTTGCATCTCCTTCCCCTGGCACATTTTGTGTCTATAGACAAGATAGTCTAGAAGGGTGCATCTAACAAGATACCTAGTAATCTTTATGCACATTTCACAATCATTCACTTTTTCTGATACATCCAGTAGTGCAGATTTATATCAACACATGCAAGAACTGTGCAGCTTCATGAACCCTTTGAACAGCACTATAGGTAAAAAAATAAACAAAAAGTCTGATATTTAGTGGAGATTGGTATATTCTCCCCATTTGGTGCTATGTTCTAAGGACTGTAAAAGCCACAGATCCATAGATGAAAATGAGACTGAGGGATCCATGTGCTTTGAAGGTTGTGCTTTTGCTTTTGCTTTGTCAATATTCTGAAGGGATGATCTTCAGAGAATTTAAGTACACTATCAGAAGAGGTAGTTTCTTTTAGAGACAAGTCTTAGAAAGATACTACCATGACCTTAGTCATGTTAGCAGGGGGACAACAATTTGAGATCTTCATTGTGGCAGCCTTTGAGGATCTACCTGTAGTTCCCACGTCAGTAGCACTTGAGCACAGTTCTTTGCACTAGCTTGGAATCTGTTCATTCTACTTCCATGGCAAGCTCCATGAAGAGCATTTCTTTTTATTCTTGTAGGAGTCATCCATGTTTTATACTTAAGTATATAGAAAGCTGGTAGAAACTATTTGTGGCAGCAGCACTTAAAAAATGTATGACCCGTGTTCAGGTGGAATGTATGGCTAGCAGCTCTGAGGGATGTTGCCTGACTTGCTGTTAAGAGAGGAACTTTCAGGATTCATATGCATTTCATATTTTCTCACAGTTTTGAACAAGCAGGCACTTAGGAAGTTTAAAAAATAATGGATTGCTTTTCCTGCTGACTTCCAGGGCATTTTTGTTTGCTGGCTCAGGTCACACACTCTCCTGATCACATTTTTGTCTCTTTTTATTTCTTCTCTAATCTTTAATCTGGATGTTACTTCTCTTCCTGCATCTTAATGCTAAGGTTGCCCAAAGCTTTGGTCCTTTCATATCTCCAGCTTCATGAGTCTCAACTCTATTCTCACTTGAACTCAGTCCTCATGTTCTCTATTGTCTAACATTCTTTTCCTTTTTGATGTTCAAGTAAGCTCAGTCTTCTTCTTTTTCTTCCAAAGTAGAATATCTTTGATTCTAGTTGCATTCATACTTCTGCAGTTTTTCTCTAGCACTCCAACTTAAAATCTCAGAAATCATTTTTGACCCTTTCAGCATCTCTTTGCTCCTCCTAGGGTTTCTGTGCTCTTTCCTCTGCTGTCTTCCTGGCTTACCTCCAGTGGAGGAGAGAAGAGGCTGTGTTGTATGGAGAGGAGACCACACACTTTGGTCAGAAACTCTACCTAGCTGGTTTCAAACCTGAGTGAGTACCAAGCAACTCACTAGGTAGGCAACTTGGAGCAAGTTATTAAAATTCTTTGAACAATGTCAGCTTTGTGTTTGAAAAGTAAGGAGTATTAATTCTTACATTATAGGATTGTTGTAAATATAAATACTAATATTTGTCTAAATACCAACAGTGTCTTATACATGTTAACTACCCACAAAATGTTGGTTGAAGTGTATGGTAAAGTTTTTGTGACATTACATTATCATATGAATTGCCATGTGGGCTAAGAAAAGTACTAACAAAAAATCTGTATCGTATAAAATATGTGGATTCTATGATATTTTTGGCAAAGATAATATTTATTAGGGCAGTTAAGAACTGAGTTTTACAGTTGAGTTATATGAATAGGAAGCCCTCTGAAGACTCATTTCCTTGAAAGTGTAAAAAAAAAAAAATGTGGGTGTACATAGGCTAATAGTCATGCATGTCAATCTATATTACACATTGGGAAGATTTTAGAAATGGATGGACAAACCCAGGTCTTCAAGTGGCAAGCAATAACATTGAGACATCTTGTCTTGGTTACTTTTCTGTCATTGCTGAGACAAAATAACTGACACCTAAAATGAAAGAGGAAGGATTTTGTTTAGCTTACAGTTTTTGGAGGCTTCAGTTTATACTCAGCTGGCTCCAAGGTAAGAGCCACAGATGGCAGAGGGTCAGTTATTCATGGCAGCTGCAGGACAAGAGCAAAAGGACAAAAGGGGAGGAGCATAGAGAGAAGACTCTTTCTCTTATATAGTATGTAGGCCACATCCATAATTCCAGGATTCACAAACTCTAGAAGCCTGCCTTCCTGACTTTGTGAGGCTTTGGGGGAACATCCGAACTCAAACCATAACATGTCTTAATTTTCACTGTGAATATCTTTTATTTATATTTTTTAAAATTTTTTTATTTAAAGAGAAACAAAAGCATGTAAAGGGTAGAGATAATACAGAATTCCAAAAAAAAGATAAACAATAAGAAATCATTAGTTAATAAATTACATATTGACCTCTTAGAAATAGTTGTTCAAGTTACAAAATTAAAGCATACAAAGTAGATAGTCAAACAGTAAGAGTGTAAACAGCTACGCATGCATGAGGCTCTACATGTATTTCTACCCTTTCTGTATTAGAGGGAAAAATTTAGCAAGACAAAACAAAACAAATTCCTATAAAAACATGAAATCAAAAAGTCATATAAAACCACAGTACAAGGTGATCTACAATGATTACTGTGTTGTTTCTTATTATCTTCAATAGAATTGTCTATATCATCAAGCATAATTGAATATAGCAGTATAATTGAGTATAGCAGTAAATAACAATATTAGTAAAAATAAAACATTGTAGATAGTATAAATCTTCAAAGGCAGGTAATAATCAAACCATAGTGAATATTCTAGTGAATCTTGTCATCTTAAGTGCAGTTGCCTATACACTCAGACTTGATACTATCAATCATAACAGCTTTTGTATTGATAGAATAAAATCTATCAATACAAAATAGTGATCCAACAAACCAGATTCGATTACAATCAATTATGGTAAAACAGTGTAGGTTTTACAGAGCTTTAGATTAAGTTAATAGGAAATGAAGGATGATTACCATACTATATCCTGTTATTTTCGGGATTACTGTCCGTGCCCTCAAATGTAGTACAGGTAGAATGACTGGAACAGAATATAATACATGTAAGCAGAGTAGTGTGAGTAATGTGGGTTTTTTAAATCCTGGTGCACTATTAACAATATAGTGTATCAAGGCCATCAATGTTAGAGATTATAGCCATCCTTCTCTGCCTCATTTCTGCTATGCTATTTTTCTGCCTTTGTTTGTCTACTTTTCCCCTTCATTCTACTGCTTGCTTCGTTCACTGAGGCCTTTCTGCTACTGTTCCTAAAATCTTGGTATTTTTTTTCTCTCTCTCTAGACTGTCCTTCAGTAGTCTCTGTAGGGTTGGATTGGTGGTCACAAACTCCCCCAGTTCCTCTTTGTCATGGAAGCATCTTGTTTCTCCATTAATTTCTAGTGACAGTTTTGCAGGATACATCAATCTGGGCTGGAGGTTATTTTCTTTCAGGGCTTGGAATTCTTCACTCCAAGCTCTTCTTGATCTGATGGTCTGTGTCGAGAAGTCAGCTGTGATCCTGATGGGCTTACCTTTATAGGTAATCTGTTTCTTTTCTCTGACGGCTTTTAATATTCTGTTTTTACATTGAATTTCTGGTATCTTGATTATTCTATGTCTGGGTGTAGATCTGTTTTGGTTGTAGGTGGCTGGAGTTTTGTATGCCTCACATAACCGAATGTCATTTTCTTTTTCCATGCTTGGGAAGTTCTTCTTAATTATTTCCGTGAATAGACTTTGTAATTCGCCTGTATGTATTCCTGCTTCTTCATTCACATTTCTTATTCTTAAATTGTAGATTCTCTTGTCATCTTCTAGCCTTTGTATTGTTACTGCCTGTTTCTTTGTTGTTTTTAAGAGATCTTTCCTTTCGTGATCACACATTGCAAACTTGTGTTCAAGTTTTGATAGTCTATCCTTAGTTTCTTTTAAGGCATTTTGCCAGCTTTCAATGGAGTTTTTAATTTCCTAGTAGTCTCTTTGAATCTGCTTTTCTTTATATTCTTTATTGAATCTATACTTTCTTTATATTCTTTATCAAATGTTTCTCTCCTTTTTTGTGTGTTCCTCCCTTCTTCCATCTGTATCATCCTGAGAGATGCTTCCTGAGAGCATTTCTTTTATTACTCTACTCATATCTTGCTTTACCTGATTTAATATTTCAGTTTTGAGCTTGTCTACAAGGTCCCCAAGATATCTCTTTAATGTCCATTGAAGCCATGTCTGATGTTGTGTGTTAGCTGCCCTCAGTCTCCCTTGTTTTTCCCTCTCCTGGATCAGTGCTCTCAGGGTTCTGGGCTGGGGGCCTTCTCCTGCCTCTCTCTACTGTCATGGTCCTGGCTTCCTCCACACAAGTTACAGTGTAGGTCCCAGCCCCCTTCCCTGTTGGCCATGTTTCCTCCGATGCACGCTGGGAGGGACCTCCGCCCTCTCCTGGCTGCTCTTGTCACTGATATTAAAGTAGCAGTTGTGTTTGCCTGCCCATCCCCACCTGACCAGCCAAACTTCAGGTGCTTTCACCTGGTTAGCACTTGCTAGGTGCAGGGAATCAATTTGGGACGGCTCATTGTGTCCCAGCCAGGGGCACGGCCCTGTCCAAGCAAATCTCAGGAATCTGCTCTGGGGAGGGAGCAACCAACTGAAGTCACTGTCGCTCCCAGTTCAGGCTCCTCCTGCCAGATTCCAACATGTTGTCCATTTGGTTTTGCCCTTCCTGTGGCGGTGGGGAGTCTCATTCCCAGCACTGACCATGGATTAATAATGGTCCCTTTGCTGGCTCCGCTCTCTGTTGGGCTCACCAACCCCCAACTTCAGTGCTGCTGTGCTTCCTGTGAGTGGCAGCAGGAACGAGTTTGGGTGGCTCTGCCTGCTGGCGCAGATTCAAGCTGGTGCAAACTTGGTGGGTCACCATGAAAACGCTGTGTCCTGTAAGTTTTAGCTGCTTCATTTGTAGTCCCGAAGTATTTGACAAGCTTTTTTACATTTTAATTTCTTCCTGTGTCAAGAGAATCCATCTCCCTCTGTCTGGGTCTCTCCAGGGTGTTTTATTCTGGCACATACGTTGTTTCTCCTGGGAGGCTTTGTATTTTGTTGCTCGCTGATTGGCCATCTTGTCTTCTCCTTTTTAAATTTCTTTCTCTTTTTTTTTTATCGGTACTGGGGATTGAACTCACGACCACACGCTTGCAAGGCAAGCACTTATGCCACTGAGCTAAATCCCCAGCCCAATATCTTTTATTAACTTGGTGTCTCTGAGTAAAAACTTGTCTGACTAGTGCATGGCCATTTAAGTCAGTATCAATATCCCTTTTTTGCTGGGAAAATATGTTAAAGTAAAAGAAAAAAAATTCTTGGCTTTAGTGGGTTGTCATGGGGAAGAAGGAAGGTAAGGTTATCAGGAAATTAAAGTTCAGACCACCTGGAAGAAAGCTTCCCTATGTGGGCATCATCTCCAATGCCAGGGCAGTTTTCCCGGCTACCACCTGCATACAGTTTTCCTGTGTGCTAGCAGCACCCTTCTGCACAGGAGTACTTTTGGGGACATAGGGACATAGGGTGCAGGCTACTGCTGTTTTTTGTGGTGCCAGGAATTGAACCCAGGGTCTTCACAATGAGGTATATCCCTAGCCCTTTTTATGTTTTTATTTTAAGATGGGGTTTCATTAAGTTGCTGGGTTGCCCAGACAGAGATCAAATTTGCAATCTTCCTGTTGCAGCTTCCCAGAGTGGTCCCTGCAATTTTACTATTTAAAACCCCAATCCTACATTGTTGCCTCTGAAAGTGTCCAGCAAATTAACATTCTTGGTGGTATTGGATATTGAGTTCTTTTTAAGAATCCCTCTTGATAAAATTTTAAGCATCCAGTTTCAGTTTAAATGAAGGAAATTTCAAGTAATAGTTTTCAGAGCATAATAGAGGCCTTGTGCTTTGGGAATTGAACTGTTAGAAGAAAGGAGAGAAAATAACTGACATGGAGCTGGCTATCAAGAACTGGTCTTAGAACTGTAACATGGATTACTGGTAGCAGTTACTGGTAACTATGGATTGCTGGCCGTTAGGGGTATAAAGATGGAATATTTTAAACTGTGGGTTATTTATACTTCTGAGGAGATTGACAGGCTGTTAGTGTGGGAAACCAGCTCGGTTGCAATAGCCAAATATGGTGCAGGTATGCACAGAGTAAATGCAGGACAGGGTTGTGGCAGAAATTTGCCTAAATTTTGAGTTGCTTTAGATGCTCACTTTTGGGCCTGGCCTTTCTTACAGTTTTCTTTCCTAAAGTGAATCCTTTACCTTCTCAAAAGATGACTTTCAGTTGTGTAGAGAGCGAAATTGATTGGTACATCTTTTAAGAACAAGTTCAAGATTCAACTGAAATGATGATTCTGTTTCCTGGTTTGAAACAATTTAGATTTTCAAATGACTGTCATATTCAAATTGTCACGAGCCTTAATTGCTTTCGTAATTAAACTCAGGTTCCAAATTTGATGCATAATCTCAATTAAATTGTTGTCAAAGGTATAGCAAATTGATTAGGGCCCATTTTAGCGTGATGAGGCTCTGGGTTCAGTCTTCCCAAAATAATAACATCAATAGTAATTAAAAGTTTTTTCAGTCTTGAAAAAATTAATGTAAAATAATTTTAGTTGTAAAAATAAGCATAAAGATGATGTCCATTTGATTTTAGTTTCATGACAAAATTAGACTAAAATATCACCAGGCAACAGAAGTAGTGCTTTTGTTGTTGTTGGTAATTGTCTTAGACATACTATGATGGTAAAAATGAAGAGAACAGCCCCCGTTATGCAGGGGAAGTAGTCAATCATTAACAGAAACAAGAGTGAGACATTTTGCCAGCATGGACTTTTTTTAAAATGGAATAAGCAGGAAAAAGGAAATGGTTCTCTTTTATGCATATTTTTCTCTGCCAAGTGTATGTGAAGGCAACAGGTGTCATGTAGGTCTTCTGATTTTAATGAAAGGTGAACAGGGTAAAAAGAGCACAGAAACAAAGTGAAAGGCAGTATCCTTTGAAAAGGAAACTTACATGGATAAAGTAACAATATTTCTGTTTACTGTAGGCTGGTGCCAAGCACACACAGTAGTAATATGAACTATCACTCCTGGATGTGGCTATTGTTAGCTGCCTTCTGTCCACTGATACTCAGGATAGGGTGAGCCTATGTTGTCCATGTCCGTGTCCTGCTTTCGCCCCTGGGCCCTTCAGATTTAGGTCTGTAGCATTTTCTTAATAGCAATGGTTAATGATTTTATGTCATTACATCTCTTACTCTTTGAAACCAAGTAGTAACTAGAGATGATGATTCATGGGATTCATGTTTTTCAGAGAAAGGGTAAGATCCTGTAATTAAAGAAAATGGGAGAGAAATTCATTCATGTGATTATGTGTATGTTCTAGCCTTGGTTATTCAGATTGGAAATAGATATACTTGGCTGGCTTGGAGTTGCGATTTTATGGTGTAGTCTGGTTCTCCCTGGCATGTCTCTGAGAGATCACCTGTCTTCTTTGCTGGAATATGTTTTCAGTGAGTGGACCATGAAAACACATTTTAAAATAAGCTGAAGGCAGATTTTTCAGTTAGAAAATACAATATATAAAAAAGAAAATGAAGTAAAGTATGCATATCCTTTTCAGTCACCTCTCCCCTACTTTGCCACATTAATGGTTGTGTGAATCTTATATATGGATTTAAATTTGGGCTAAGTATCTTTACATCCATAATCTCATGTTAGGTAGGTTTTATTATCTGTGTTTCAGAGCTGACAATATCCAGGAGATTAAATGACTTACCTAATGTCGCAGAGATGATGTTTTGGCAGAGGTGTGATTTGAACCCAGGTCTTCTGACTCCAAAATGGCACCCTTTTCTGTGGCACCTAGCAGTCAGTTGAACAGGTCACTTTGTTATACAATTTTTTTCTATAACACATTTCCTGAGTTCTCTGTTCCATTATTAAAGAAACTGATACACTAAAAGTAAAGAAGCATATTTTAGTAGAATTTTTAAAAAATACTATATGCACTGATAATAAAATAACATAAAATATAGTATTTATTTATTGTAATGTATTTAAGGAAAATAACTCTTTGATAAACCAAATACTAACCAAATAACACCAAATCCTAACACTGAATTTCAAAGTATGGGCATTACTAAGTTCCATCATCAGAATAAGACTCTAAAAGTAAATCCTAAGAAGTAACTTAGTTTGTGCAATTCTTAATTTAGGAATTAAGTGAGGGATATCAGTACTTGAAATGGGGAGAAATGAATCCTACAAATTCAGGCTACCAAAATGTTTAGATTATGTTAAACTACTTTGTTTCATCTTGAGGTGAAGAAATAGACACAGCAAGTAGGACTTATTTATCTGAAAAAGACGTAAGACAGAGCAGTAACTGCACAGGGATCTGATAAAAGCCTTTCCCTCCTTCCCACCCAGGCTTCTTCTGGAAAAGGCAGGGACAGGGGCAGGAGTCAGTGGGCAGGCTCCACTCTGGCAAGGGCAAGAAATCTCAGGCCACCGTTACTGAACCTGTAGTTTCTACTTCTAAATGGACAGGCCTGTGAATTTACCCTTTTTAATGAGTAAGCAAAAAAATAAAAATAAAGTTTGCTTTTAGATGTGGCTCAGAGGCTAGATTTGAAAATAAATGTTGGCCATTACTTTATCAGCTACTATGAGGCCTTATTTTTAAACATTCTTTCCATGAAGGGTCTGATTATAGCACAGAGGCCCACAGGAGACAAGTGGGGGTAGGAGAGTGGATTGTGGCCTGAGGCACTTACTTGCTTGAGAAAATTGCTGCCAGATGAGTGGTTTCAGAAAGCTAAGGCTGCTGATGTGGTCTGTAGTGGGTTCAGGAGGAAATAAACTGCATTTCCTCCTGTCCTTAATAAATACTTGCTGGAGAGCTGATGGGTTTTTGTATGCCTGTGTATTTCCTTTTTCTGCTGGGGAAATTGCAAGTAGTACAGCAACATCCTGTGATAAAACACATGAAATATAGACTGAGGGAACAGATGGATGAAGTAGAAGTGTGCCTGTGTCTGTGGCATCTTGAATTATGATGAAGTTCTTGGCAACATGGGTGATTAATTCATTGTATATGTGGAGTATGTGGGACCTAATGGGAGATAAGCCATGGAATTAGTAACTTTTAATCTAAACAATATTTATTCCCATCGAAGAAGCCATGAATGCTTTCACAGACTTATGTTATATTTTATTTGAAGTGAGTACACACCGTGCAAGCATTACAGGGAGAATAAAAATGAGTGAGCAGAGCCTTCTTTGCATGACTTCAGAAACTGATAAATGACTTGCCCAATTCCATAGCTTTTGCTCTGGTCAGGTGCATATATTGAGGTGCTGAGACTAGGCATAGTTTAGCACTGTGTTTCTAACCGAAAAACATAGGAAAGATCTCAATTTGAAATTGTTAATTCCATGAAAATGTGAATATCAAATTTTCTGGGAAGGTGTCCCTGTGATCCTCTCTTCAGAAGGAAAGGTACATATGGTTCTAAAATAATGAGTTTGTCTTCTTAATATTTTTGTCAATCCTCACTTTCTGAAATGGCATATGAATAAATATTATATAGCCACAAATTGCATTTCAAATTGTTTACTTGCTACCCTTTAATGGAGTTCATTTTTCCGGAGGTGGTATCTACAGAGCCTTTGTAAGAGTTTGAAGAAAGCCAGCAGGGCACCAAGGGGACTGCTTCAGCCAAAAAGAGTCCCACTGGCTTTCTGCAGCAGAAGGGAGCGAGATCTGACAGGACACAGAGAGTGGCCGGTGGCCCCAGTTTCCCTCTCCAGTCCCCCCACCCTGCCCAGCAGAGAGTGTTGGTGGGCCCAGCACCCCCCTTCTGTCCCTCATCCTAACTGGGAAAGTGCGCCAGCTGCTGTATCCAGTGGCAGAGACCCCAGAGGGATCTCAGTCTCCCTCCTTCTGTGGACCTTCTTAGAGAAACTCCTCCTTCTGCCTCTCTGGAAATAGTGTCCTTTACAGAGCTATGCAACAGAGAGAAGACAGGGTTATGTTGTTTCTTGCCTGGGTCGAGTTATCTGGCCCTGAATTAGCAGTGCTATCAGGGCACTGGCCCAGAAGGGCCGGGTCAGAAAAGTTTTTTCACATAGCATAGTACCAGCTTTTTGTATTTCCTTCCTCCCTACCCCACTCCCTTCTTCCTTTACTTCTTTTTGTGGTGCCTGAATATCAAATCTAGGACCTCAGGCATTTCTGGGCAAGGGCTCTGCTACTGCGCTACATTCTCAGCCCTGGCACTACCTTTTGTAAAGCTCGTCAGTTACAGATACCCTTTGGTTAGCCAGATTCCTTCCCCTGGTGTGCATGTGTCCTTGGATGCGAATGGCTGAGACTTAGGTAGGATCTGTATAGAATACAACAGAGAAAAGCACAGGTGAATCTCCCTAGTGAGTTTTCACAAGCAGTAGCTCCCGTGTAACAAGTGTCTAGGTTGAATTTATCTTCTTATAATGATGTTTCTTTCCTAATTGTAAAAGTACCTGTAGAAATTAATTTGGAAAATACAGCAAAGTATATTAGAGAAAGTAGGAACCCCTCATTTTACTTGTGCCTTAAAATAACCACTGATATATTAGTGTGTTTCTCCTCCTTCCATGCACAAGTATGTATGTGCCTGTAAAAATACACACACAAGACCACCTCTAAAGCTTTCTGAATGTGTACAGACTCACATGAAGTTTTAATCAGGTGCAATCACATAGCATACAGATTTTCAGCCGTTTCATTGTGTGACTGTTGGCTATATCCACAAAATGGCAGGAAAAGAAAGTCAGGGAAACTGAAAAAACGCTTTTCTCTTTATTTGGCAGCAGGGAATAGGACTTTTTTTTCCACTAAATATGTATTTTTAATAAGTCATGTTAATTTTTTTCATACAAATAGGCAAAAAAGGAATAGAATTCATTCTGACATGTTTTATTTAATAATATAGTATTTAATATTCCACTATGAATATATAAACTGACAAGGAAAAAAGTAAAAGGTCCATTTACCTCATTAAGTGATACATTTTTAATAAAATGTACTTTTTATGATTAATAATTCTACATATATTTTTGTTGATTGCATGCTAATAATTGTTTTTTTTTAACTAGATTTTTTTTGGTACCAGGAATCGAACTCATGACCTTGTGCTTACCAGGCAGGTGCTTATTATGCCTGCTGAGCTAAACCTTGGCTCTGATGATTGTTTTTTTAACCTCTTAAAAAATTGATTAATTTTGTTTGCTTCATATTTTTATTAGTGCATATGGCTTTATGGATTAATAGGTTTCACTTTGGCATATTTGTGTGTGGACAAATTGCTGTACTCCATCTTGCCCTTTCCCCGACCTTTCCCCTACTTTTACATGTTTTGAGGGAGAAGTTTAATGTGTATATTGTATTTTGATCAGATTCAGACCCCCTCATGTATCTACCCTTACATCCACTCTTCCTTCCCCAGAGAAAAAGAGGCTCTTGCGGGGAAGAGGCTGAAACAAAGGGCTAATATATAAATAAGGAACATTTGTATATTTCATGGATCCAGTATCTTTGCATCTGTCAAAATATTAATGAGTTCAGAGCCTTCTAGGTACCTACCCTTGCCATGCGGGCATGGGTCAAACCTCAGCTCAGACTGTCCACTGCTCTGTGGAACTAAACCCACCCTGGCCTCCAGGCTCACATTGCCGGAGGCCACTTTTTCTTTTTTCACTTAGCTCCCTTGCAGACCCAGAAATAGACTTTAATTATAGCAACCCTTTTTTAAAACAAAAGCACGCTGAGTAAAAACATTAGAAATTGGTCCAGTGATTTTGTAAATTATGCTGAAATTCTCTTCTTCATTAAAACTAACATGGATGAAATGATGCCTTGGTGGTGCTCATTGCTTTGGTCTTAGCTGAGTTGCACATATTGTCAGGAGGAAACAGCTGGCATCTGTGTTAATTTTCTTTAATAAAACTTCTGATATAGTCAACTTTAAAAGAGGAAAAATTGATTTTGGCTCACAGTTTCATGGTTTTAAGTCCTCGGTCACTTGACCCATCACTTTGGGAGCTGTGGTGAGGCAGTGCATTATGGTGGAGAGCACCTGCTGGAGTGAGCTGCTCACCTCATGGCAGCCAGGGAGCAAAGAGGGAGTGGAGGAGACCAGGGTCCCATAGGCCCCTCCCGCAGAGCACACTTCCAGCGACCTAAGACCTCTGCCCCGCCTCACCTCCTAAAGGCTTCACCATCTTCCTGTAGCACCACCCACCACGGACTGGGGCAGACATCCAAGTCCAAGGTTTAGCAGCACTAGCTTCCCATTGCTGTTGGCTGTGTTGTCTCTATTCCCCTTGGCTGGCCAAGGGCTCAGCTTCTACAGAGGACTTGATGGCATTCCTTGTGTTGGAAAAGTTGTTTCTTTAAAAACTGGGCATCTATTTGTTTACAACTGACACATAGTTTATAGTGTGATAATTCATTATATGCAGGAAAATGTTTAGATCAAGTCAGTAGTTAGTAACTAAACATAAGTTGGAAGTATTTGAACTCTTCTAGTTTTATTTTGCAATATATCATAAATTGTGGCAAACTGTAGTCACCTTACTGTGAATGGAATACTAGAATTTGTTCTTTGTGTCAAGCTGTGTGTTGGTACCCACTATCTAATCTTTATCAATGACCATGGTTCTTTTTGTTAATATACTTTATGTTGTCATACATGTGTAATTTTGTTATTACATACACAGAAAATGTACTGGACTCTTTGTAGAATATTTTCTTGTAGCATTCTTTTTTCCTTTCTTTTCAAAAATGTCTTTACAGAAAGTATGAGATGGCCTTTCTGTTTACACGTGCTCTTGTTGTATTGTCTTTGCAGTCGAAATCAGCTGTCTTCCCTGCCTGCCTGCCTGTGTGGTCTGCCTCTCAAAGTCTTAATCGCAAGTAACAACAAGCTTGGATCACTCCCAGAAGAGATAGGGCAGCTCAAACAGTTAATGGAATTGGTATGTTACTGATTTTTCAGATGCTATTTGTGTTTGTTGACTGATCATAACTTGTGAGCATATTCAGCAAGAATTTTTGCAAAACTTTGACAAGAAGGAGCCTATATATAGTCCATCTCTAGTTACAAAATACCCAAGGCTGGAAGTTTTATGAAGAAAAATGGTTTATTTAGCTCGTAGTTTTTGAATAGTCCAAAATCAGTGGCCTCATGTATTCAGCCTCTGGTAATGGACCCCTTGGTCACAGCATGTTGATGGCGTTATGGGGGGAATGGATATGAAAGGGAGAGGCCGCGTGGTAAGATGGAAGCCAGAGAGCCAGGAAGGACCAATATTGCTCTTTTTTTTTTAAATAAATCACTCATGAGAATTCCTTGGGGTCCCATGAGAACTGTCAGTCCCTTCTAAGGGCAATGTCTCAGTAACCTAATCACCTACTACTATTAGGCTGTACCTCTTAAAGGTTCCACTGCTTCTGAACTAAACTGGGAGAATAAAATAAAATAAAATAAAATAAAATAAGGACTACATGTCCAGTGCATGAAAGCCTGGGGGTAACTACTTCCAAACCATAGCAGAGCCTAAGGTATATGAGGGCAGTATGTGACAAGCATGGTAAGTAGGAAAACATGAAACCAATAAGTATGGCTTTGCTATGACACAGTTCCTGAAATTTACACATTTCCTGTAGTTTATAGTTCCTGAAGTTTGCAGGATTTACAGTTCCTGGTTACCAGGTTATCGCATTAGGGCTAGATGATTTTTTCAGATTGCATATAAATTTATGAAAAATGATGGTTAAGCTAGAAAAATAAGCTGAAAATAAGTTAAAAGGCCACATTTTTGTGAAGTTATATAATTAACTCAGGGAACTGCAAGAACACAGTACTGTGACTCAAGATTTTTTGTCTGCCCAGAATAGCACTATCTCCAGTCCCAAGGCACATGAGCTGCTGGGTTTGTTATAAGAACATCCTGAGCTTTTGTTAGCATCTTGTCCTGAGCCCAGCTCCTACTAGAATTGTAGCCGGTGGCCTGGTTACCTGGTTATCACAATGTCATCCCAAGTTGTGTTTTTTCTCCACCAGCAATCATTTTGGGACCCTCAACTTCTAGAACATTAGGGCCATAGAGAATTTAAAAAAAGGTTTCTAGTCCAACTGTTGACCTCTTGTCCAAATGAAGAAACCCAGTTCAGAAAGACAGTAAGTGACGTGTGTGAAAGGTCAGCCTGGTATCGCTAAGTGGTAACCTAAGCTCAGACACCCTTTCCAGCACCAAGCAGTGAAATGCACTTTATGACTGTGTGATTTCAGATGCAGTGATGACGTACTTTAAAAGGTAAAAAAGAAGCAAGTGAGATTAATTTTAATACTATTTGATTTAGCTCCAGATAGCCAAAAATTACTGTGATATTTCGCATTCCTTTTTTCACACTGGACCTTGGAAGTCCAGGAGGTGTTACACACTGACAGCACATCACTGATCGGACCTGCCCCTTCTCTGTGCTCAGTGGGTGTGTGGTTGGTGTTCACCCTGCTGACACTGCAGCTCTTCCTGCTTCACAGCCCCTCTGCATCTGAGTAAGTTTGCTCTTTGTAAAAAAGCATTTGTCTGTAAAGTACATGAGAATTTAGTAAGTTGACATTACTTAACCACGACAGAGTGATATGAATGACCTTAGTTAAGGTCACCAACTAAAAAAAGTTAATTTTCCATCCACTGGCATTTATCTTTGATAGCATTTTGCTTAAAATAATAGTGTTACTAAGGTAACTGTGTGAGATTATTTTTAGTTATCAGTTGGAAAAAAAAAAACTCCTTGGAGAGCTTAGTATAATTCTAGGTTCACCATGGGAGGCTTTTGTTTTATAGTCACATATTACCAATTTGTTTAAAAAAAAAACTTGGGAGCTCCCCAGTTGCTCAGAATACTTGAACCAGCTAAAACTTCTGAGCTGCAATAATCACTCAGCTTTTTAGCTTGTAAACACTGCTTGCTGTTTTGGAAAAATAACTTTTTACATTTTCATATCAGACTCAAAGCATCTTAAATTGAGATTTGAATGTTCTTCCCAGCATGGGCAAACATTCCAGAGTTAACTTCCACTTGATAAACAACACCAGAATATCTTAGCCGTCTGTGAAAAAATAGCTTTCCTTTCCTATGTTTGAAAGAAAGTGGAACTGGAAAATGTTATCTTACTTTTGTAAGATGGCGTTTGTAAGATAACACCTGCTGTCCCGGTACTAGGGAGGCTGAGGCAAGAGGATCACTGCAAGTTCAAGGCTGGCCTAGGCTACACAGTGAGTTCAAGGCCAGTCAGTTTGAGCTATATATCAAGACTTTGGTTTTAAAATATTTTTTTAAAAATTATCTTACCTTTGTAATTGTGTCACTGTTAATCTAAGAATCTTAAAACAGAAAGGGTTCCTGGTCCAGCCATTGGCTGGTGTAGCCATTTGTGATTGTGCAGGGAGTGTTGAAAAGTGGATGTTCCTTCTCCTCTGAGGATGCCACTAAAAGCACCACTGAGATGTCTTCTTGAACTGACAGCAGTGGCCAGGTTGTATTTCTAAAATGGGACAGTAGAACTTAGGGAATCCTAGCTCCGGAGTTGGTCCCTTAGCATCATTTCCATTAGGTATAATCTAGAACTTTCCCACTTCTTTGGCTGCTGTGAATGACTTCTGCAGCTGTTGCCTCACAGCTGTGACATGAGTATATGTTGCCTTGTCAGCCTGTCTCTCTGTGTGTGCTTTCTGTAGGGGAAGAGGTGACATGTATTATTTCACATAATCTCGTAAATAACCCAGCAAGTCAGTTATCGTGTTTACATTTTGCAGGTGAGTTTCAGTTTCAGAATTATTTCCCTAAAGCCATGGGGCTACATGGTGGATCTGGGGTCAGAACGAAGCTGGTTTGATGACAGTCTGCAGCCCAGGGCAGCCCCACCTCCTTAGTGAGGCTGGCTAGTGTGGCTGGTTTCTCCTGGAGAGGGCCCATGAATTCTCTTCCTCAGACCTCCTTACCTCACCTTGCAGATACAGTGGTTGGCATAAGCCACAAACACTGGAGAGTTAACCCCAAAAGGTTCAGAACAAGTGGGCATGTTGTTGAAAGGTTTTTCCCCCTGTCGAGCCAAGCTGGGTGGTTAAGTGTCTGAAATCTTCTTTCATGTCAGCTGTCCTCATTTTGCTCATTGGAGCATTGGAAGCATGACCCTTGCCCTGTGAATGTGGTGTGTTTGGTAAGAGCTGCTGTATACATGCCACGTGGTTTAATAGAGAGCTGAGAAGACAAACACACTAACACAATAAATGGCAGCCTTTTATGGGGCATTTTTTGCCAAAGATCAAAGAATCTCTTCATTGGTTCTGTATGCATGACAGCATGCTGGGGTTCACAGGCAGCCTGGTGCTGCTTGTTGATTTGGTTTTTCTCTGTTCTGTCCTCCCCCACTTCTGCAGTACAAGCTTTTCCCTCTTACCTTCTCGTGGGAGAACATAGGGTCACTCATTTAGAAACTCGTCCTTACAGTGAAAAAATTCTCCAGGTCCGCCTCAAATAAAAATAACTGGTTGGAAGGTACATTTCCTGGCCCTAACTAGACACATTGCTTTTTATTCACTTTTCCTGAAATGTTGGGTTGTGTGGAGACTTTAAATTCAAGGATCAACTATAGACATACGATATATAGTATAGAGCAGCTTTAGAGAAAAATTCTTCTTTATTACTTGTATGTGTAGCATTCCAATCTCTGAGGTAGGTTGTAGGGATGATATATCTGCTGTAACCATTTGTCCATTTGTGGTCTCTGGAAGTGTATCCTGACCTCCACGGTTTCTGTGGGAAGGTTGGAAATCCAGGGCTTGCTCAAACTGCCTGTGTGGCTTCCATTTCTGCCTTTCATATGAAGAGAAGGGATGTGGAGCGCATGTTTTTGTGGGTATGTGGATGGGTGTGAACTAGTTTTACACTGGAGAGTCATTGGTGTTGAGAGGTCATTTATTATAGCAGAGGGTGCTTGAAAAAATTTTAATTTTAAATAAATTGATCTTTTTTGACCACAAGCATTGAGGTTTTTTTATTGGCAAGAAATCATAGCTGACATTAGTGTACTAAGTATCTATGTTTCAGCCAAAGTCTTTTCATTGTTTATGATGTAGCAAGTGGATTTTCCTGCTGTTGGAAGAAAATTAGAATTGTTTAGTGTTCATCTCTTCTTTTTATATAGGCACCGAAAAGAGGATAAGACATTTAGATAAAGTTGCAGTGAATCATAGGAAACCCATTTCCACAAAAAGGGCATGGTTACATGGGTCAAAGCAAGTGATAATAGGTTGCATTTTCTGTGAGTGCATTCGCATTTCCTTCAATTAAATAAAAAGCTAGATTTATTACAGAAATTATACTTCAGCCAATAGTATCACCACCCCAAACCTGAATATAAGAACAAGGCTGAGTGTGAGGGACTGTCTGCCGTTCCACAGTTGTGTCCTGCTTCTTACTGGGACTCTTCTCTAACCAAGATCATCTTGACTGAGTTTATGTTGGTTTTGTTGGATATCATGCCTTTAAAAAACACTCTGGACTTTTGTTTACAGTATTGTTTTCTGAAATTGAGTTTTGCCTAGCTAGTAATCCCCAGGTTTATTCTGGTATTTTAAATCCTTCTCGTTTTTGCATTCTGAGGTAAGAAAACTTGGTAAGGCATCTAAGCACTTAGTAATCGCCCACATGCACTTAATACTTTCAGAGGCTTTTGTGATGAAAAGAGAATTTTCATTTCCAAAGTTTTTCTTTTGTTCACTTAAAAACAGGCTGATTAAATCAGTGGAAAATACATAAAATTTAAGTCATAGAATTTTCCATTTTGATTTTTTATGTCAATGACAAAATTGAACTGATTGGTCAATTGAAATTTTAATAATATTATAACACAAATATATGGTAATTTTATTTCACTTAAGCTTAGAATAATTATTCTTTTAAGGCATAGCTTAGGGCTAATTAGAAAATGCAGATAGAATTAATTTGACTATACTACTAAGTAAACAAGTCTGGAATTTTTACTAATTGCAAAAGGGTGAATTATTAGTGCTATTTTAAAAATTTATCTTCCTAAATGTTATCTTAAAGTAACAAAAAAAATTCCTAAGTATTTCTTACCTTAGACTAAATTTGAACAGAAATATTCTAGAAGATGGGACTAATCTAGAAATACTGCTTGTATTTTTTCAAAACTTACATATCTTATCCCTGGGCACCTAGACAATTATCTCATTTCTTCATCTTTCTTCAGCTAATTAAGACAGTTCCCCATGGGATTTTAGTTTTGTGATGAAATTCACAGCCTGTTTAAAATTTGGCAGGGTTCAGTAACTTATGAGAAAGTAGAATTTTGCACCATTTTCTACAGTATTGATTGTATAATGGTGAATAGTCTTTATCTCTTTTATGTGCTAAAGCTGACTGGGCATTTGCCCTGTTGTTTTATCAGGACAGGAAATAATTGACAACAGTGCAGAATATCAGTAAAACAATCTGACTTTTTCTGTATACACTTCAATGTGTGAAGGACAGCTGGCCCTTGTGTTTCTGTATGCAGATGTCCTGTCTTGTACATGGAAAATACTGATTTTTATCATATATGAAGTTTTTTTCCTAAGTATATTGAGTAACTTTTTTCTACTGATAAATACAGCTGACAGGAATTGATTTTCTTTGATATGATCATTATATTAGAAATATATGTTGGAATCCAGGCATGGTGACCCATGCCTATAATCCCAGAACATAAGGCATAAGGCAGGAGGATTGCCATTTGTTCCAGGGGTACACAGTGAGATCAAAGGGTCTTAAAAATACAAAAACAACAGCAACAACAGCAGCAAAAATGACCACTATGAACAATAAAATATGTTGGAAAAATTACCTTACATGTAGGAAACAATAATGCCTTGATTTCATGGGATGATCCATACAAAGCAAGTTGTGTGTTGTTTCTGCTGAAAAATGGAATGAGTTCCTTTCAGTAGATTTCACCCTGTGCATGTGCCGTCTATGTTTTTGCTTCCCTTTTCCTATTCTTTATTTAAGAGAAAATTTGTTCTTAATAATTATGTCCTTGAAGCTTCTGACAATTTCACATTGAAAATCTATGATTTTCACAATATGGAAAAGGGCCTTTTAGGGTCATTCCTGGGACTTAGAAAAGCCCATTTTAGAGTTCAGTAACATTGGTGCATGATGAGACCTGCAGGTAATGATCAGCAGGCTCCAGTGTAGGAGGCAAGGGGACTCTTTCAGAGATATGGTGCTGGAGGAATTGGCAGACCTCATCTGAGGTGCTGGTCTTGCTGCAGATGTGTAAACTGGTGAACAACATAATGAGATTTGCACTCTGACATCTCTGTAAAGGATGGATCCGAGGGGAGATGGATGTGTGGAAACCAAGCAGGAGACTTACACTGTCCAGGTGAGAGGTGAAAGCTTGTCTAGACTAAAGGATAAACTGGGGTCAGGGAGAGGAGAAGAGGGAGGGGCCTAAGGAAAGAGAGATTAGGGGATGACAAAGATAAGATTGTGAATGTCATGGCTTCCATGTCATGGGTGTCAACAGATGGTTCCAATCATAAATTAATGGGTATTATTAGCCTTCTAAAACCAAAAACTACAAAAGCCTATTTCCCACAGTCTTACTTTAGATTATATGGGAAAATAACCAGCTGGCTACAGGGTTTCCAGCCACATAGTAAAACCTCCATTTTAAATAAATAGTGCATCCACACAGTGTGTTAATTCTCCTAGCTGTGGGAGTTCGGTAAGGTAGGATGCATCATAATCTTCCTTCCTGTTTAGAGGCCTTGTGACAGAGTGACTTAATAATGGGTGGTAATTCCTTCCTGGTGCTCACTGGCACTTGCAAGCCTTGGGCCACTACACCTCATTTTCCTGATCTGAAATAGTAGGCTGGTAATATTGGCTTTGTTGTAAGAATTAAATAAAATTGATGCACACAAAAAATGAAAATGACAAGCAGCTGCTGAATGATATAAATGTCCTTTTTAAACTCCTTTTTCTTCCCTGAAAGAGTGTTTAAAACTGAACTTTCCTTTTTTCTTCTGTCCTGAGCCCAGCTTCTAGGGACCTGGAGACCAGTGTAAAATTGTACCCGCATATTTATCCAAATATTTAAGTTCCTTAAGGAGATTTCACATGAAATGTATGATTACATGGAGCAATGCGTTTATGATTCCTCTGCTTGCTTTTGATACAGGATGTCAGCTGCAACGAGATCACAGCATTGCCCCAGCAGATAGGCCAATTAAAGTCTCTCCGAGAACTGAATGTTAGAAGAAATTACCTTAAAGTTTTACCACCAGGTAAAAATAAAAAGGTGGGGGGAGGGTGAAAAAAATAGAGGACTTTTATTATTGTTTTGGTTTCTTTTGTGAAGAGAAGATGGATCTTCTGTGTATGTCTGTTGATATTAATAGTTTGAATTTCACGTGAGATAACAGAAAAGTGGTGTTCGAGATACAGTGTGAACCGACGGCTACAGCAGGAGCAGTCCCCTAAATAGTTGTGTGGAGTTGGGGAGGGCTGACTGTATTTGTTTGATAGAACTGCTGTAAAAAGAACCATAGACTGGCTTAAATCAAAGAAATTTATCTTCTTGTGGTTCCGGAGGCTAACAGTCTGAGATGTAGACATTGGCCTGGTTGGCTCCTTCTGAGCCTCTCTTCCTGGCTTGTATAGAAGCCACTTTCTCCTCCCAGACTTCACATTCTTTCCCCTCTGCATATTTGTATCCTTACCTCGTCTTACAACGATGCCAGTGGGTTAGGGTGCAGCCTGAGACTTCATTTTAACTTAATGACCCCCTTAAGGCCCTGTTTTCAAATACAGTCTCTATCTGATGTACTATGGTTAGGGGCCTCCACATATGAATTTGGGGGTGGGGGACACAGCAAGTCCACAACAGGAGCAGCAAGAATGGTTTTTGGACAGTTGTGTGATGTTTTGGAACATGAAGCTAACGATTTATGGAACACAGTGCTGCAAATCCTGGCCATCAGAATTTCTAGCCTGGGAGTCCTGATAGAGAACTAAGTCCTTAGAACATGCTTTCAAGTGAGGCCCTGCCTCTGCTGAGTGATCTTAGACTGGTGTCACTGGTATTTTGGTGAACTTCACTAGTGAGGGCTCCAGGGTCTCAGCAATGAGACTGTTATCCCAGCCAGAACATGGAGTCGCTTCCAAAGCCCTGCTGTAATAGCTGTGAACTCTGCAGTGTGTTCCCTGAATAGGGTTCAAGTAAGAATATAAATTTATTTAGGAATTTTGTGTCATGAAGAGCTTGGAAGCAGCCCAGTTGATGGTAGTGGATCTGAATTTTATATTTGGGTTTGAAGTGGATCAGGAATGAGTTGATGGGCAGCAAAACACAAAATGCATACTCTGTGTTTTTTTTTTTTTTGCTGATTTTTACTGTTTTTGTTTAAGATCTCTAGGTATAGCCAGTTGCAAACATATACTTAAAAATGTACTTCAGAGCAAAAGCATGTATTTGGAAACAGTCAGTCTTAGGCTAATATATCATTGATGCAGTCATCTGAGAGCTACCTGAATTGTATTATACTGTTGCTGTATCTTGATCTTCAGCTTAAAATACTAAAGAAAGAAAACAGAGCTCGTGAAATCATGGGGCAGAATTTTGTAAGCTGTAATATACTTGATGAATGGAAGACGCATGTGTTTGCCTGACAGCTTTCACCTTTGTAGCCTATAGTTTAAAGTGGAATATAAAGCTGTCTCAGTAACGTTTGCTACTTGTCATGAATTCACATAAAATATTGATTTTTAATTTGTTCGGTTCCATTTTTGGAATGTATAGTACCACTTTTCTTGCTCTAAGTGGATATAAAAGGAAAGCAAATTCGCACACAGATAATTTTCAGGCATTAAAAAAAACATTCACTTAAATTTAAGTTTCCATATTAATCATTGTGAAAATGTCACAAATAATTGAACTCCCATTTCCAAAAGGAAAATTTAATTATATCATTTTCACTTGCTGGCGAGAGTTTGAATTGTGGGGAAAGAGTGTGTATCTGTAAAACCAGCGGTGTCCTTTCCTCCCAGCACCTCTTCTTCTCTTACTTTAAAAGCATCCCTGTCCCTGAAAGATCAGTTACAAACCACTCTACTTTCCATTATTACCATTTCTCAGTTTTAATATTTTAAAATATATTCATAACTAAAACTTTTATTGACTAGAAAATCTTTTTTTCTTTTAATAATTTACCAAAATCTCCTTTCTTTTTACTTCACTCTGGAGAAATCTTAACAAAAAAGCATTAAGGATGCTTTTAGGCAGCACACTAAATCAAGGAATTTCTGTATTTACTCCCATGGTTGTCCTCTTTTTTTCCTCCTTAAATGGAAGTATCTAAAGAGGACCCCTCCTCTACACTTCGATTTAAGGAGGAAAAAAAAGATTTGTGGCCTAATCCCCCCTATCAATTTTGTGCTAGTTTTACTACAGTGAGAAGACCATGCTTTGATTTTTCTAGGACCAGAATGAGCAGAACTAAAATAACTATGCGTTCTCCTCTTTGCAGTCGAGGAAGTGAGTCTCCTTTTCCTCCTCCTCCCTTTCATCTTCTTCTTTCCCTTCCTCTCCCTCCTTCTTTTTCTTCTTTCTTCCCTTTTCCTGCTCCCTTTCTCTTTAGTTTTTCTTGGCTGCCTTACAGGGTATCGTTTTGTCTCCTATTTATGGCTGTGAACCTGTCTTGTTCTCATTTTCCCAAAGTACTATATAGTGTTCCAAATTGGAACCAAAAGGAAAGGATTCCTAATTTCATCTACCTGTAAGTTAAACATACTCCTGCTATGTTTTCTATGAATATAGCCCTCTATTCTTCCTTCAGAGCCATCATTTTAAGTGGCAGACAATTGCTGAAGATCGGGAGTAACTTGAGGAAATACAGTGGGCTCTGTCAAGGGGCCCTTTCTTTTATGTAATGCCCTCATCCTTAGCTCTTTTAGAAACTGTAAGATGCAAGGGAGCTATGATTTGTCCTTTCACTTTCATGCTTGTAAGTCCTTCACCTCAAGGTGCTCACAGCCCTTTCATCGTAACAAGAGCTATGACTGCATGGCCTAAGAGTCCTAAGAGTGAGGCAGAGAGTTGAGTTTGAATCATGAACTACTCGGGACATTTTTAAAAGGCAGGATCCTTGGCTTCGGCTCCTGGGGTCTGTATTGTACAGCCTGCCTACCGAGGTTCTGAGTTTGGGATCTGAAAGTTAGGTCTTCCTCCTCCTCTAGAATTTCAGTCACATTGCCCTTTCCTTTAATAAGACCGAGTAGTTTGCTAAGGAATGAAAGAGGGAAAATCACATATGTTTCCAGAATGTCTTGAATACTCAGAAGAGATATTTTACTAGCAGGTAAATCTTGTTGGTAGAAATTGAAGAGGTGTAACTATAAAAGTAGTGGGAAAAGAGAACAGTGTGAATTCTCACTCCTGATTACACTTCCTTTTCTGTGTCTAGTTCTTTCCCCTTCTTTGGAACCCGTGGAGTATTTTAAAACACTGCATTTACCCCCAATGGCCCCATACCAACAGTGTTAAGGCCCTGTTCTGTAGCAAACCTCTGCAGCCTCCACATGGAGATCTCAGTGATCTGCCAGTGTCACCCTGGATTGTGGCGTGGCTCAGACTCTCCTTGCTTTATGGAATACATTTGACTTCGTTTCTAGCAGCTGCCAATGTTGGTTTGAATGCTTGAAATTACTGAGTGTTTACTGTGCCACTGGGTGGGGATTTTAAGCTAAATATAATATTCTATCTTGTTCACAGAGCTACAAAAAAAAACTTTAAAAGGAGTAAAAGAAAGCTTTATCAAGTCAGAATTATAGGGCCCTGTTGGAAAATTCTAAATTTATTTTTTAAAGTTTTTTAAAATGGATTTTAAAAGATCAGGAATATATTTACTCTAGTTCTGGAAGTATGCCAACTCAGTTACATTGAATAGATAAGAATATTTGTAATTAGCATATTTGTCATGTGCTAGCAAGTGCTGCCTGAAAACAGCTTAAAGTTAAAACATATTCATGACCCAAGTGGCATGGCTTATGTGGTTTTCTGGGTGGAAAAAAAAAAAGGCTTTGTAAATAATATATTGTGAATGTTAAGTGTTCCCACCTCTTCCAGATCTAAGCACTATTTAAAATTATTGAGCTCCCAATGAAAGATTTCTCCTGTTTAGTGAAATACACACATGTACATACATACCACGTATTCATAATGTACAACTTGCTTTTGATTCTACTAAGTGCACTTGCCGTCAAGCAGAGAATGCTTAGCCATTTCATGGTGTTGCTTTCTGAGATTTCTTCCTTTTTTTCTGTTCCTTTAGAATTAGTAGATCTTCCCTTGGTGAAGTTTGACTTTTCCTGCAACAAAGTGCTCGTGATCCCGATCTGTTTTAGAGAGATGAAGCAGCTGCAAGTGCTTCTGCTTGAGAATAACCCACTGCAGTCTCCTCCAGCCCAGGTAGGGGCTCACTGTGAACTACTGCCCCGAGGAGGAGCACACTCCTGCAGACACTTGGGAAGCTGGCCACGGAGCTGAGTGTTCAGTTCTCTGCAGAGTTAATTCTGTGCTAGACATGATCAGAAGCAGTTGCTATCTCTAAATGGTGAAACCTTGGGGGAATTTGACTATGCTAAGTTGCCTTCTGCTGCTTCAGATGTTTACCGTCATTTGCCTCATTATTTTGAACACTCCGACCCCCGGATTATGTGTTTATTGTTTGTATGTGCATTTGAAACTTTTTCATGGAGGTTATGGATAACAAAAGGAGTAAGATATTAACCCAGACAGTGTATCTAAAAATGTACCTTGTTTTAGTACAATCGTCTTAAGTGCTTAATATGATTTTTGGCCTATTCTGGCTGTTAATCTGTACATATGATGACTAACTTTATGTGCAGCCAAAGCAAGCACAGATGATTAACTTTATAAGAAGTTATAAATAAATGAATTTGATGCTGACAAAAAAGTGGGGGACATGGAGTGTAAGCGGAAAAAAAGACTTGAGATCTGTTATGTACATGTACCAGGTCCCACAATGAATGTAATCCTTAATATACTGCAAACAAGTACTAATAAAAATTAGAAAGAAAAATAAAACAATAAAATAAAAACCAAAAAGAAAGATAAACAAGGAGTAATATATTTCTTATTTGAATATTAGCTGGGAGGTGGAGTTTAAATATCTTAAAATGTGATTATTGCTTATGTAGAGACAAGGCTCAGGTTCAGATATGAGATGGCCTTAAAGAGCATGGCTCTTCATTGGAAATACATACGCTTTCAGATAATCAGCTGGGTAAATATTTTAGTTTATTTTTTATACAAATTGTTAAACAACTCAAGTACACAGTTGTTTTTTAAACTCTGAATTGCTTTTTTTTTTATATTAGAACTTGAACCGAGGACCTTGTGTTTGCCAGGCAGGTACTTACACCACTGAGCTATATAGCCCCAGCTATAATTGCTTTTTATAGGCTTGAAAATAATTGTGATTTTTGCTATCTTTTGTAATCAGAATGTTACCAATCCAGATACCTGAGTCTTACACTTAAATATTATTTATACTTAAATATTTTTCCATTAGAATTGTGTAGTTTTATTTTTAAAAATAAAAATTAGTTGAGCATGGTTTTCTGAATACTTTCAGTGGAGTAGAATTTAGAGGAAACAGTTTCCCAAATTCATACATGCTTTGCAGAGGTCAAATTAAGTATACATTGTTAGGGAGGGTGGTACTGAAACGAAATCTTGAAAATTTAAATGAATAGTTAAGTACTGACACATTTTATCTTGTCATTGGAAAGTAAATAAGTGTTGTTAATTTCTCTATAGATTTGCACGAAGGGCAAAGTGCACATATTTAAGTATCTGAGCATACAGGCGTGTCAGATCAAGACCGCTGACTCCCTGTACCTCCACACCATGGAGAGGCCACATCTACACCAGCAAGTTGAAGACAGGTGAGTTGATGCCTTCCTTCGCCCAGGCCCTGTTCCGAATCTGTTTAGACTACAGGTGCCCAACGAACTGATTTCAAAAATCTACGCATGGTGATACACACTGTGGTCTTGGAACTTTGGGAGCTGAAGCAGGTAGATAGCAAGTTAAATCCCAGCCTGAGCCACTTAATGACTTAATGAGATCCTGTCTCGAAATAAAAAGTTAAGGCAGGAGTGGGGAGTAGCTTGCTGTAAATATCCTGTGTTCTGTCATACGGTTACACACATGGACACACACATACACACTCACACGAGAAGAAAGGAAGTGAAAATGGAAAACATTATCTTCCTTTTTTAATTAGATCATAGTTGTCTAAGAATCTTCAAAAAGGAATCCTTCAAAAAGGTTCAATTATTAGTCTCACTCAACTAATTAAAATTTGACTCGATATTTAGAAACTATCAGAATAAGAAAAATTGATGCTGTTAAACATTTGTCATATCTCAAATCCCTTCTGTCATCTTCTAATCAATAATCTATTTTGCTTGAATGTGTGTAGATACTTATAAATAAGATCTATAATATAAAAAATGAGTATTTTTTACTTCTCATTTTGGCTATCATATATCAAGCTCAGATATGCCTGTTAAAACAATTGCTAGTTTTCTGTGTGATTATAGAGCATTATTAGGACAAACTGCTGGCTTTATTTTTTAGTTGTCTTTTAAAAATACAGTATGTGTAACTTTTTACCACTTCCTGTTTTGAATGGGTGTGTTAGAATCCTTTCATATGTTCTTGGGCCATTTGTGTCATAAATCAGGCTTTGAGCTTCCAGAGGACAAAATGTCCACACTTAACACATTTGTAGAAATGTAAATCCTTTTTGAGGAGTCTTCACAGAAATCTTTTCCTTCACTGTTTGCTAAACAAGATGACAAAATTTCAGATTCCTGTAACTACACTTTTAAATAATGTTTCAGATATGTTTCTGTCATTTTGTTTCTATGGTACTATTAAATTTAATCACTGAACAAAAATATACAAAACTATTTGAAAGTAACACTTTGTAATTTAAGAGATAAAAAGTTATTTAGCTTTGCTGCTTTTTTTGTCTGCTAAAATAAGAAAATTGGTAACTGTTTCAAAGAGATAACTTGAAGTCTAAGGAAACAAACATCAAGAATTTATCTTGTGTACTTAGATAGTATAAGTATATAATTTTCATTAGGTGTGTGTGTTAACATTATTAATACTGAACTAATTTGTTGCCTAATAATAATAAAATATGTATAGCAAAGTTATTATTAGAATATAAAGTGATGTATCTTGGTATGAACTCTGTGATTTTAATTTTTCCTGAATGAATTCTATATTGATGGCATCTACCCCAGCAAGAAGGATTCTGACTCGGGAGTTGGAAGTGATAATGGAGATAAGCGATTATCTGCCACTGAGGTAAAGCCAATGATCAGATTTTTTTCTCTTGTGCTTCTGGGTATACATCTCTGCCTAGTCACTAAACTCCTTTGTGATAAAGGGAATTGATGTGTGTATGAGACATTGTGATGACGTTTGTGAAAGCAACCTCTAAGGGTTGTGTAAATATTGGCCACTGTTAGCATATTCTGCATCTTTAATATTTTTAAAATGCCACAAGAGTCCCTGTTTTCTTTTTCTCCCACTCCCATACATTATCTAGAATATTCTTGAATGGATAATAAATATTATGAATTGACTAAGTGGTATCTAGGGACTCATGAAGCACTTTTATAAATACACTTGTTTTTAAGTGACAGAGTAATTTAGCAGAAAGTTGTGACATGCAAACATAAATGTGAAGGAATCAGTACATTGCATTTTGCCAGTTTATGGACAAGATAAATACATGAGTACCTGGGGTTTTTATAACATTTATTTTTCTGAAATTCTTATATTATGTTCTGTTCTGTTGAGATAATTGAATGAAAGTCTGATTATTTGTAAGCTAAGAGGTTTTATACACAACCTTCCTATAGCCTGAAGAATTTAAGAACATGACACTCTTCATTAACACATTTATTGTCTCATACATGTATTAGATCCCAAAATCTTGTATTAATGTACTACTAAGTAGTGCTTCTTGACCCAGAGAACAAAAAAAAGGTAGATGTTAGAAGGGACCCTTTTTGAGGGAAATTACTGAGTTTTTGTCGTTCTTCAGTTTGGAAATATGATACTCTTTGAAGTTGAAATTAATAGGTCAATCACCCTATCTAAGAAGTCACATTGTTACTAACTGTGATTCCAGGATAAAGCCTTTTCCCAGTTCTCCTCAAGTCTTTGAGGTTTAATAGGTAGCTAAGATGTTTAAATTTTCCCCACAAAACACAAAGCAGTGTATGGAAAAAGAGCTATTGATCCTTAACATTTGTTTTTAACACAGAACATTTTGAAAGAAAGAAGAAGTCAGTAGACAGAAAAAGGCTTGTGTCAGTCAAAGAAATTCACCCACATGAAACCACATAGTTTACTGCTGTGCCCTCGTGGGGGTGGGAATATTAAGCACATCGTTCCCTAAGTTGAATTTTAATTCATCCCCTTTGGCTTTATTAAACCCCATAAATTCCCTTAAATGGTCCTTTGTTGCAGAAATTACTCACCCTAAGCTTATTTTCTATTAAAATAAAACAGACTCTACATTATCCTTTATCTCTCTTCTAAGACTTAATTAAGTTCATTAATAAAACATTACACAAAGAACTTCATTATCCTTCTCTTCGCACTTAGTATAAGTGGGATGCTAAAAATCATTCTAAAAGGAGCCCAAGGATTTGTTTTCTCCCTTTTAATTAAATGCATATCTTTGGAATTTGCTAAATTTTTAAGATGGGAGGTGGGTAGAGGGGAAAGTAACTATAGAAAATATTATATTCAGCAGAATAAATGCATAAATCTTTTCTTTGGCCTTTTCTCACATTATAACCTCATTACCTAAAAATGCCTCCAAGAAATTAATTATTTTTAGAGTGGTGAGTGTTGTGAATTGTCCTATACAGTGTTCTGTTTTTCACATTGCAAGTGTTTTAGCATCCAGTGTTGCCACTTGCATCTCATTTTGGGACTGTGGGGTCACTCATCATTCCCTTCCTTTTGCTGTTGCCATTACCAGATTGATTCAGGATTTGTCACAAAGAAATTGAAAGCATGTTTTTCTTAAGCAAGAATGTTTGGAGTTCCACAAATACTTGTTTGATGAATGAAATGTACACTTGTTTTCTTCCGGTTTGTAAATAGTTTTGTGTCTGGCCATAGAGCAAGATACGGTCACCTGAAATGTGTTCTGTGGGAGGTTCCTGCTGCCTGTGAAAGTCTGCCACTAAATAGCAGCATTGAAATGGAGACATAGGAAAATAAATGAGATTTCATATTTCATGGGTGACAGAATCATAGATTTTCAGAATAAGTTTCATCAGTGAGTGTGGGAAAGGAGACCCTAAGAGAAAACCAATTCTGATTACCACATCAAAGCTTTGTTTAAAAAAAAATCTCACAGAAACCAGGTATGGTTGCACATGCCTATAATCTCAACACTCAGGAGGCTGAGGCAGGAGGGTCACTGTGAGTTCAAGGCCAGCCTGGTCTACATAAGTTGAGTTTAAGGCCAATCTGGACTATATAGTGAGAAGACCCTATCTCAGAAACAAAAAAAATCTCATAGAATACATGCTTCTTTTGACGACTTTATTTGTTCAGCACTTTTATATAGTTAGCACAACTTTCTCAGCCAGAATCAAGGCAGTAACCTATGCTTATTGTCACAGGTAAGATGCAATTTAAGTAAATGAAATACTGTCATAGAGGTCCTAGAGGTGAAATGCTGTCATAGAGGTCCTAGAGGTGAAATGCTGTCATAGAGGTCCTAGAGGTGAAATGCTGTCATAGAGGTCCTCTCTTCTGTGACTAGCCACATGCAACTTTGATGCAGTTCTGGAAACTTAGCTTTGTCATTAAATTGCAGAGCACCACTGGTATTCAAACGATTGGTTAAACTTAGAACTAATGTGGTAGTATATTTACAATTATTCCTTTGTCATGTTGAATATTACACAGTCCTTTTTAATGACCTTGCTATCATCCTTAATTTAGAAAAGCTGATGCATGACAAGATTTCAGCTCAGAACCTGCATACAGAGAAGCACACACAGCGTTAACTTCATGAAATTTCACAAAGCGAACACATTCATGCACCAGCTCACAGCTCAAGAAACAGCTTTCGCCGCCGTGTGCTCTCTTGCACGGTGGTCCTTCCTCACGCTGTACGGTGTACTTTTCCTGCCTTCACTTGGGCCAAATTCACTTTGCAGAACTTCCTTTATGCACCTTTAATAAAGCATTGCTACTGTAGAAAGAAAGAAAAAAAGGAGGGAGGGAGGGAGGGAAGGAAGGAGGGAAGGAAGGGCAGCATAGAAAACCTGACTCACAAACCAACCCTAAGAATAACCACTCCCTACTTAAAACACCACAGGACACTATTGCTGTTTTTGAACTTATGTAAGCGGAAATATCCTTACTATATCCTTTACTTTGGAATCTTTTATACAATGCAATGTTTGTAAGAATCACACGACATTGTTTTATTATAGTGTTCTCTTTATCTCTGCTGCTAAAGCTTCTTCCCTGAATGAAGCAGTGCTCTCTGTGTATTTAGCCTTCTGATGAAGACGCAGTCAGCCTGAATGTGCCCATGTCGAATATCATGGAAGAAGAGCAGATCGTCAAGGAGGATGTGTGCCATCGCCTTTCTCCAGTTGCAGGTCTGACAGGAACCGCTCACTTTCCAGTCAAATGCTATGTTTAAAATAACAAGTGCACAACCACTAATGCCCCCTTTGATTTAATAATGATATTCTAGCTTGCCATCACACATAAAATCCCTAAGCCTCAATAACATAACGTAATCCAAATTAAGCCTAAATGGAAGGTAGTGGTTGCTGGCAGCTCCCATTCAAGTGTGGATCCAAAGACCCACACTCCTTTCCTCTGTGACTCTACCGTCATTAACACGGGACATCCAGAGTTCCCGTGTCCATTTATGTGAAGCAGAAAAGGGGAAGAGCATGGAGGTTTGCTTATGGTGGGGCTTCTGCAGGCAGGGCCTGGAATTAATGCCCATTACCTGTAAGAGAGATTTCATTCCATGATGATAATAGGTTTTGTGTTCAGGAATCTACATGACTTTGGCCAGTCAGTTGCTCTGAATTTCCTCTCCTGTAAATGTAGTGATTTGATTAGGTAATCTCTAGTCTCCTTTGTAAACTCTACACTTTTGTAGCTTTTCAGTAATCACCAAGTGATCATTCAACAGAGTGACATGCATAGCTTCAAAATCCTGTTCCCTTCAAATCTCTTCAAAATACAAACTTCATACCCTCAAGTTACATTATGATAGTGTTTTGATGGCTCCTGTTTCTTCAGTGGCTTTGAAAGAAAACACTAAAATTTAATGTTTATTGATTTGTGGCAGAAAGTATTTTATGATATACAAATAGTGTATTAATATACACATTATCTCCCTTTGACTATGTTCTTATTAGCCATGATAACTAACTAAAGAAACTCAAAATTTTTGTTTGCTTTCAATTTTTACATTTTTTAGGTTTAGTGTTTAATTAATAAGATAATGTTAGAACCATACATTGTTCAGAAATATAGCTGTATACAGCTTACTTATAAATACAACTGCCACCATGTTAATTCAGATGAACTTTGTCACATAATGCAATACAGGTGGCTGTGTTGCAGGCAAATTTTTCAAGTAAAAGGATTCCATAGTCTGATATGAGTCAGTTTTTTCCCTGCTCTGACCTGGGTGTCCTGCTGCTCACGGTTTTTGGAGGGTGGCCCTTTGTAGTCTTTGAATGGGTCAGAAGGGTTCCCCCATGATGCTCCTGTTGCCTCCCAGGATCCCTTGAAACTTGTTCTAGGTGGGTGTTCACCAGCTGAGTATGTCTTTGCCCCTGTGTCTTGTAATTTTTTTGCTTTTAGGATTTGAAGCTCTTGTCTAGTCTTTTCCCATACTCTTCCTTGGGGTTATTTCCTACTTAAGTGCAGGAAATAACCCCAAGGTTATTAACTTAACTGATTCTTTTTAAAAAATTCCTAAAATGTGTAGCATAATACCTGCTAGAGCAGGTGCTCAAAAAATATTTGAATTTGTAATGTGAAGTACTTAGTCACATATTATCAAGCCTTCTTTTATAATTTCTTTTCTTCGTTCCTTAAAAATAAGGTGAAATTCATTTCTTTTTTTTTATGAAATTCATTTCTTTCATGAGTTAAGCCATGAAGAGGCCTTAAATTTTTAAAATTCAGCTTGGGACTTTCTGTTTCTTTTACTTTTCTTCCTCTTCCTCCTATTTTTAATCTTTTCCTCACGTCTTGCAGGGAAGAGAACATTTGAGTCACTCATATACCTTCATAATAGGTAAGAGGAGACGAGATGAACCAATAGATAGCATATTTACGGATCATCTCTGCTTTGTGCTTCTGTTCATGAAATCATGCTTCTGCCTTTCTCCCTATTTTCCTAATAGGGGAATTTCATCAGGAATTTCAACCAGAGCCTTCTCTCTTGGGTGACAGCAACAACTCAAAACAAGAAAGAGACAAGTTTGCAGATGGAACAGATGTTCTCCACTCAGGACTTATGAGCTATATTAAGGCAAGATTTTGAGTATCAACTAATTTTTTGTATTCATTCTCTTCTGTTTAGCACCTCAGAATTTAAGTTCAAGTTTTCCAATCCATCATCTTCTGAAAGCATAGCATTTCTGTTTTCTGACATTAGGACCTGATCTCAGCCATGCATACCTCTGAATTAATCTATATCTATATCTATATCTATATCTATATCTATATCTATATCTATATCACTCCTTACTGATTCAAACAAGTCAACAAACATAGAGTTACCATCACTGTTCAGAAAAAGCTAAAACAGATAGCTTTCATATTCTCAATATGTTCTCTAGGTAAATGAATATTTTGCTTTAGAAAACAGATTGAGTATCCCTTATCCAAAGTGCTTGGGATCAAAGCTGTTTTCAGTTTTAGAGTTTTCCTTTGGAAACGTTTGCATAGATGGATGACCATCCATAACCTGAAAATCTGAAATCCCAAATGTTCTAAAATCTCTTCATTTATTGAGCATTCAAAAATGCTAGATAGCAAAGCGGAGAGTCTGAAAATCTGGAAATAAATGTCTTTGGCCAGGTATCTTTAAGGACACTTATTCCCAAACAGCTGCAGTTTCTGTGAGATGCCGAAAGGGCAGGTGAATTCCTGGTTCATCAGGCAGAGCCTCATCCTCAGCACAGGAAGGGAGAATAACTGAGCCTGCACTGGAGCCTTGAGATTAAGGTTCTCCTGCACGACAGGATTAGGCACTGTGGGACATTTCTGCCAGCCCATTTGGAATGTTGAAGCTTACCATTTTGGTAAAATATAGATGTATTATGCTTCCGAGTTACTGTGTTGAAGCCAAGAATGGGCTGTCTGAACCCTTCTGTGTTTTCCGAGGATCAAGTCATGATGTCTGCATTCAGCCTAAACACACATCTCCGAGGATCACCTTCAGGGCCCTTGAGAGGAAGAGCAGACTTTTATATACTTGAGGCTCTGATGTACTCAAGCTGTGTTTATGCCCTCAAGACAGAAATAACAAACCTACCACATGTGTATGGAATACAGTGATTTAAAATAATTACAAAAGTAAATGGAAGGAACCCTGGCACAGTGGTGCTCATCTGTAATCCCAGCACTCTAGGAAGCTAAGACAGGAGGATTGCAAGCCCAGAGTGAGCAACTGAGCAAGGTCTTGTCTCAAAATGAAAAATAAGAAATGGGCTGTCAAGCGCCTTCCTGGCAAGTGCGAGATCATGAGTTCGATCCCCGGTACCAAAAAACCCCCAAAAACCAGCTGGCAGTGTAGCTCAGTGCAGAGCCCCTGGGATCAATCCCCAGTACTGGGGAGGGGGGAAAAGAATAAAAAGTGGAAAGATAAAATACAGGAAGCTTTACTCTCTAGTTATAATCTGTCCTTCACCCATCAATTATCATTTCTGCCTTCTACTTCCATTGATGTCATTTTTGTGGCGCCTCTTCATTTTTCACCTTGATGACTGCAGGTGTGCCCATCAGCCTCTCATGCAGTGCCACCCCCAGTATGTGTGTCCATGCTCACACCTGCACACACTTTCTGTTCTGCCTCAGATGTTTTCTTAAAATACAAATCTAATCTCTATATTGTCAGGCCAGTGGTTCTCACAAAGCTCTCTCAGATTTGACCCCTGTTTGTCACTTCTGTGTGCAGTTCAGTTACAAAAATGTGGAACATTAGGTTTTTCTTTATTTTATCAAGAGTTCATCTTAAGTTGAGAATCAAAAGATAGACACTATGAATAGTTTGTTGAGAAGATGCTCAAAGTTAGGTTCTGAAAGAAAACAAATTAATGAGTGAAGAAAAGTGTACTGTTTCAGAAAAGTAAAAGTATAACGATTTCAGGAGGCTTATGGCATATGGATATTTCAGGGCTATGGACACTTGCAGATTGAATATTAGTCTCAGGAAGTCAACTTGGAAAACGTTTCCAGGTTGAAAGATACTTGTCCTGGAAAGTCAAGCAAAAGAATGATAATAGCTTAAATAAAACATAAAACTAAAACAAGGAAAAGGCAGAGTTGGATGTGGAAATCAGACCCAGATTGGGCCACGCCTGACAGTCTGCGAATGTGTTCTCGACACCCAGAAAGTGTGTCAGATAGTCAGGAGCATCAAAAGTTCTGTTTTGTAGAACCCTGGTTTATTTACTGGATTAACATCCTCTACTTTTGTAACTACAGTCTATTGTCATTAGTCACAGTACGATACTGTCTAAAGTCACCATGCATATTAGATTATCCAGTACTAAGGCACTGCAGCTAGAGAAAATACACAGTTAAGTTCCTATGAGCCTTTGGTCATATTTTTGTCATCTAGTCAATACACAACTTGGTTTTATGTGTGTTTCTGCTTAAAGACATTTAATGTACTGTTATATGTTGTTCAATGATGGTGATAAATTATGAGAAATGCATTGGTAGGTAATTTCATTTTGCAAATTTCATGGAGTGTATTTATGTAACGAACATGGCTGGAGCACCACCAGACAGTAGAGTCCTGTGGGCCACTGTTGTCAGTGCAGTGCACCAATAACCAAAATATTATGTGGCCACATCTATAGTCTCTATAAGGTACCTGGCAGCCTTCTTGAGCTTTGGATGCAAGGAAGCATCTCAATACTGTGTCTATGGGCCATTTTAAATGCTGAAATTAAAAAAGGGCACAAAAGTATAAAAAAGTGGTACTAAACAGGCATTAAATAGACCAAGCATGACTTTGTGTCACCTCAGCTGGGAAACTGTACATCTTCACACTTCTGATTTTCATCCCTCTCCATATCTGTGAATGAATTTTGAAAACACCACAAGTGACAATTAGAGCTACAAGTTTTAGTGATTAGGCAGTTTGCAAATGCAGAATCCACTATATAACCATGTAATTTAGCAAAAAAGAAACTCAGTAAGGTTATTTGACATCCTGAAAAGAAGAAAAAACACCTAAGAGTTTTTATACTACCAGCTACTTTTCATTTTGAAACTGAAAAGCAGAAGAAAATACCCATTTTGTTTCTGGTAGTACATTTTTACCCAAAGCTTTCACTGTCATCTCAAGAGTGACACAGCAATTTCTATGCTGACTTTACTGTACACTAGATTTGTAATCAATATAGGAAAAACCTGGAGTCTTTTGAGCTAGAGACTGCATTGGAGAGCCCGCTTCTCCTGGAGGTAAGTGCTGGCTGAACACCACACCTTGTGGCTCACTGGTCTTGAGTTAGGTTAAGGATGTGCCCCTCAGTCCATCTGTTTGGCATTCTGTCCTTGACAGAGACACATAACCATTCAGGGATGGTTTCCATTCTAGTACCAGCCTAGTTAAAGCATAATTTCTCTGTGTCAGAGATGAAAGCATGAAGAAATGTGTGAAAGTGCCACAAGGTACCTGGCTTTCTCAGTCCTTACCCACTGCAGTGTCTTCAGGGAATGACATGGGGAAGGGCACATTTGAAAGATGTTCGACATAAATGTGAGAATTGCAGGATGCATCATGAGGCTCATCTTTGTTAACAACATTATGCTTCCTTTTTTTTTGAACAACACACATGCATGCAAGTACACACCCCTTGTCACATGAACACTTGAATGCATGCTCACTTGTAGCATGTGGCAGGAATCTGTCAACACCAGGAGGTGCTAAAGAAGCAAGGAGTCCAGTTAAGCTTCCAATTTCTGCTGCTAAGCTAACAGGTGCTATAGTCCTAAGCCAGGTTGTTTTTTATTTTAATTTTTAATTGTGGCAAAATACATACAATGTAAAATGTAGTATCATAGCCATTTTTTAATTGTACACTTCAGTACGCATTAAGTACATTTACATTGTTGGGCAGTTCATCTTGCAAAACTTTGGTACTCTTTTCATCTTTAAAACCCTGTATAGTCACTTTACCATTGCTGGGAAAAAATATTCATCACATACAACTTAAAGGAAGAGAAACTTAATTCAATGTAGAGGAGGAGAGATTTAATTTGGCTTATAGTTTCAAAGGACTTGATCTACCCTTGGCTCCAGGGCAGAAGCAGCATGATGGAAGGGCATGGAGGAGGAGGAAAGCTGCAGACAGACCTGGGACCCAGGAAGTAGAGGGAGAAGAGAGGAGCTATGCATAAGAATATTGCATTCTCTTCCAGGACACAACCCCTCTGATTCATCCACAGTGGTCTATCTCTTCCAGCCAGGCCCTAACTCCTAAGGGCACATTGAACTATTAATTCACTGAACAGTATAACACTGTCTGATGCAGTCGCCTTCCAAAAGCCCCAACACTGAACTCACAAGATTTTGGGGGACATTTTAGATCTAAGCCATAGCATATCTATTGAATGACCTCTCCTTTCCCTGCCTCTCCTTTCTGCTGCTTGGAGCCAACACTCTACTTTGTTTCTATGAATTTGGCTACTTCAGGTGTCTTACATGAGTGGAATCATATTTATTCTCCTTTATGACTGGCTTATTTCACTTAGCATAAGCTCCTCAAGATTCTTCCATCCATATAGCATATGTGAAAATACGTTCCTTTCTAAGGCTGATGTTCCTTTATGTGTCTGTACCACATTTGGTTTGTCCTTTCAGCCACCTGTGAAGACTGGGCTTGCCTATTGGCTCCAGTGAATTACACTGCTATAGATGTGGGCTGGGGCAGGTTTAACTCTTCACTGATGACCAGTGGTTCTCAGGAAACTGATATGTTCTGTCCACAGGACAGGGAAGAAGACTGTGAAGAGCTCTTACGGATAGAAGAGGATGCACATTGGCAGAACGAGGGAATGTGAGTGTCTGGGGCCTGGTTATGGGCCACCTTCCTTGAAAAGTTCACTTTTGGAGCACACTGGGTATCTTGTCCTGATGTAATTTGACCCACTTTTCTGTAAATGAACTAATATTCTTACCCAGTGATAAAAAAACTGCCAGTTTTGCTGTGTCCCATGCTTGTCATAGTACTGGGCCTTGTGGTGTGACTTAGACCATATTATGCTACTGTAATGCAGTACCATAGACTGTTGCTATATAGATAATACACATGTGTCTGGTTTGCAGTTTTAGAAGTCAGGAACTCCAAGATGAAGAAGCTACATATACTGATGGCCTTTGGGCTGCATCATACATAGCAGATGACATCACATACCAAGAAAGTGCAGGAGAGAGAACGAGAGAGACCAGGGCCCCTTTTAATAAGGAATTCACTGCTATATATTGAGATTACTTCTTTCATGAGGATCTTAGTTACTTCTCTTATTACTTAATCCTGAGCACCACAGTTGAGGTAAGACCTCTCAACTGTGGTGCTCAGAATTAAGTTTCTCACACAGGATTTTGGGTGGACACCTTAAACCATAGCACTGTGCAAAATTGTACCTGTTTGTTGGCCTTGAGTTTCATCTGATTTGAGACGGTGAGTAGAAATTTCATGCAGAGAATTAGCTAGTATGTCCATACTGAGATTTTACATTCCTTCATTTGCCTTAAGATATCAACAACTGGACCAAAAGCACTCTGTAGTGCTAGAATTCTTCTTCACCCAGGGATTTTTGGTTTTAAACCTTAGAAAAGCATCAATCTCTAATGACTTGGTCCCAAGGCTAGTACCAATTATAGATGACATTTATTAAGTAGTATGTGCAAGTACTATCTTAAATTCAGCATAGGTCAGAACTTACTTCATTTTTACTGTAATCCTGTGAGACATTGTCCTCCACTTCACAGATGACAAAACAGGGTCACAGAGAGACTGTCTTGCCCGAAGGTTACAGACCACCAACATTTGTCTTGGCCATGTGAATATCCTCTATAGTCTAATGTCTATGAAGGTTTATTTGGGTAAGATTCACAAAATGGAATAAGTGATTTTGTCAGATGATGAGGCATTTCCAGAGGAATTGAGTTTGGATTTGAGGCATAGAGTAGATTTTGTGTTGCTAGAATTATGTTTTCCATGATCTAGAATGGACCTTACATCATACCTTGTGGAGATCTCCCCACTTAGTAAGGATTTATCATTTGTTGAATTTTTTTCCTACTTAGAGTCCCTGGCTTGTATTATATTCTGTGGTAGAAACAGCTAAGGTTGATCAAATCTTTCTCACATTTTAAAAATACTGGAAAGTTTCTTTCCAATTACTGTCTATATTACCACCTATTCATTGGATATGCTTCTGTGATTCCAGGGAATCCTAGCTTGATTAGAGAATCATAGGACACAAGGGAAGAGTTATTTTTAGAACTAGATAAAGTTTTGGAAACTTAATTTTCAGTTTTACAATTTGTTGTTTTTGACCCAAACTGTAAATCAGGTTTATCTCTAGAGCTTTATAAAATATCCCAACCTACTTGGTGTCAGACCTGCTTGAGAATATTCTACCTAGCATGTTTTTAAAGCTACACATGATTGTGCTATACATAGGCCTCAGACTGAGAATCACTGTCTCATTGAACTTTGTGTTGTGTCAAAGAAAGAAACCTGAACCATACTGCTTACACTGGAGTTGGAAGCTGGGTGTTAGTGCAAACCTGTCCTCACAGCCTACCAGAAACCCTGTAGAGCTCAAAGAAAGCTGGCCTGTTGCCTGATTGCACTCTGGAGGCTCTGAGGTGTTGAACTGAGCTAACTTCCCCAACCCACAGTCTTTTCCCACCACCCTCTAGCCCCTACCCTGAGGGTACTGATATATCTTCAATGTCACATTGAATTTGTCAAAATTATTTTTACAGGTTAACTCTTAAGAACCTAAGTGATACTCATGTTTTAATGATCATTTTCATTCTCATACTTGGTTTATGTTACAGAGTAAGTTCATCCAAAGATCAGGACATGGATATAGCAATGATTGAGCAGCTGAGAGAAGCAGTAGATTTGCTGCAAGATCCCAATGGGTATGCATGTCTCTTCTGGCCTGGCTTTCCTGTGTGAATAATGCCTCTACTTTATCGAATACATTATCTGAATTTCTACTATATTTTTTACGCACAATTTGGTATCATTCTAACCTCTAACAAAGTGAAGTCATTTTAATTACCTACATTTCAAGATCCAAAAGGGATAGAGTCCAATTTCTGCAGAAATTGAGATCAATCCCCCTTTCTACCTTGTAATGAAGTTTGTTCACTTCTAACAAAGTTCTTACAGGATTTTTCATATAACTCTTAGAAAACAGAAATATGATAAAAATGCGCAAAGTTTAAGCTGCTGATATAGAAATACAAGACAGTTTTTCTAAATGGAAATTAAATAAACACTACTATTTATATCTCGTAGTGCCAAACAAGAACTTCTTGCAATGTCAATATGCTAACTAATACATTTCTGAAGATTTGTATTGTAGATTACATTTTAAATTTGGCCATCGTCACTAATATGCACTCAATACAGTTGATATATGTTTTGGTTTCTTAGCTAAGGATAATGGAATTCACATAGACAAAATGTTTTTCAGTAAGATGATATTAAATATCAAGTAATAACTACATGACCACTAGGAAAATACACTCAAGGCTTATCCCTTGGTAAACTATCCAGGAGTCCTGAAAATTTAAACTTGAAGATGATATGGCTTTATAATAAGATGAGCATGAGAATCATACAAAAGCACTCTTAGCTGGGTTCTGGGGATTTATGAAAATGTGATTAGTGAACCCAGAGTTCCAGTAAAAACATTCTGAAAATGTTGTCTGGCCCTGAAAGAATAGGGGCAGGTCAGGTTAAGTATGGCTGGAAATGTTTAGCAATTGATACAGAAAACATTTTAGTTCAGCAGATATCAACTGAGTGCTTAGAACAGGGAAGATCTACAGTGTGGGAATATAAAGATGAACAAAACACAATTCCTGCCTCCTGAGTACTTGTACTGCTTGTAGCTATAAGAGTTAGAGATTGCCTTGTGCAGTTATTTATAAGCACAATTGGTTTACATGGTTGAGGTAGAGGTAAGAAAAATGGTAGAGTGAGTCCTTGACTCCAACAATGAGGAGGTGACTGGACTGGTCTTCTGGAAGCCTGGGATATTTAACTGCGGTCTTTAATGACTGGAAGTTTCATGGAGGAAGTAAACTCTGGCTTGAATGAGGAGCACAGGCAAAGACATAGAGGCCAAAGAAAATGGGACTGGCTTGGGAAATATCTGACAAAACAGAGGTTCTCCACTCTGGCTTGTCTCAGTATGACTCATGGAACTTTTTCAAAATAGACACCAGCCAGGCATGGGACTCAGGGTTGCCCAAGCTTCTACTATGCAGCCAGGACTGAGAATCATCAGAGAGGCAGTGTGGAGTAGGACAGAGTGTATTGGTAAGCTTTCTGGTGTGGTAACAGTACTGGAGATAATTCAATTTAGACAAGATTTATTTCAGTTCATAGTTTGCGGGGATTTAGTCTGTGACTAATTGGGCCTGTTGCTTTGGACCTTTGGTGCCCACATCATGGTGGGAGCCCATGGGCGAGCAAAACCATTTATCTCATGGCTGGATGTAAAGAGCAAGGAAGAGGAATGGTCAGGATCTCAGTGTTCGCTCCAAGGGCATGCCACCATATGACCAGAGCGCCTACCAGGCCCCACCTCTTGAAATGTCCATCACCTTCTAGTAGCTCTACAGACTGGGGACTAAGACTTAACATATGGTCTTTTAGGGGATATTTAGCTTAGCCATAGTATGGTAGATGGCTTCAGATGCTCTGCTGAGAAGCTGTGACTTTGTTTTACTTGTATAGGGAGGCAATGGTGGTTTTGGAACATGATTATTCATGTTAATAAATCTCCCTAACATTTGACTTAAACCCTGGCTTAATAGGCATTGACACAAGTATGTTCAAAGAGTCAAATTCCACATAGTTACCTAGAGTACTTAGTGAGAAAGCAGGAAACAAGACAAGAGAGCCTGTGTGTATCCATGTACACGTGTGTAAAATTACAATGAATCAGGAAATGGCATGGCTGGTAGAAAGAAGTAAATTCCAAACCCAGCTTCAACATCAGCTAATTTAGACAGGTTGTATGGATTTTAATTGTATTTCTCTCCCTAAAACAATCTACTACTTTGACTACTTTATTTGTGGTTTATCTTGCAATACTGTAATATGAAACTCTAATTTTCTAATACTATTCCAATGTTATAGTGGGTCACATGTTAGTAGCCTATTAAAATGTTATTAGCCTATTAAAATACCTGTCCTTTAACGTGGCTTGTAACTTATATTACATAAGAATTTCCTGGCTTTATAGATCTTTGGGGGTGGGGGAAATCTTCTTAAAACTACAGAAATTCAGTGACTGTATGGAAACCGGTTTCATAATTAAAAATACATATCAATTTACATACAAAATTTATGTTTGTTTTGGTGCTGGGGATTAAGCCATTGTACATACTTGGGCAAGCATTATATCACTGAGCTATATAGCTAATCCTGAATTCTTATTTTTATGGTGATAGTATTAGTGCATGTCAGAAAGATCTTTCTATTATAAACAAATGTCTTATTACGTACACTGTAACATATCTTAGCAACCTGCTTCTCTTAATACAGTTTTAGGATAAAATTTAGTATATTCTACCTCTGTAAATTACGATTTTATCAGAAATTACTGTCTCATTATAAATAAGTTGGATTTCATTACTAGTAGCAGATGGAAAATCACATTTAGGCATATGTTAGGAAAATACCATGTAGTTTGAAATTTCTTCCATAAACCTTTCATCACTTAATCCTAAAGATAAATGTCACTTTTCAGTATATTAAACTTTTAAAGTAAGTATGACCAATTGCATTTATAAGAAGTAAAAGTTTAATAAACTCACTGGCGTCTTTTTTCTCTGCTGTTTAGATTAAGCACAGATATTACGGAAAGAAGTATTTTAAATCTGTATCCTATGGGAACTGCAGAAGACTTAGAATTACCAGATTCTGCACTAAAGTATGTTTGCCTTTTTACAATTAAGTAATTTTCTCTTTTTTATTTTTACATTGAAGTATTCATGTTTTCAATGTTACTTCTAATTTTTTTTTTTTCTTTCTTTCCTTATTCTTGTAGTGGTCAAATAGAGCTGGAGACATCAGCAGTGTGTGAGGTAAGACCAGGACTTTATAGATGGCCACCTTATTTGTAAAGACTCACAGCGGGAACAGAATTTTTAAGAGTGAGGCCATTATCCATATTTGTTCTAGACACAATTTTCAGCTGCTGAATATTTTTACCCTTTTTAGTTTGACTTACCTGTTATACCTCACCTTCCATGAAGGATGAAAGCTGGCAATTTCTCTTAGATTATCTGAATTTTTTGCATAAAGATAGCTCACTGAGTCAGGAAGTGGCCACTGAGATACTTAGGGAACCTACTGTGTCAGAGGCTGGAGATAGGACCATTCAGAGCAGGTTCTAGAACCAAGAAAAATCTGGTCTGGTAAAAATAAACCACAAGAGACCTGAAAAGTAACAGCGTATGAATTGGAGGTATCCAGGATCAAAAGAATACCATGAAGAGATACTGATGGGCTTATCTGGGGACAAGAAAGTTTGCTAGACCTGCATGGGACTTGGAATTTGAGAAGCTGTTGACAAAGCAGTTTTGATATTAAAGTAGAGATGAACTTAAAAGGTCCCAAAGAAAAGCTGTTATCCCAGTCATGAAAAGCTAAGTCAGAGGTGTAATTCTAGAGTTAGGACCTCTTGCAACCTGTTCTATCCTTTCTTAGTGAATGGGGTTAGTATAGCTGCGTTAGCCAAAAAAACAAACAAACAAACAAACAAACAAAAAAACATACAAACCAACATGTTCACAGAGTATATGGTTTCATTGTCAAGCTCAGGGACTTGGAATTGTGTTGGGGATCAGCCTCCTCCCAAAGACTTGCTAACTCTGGGGGAGTTAATTAACCTGTCTGAGCTTAGCCTTCATTTTGGTAAATTGGGCTCATAATAATAGCTATTATAAAGCTCAAATGAGATGATTCAAGAAATGTCTCACAATGCAGGGCACCTGAGTGCTAGTTCTTACTCCACTACTCTGTTATTGCTTTTGGGGTAGCTTTCGGATAGAATCACAAAGCACCTCTGCCCTGCATAGAGGTGTCATTGAATTTTTATTAGCAGAGTGCTCAGGGCTTTCTTCCTCAGGATCTCCATTTAGATGGATTTTGGTTCTCTGAAAACTGTTTATAAATGTCATATTCCAAAGTAACTTTAAACTGATAAAAGACTGCAAAAAATAAAAATATGAGTTTCTACGTGAGGATGCAGAAAAATTATAGTCTCATAGTCAGATTAACTAGTTATGGGTTGAACATCCCTAATCTGAAAATTTTTAAATGAAAAGATACTCAAAAATCTAAAATTCTGAGCACCAACATGATGCCACAAATGCACTAAAATATATAAACTTATCTTTAGGGTATGTATATGAGAGATATATGAAATGTAAGTGAATTATGTGTTTAGACAAGGGTCCTATCCCAAAGATATCATGTTACATATGTGCCAATATTCCACAATCTGAAATGCAAAACACTTCTGGTCCCAAACTTTACATAAGGGATACTGAGACTATGTTAACATTCTACCTGGCTATGTTGTTGTTTTGTTTTTGTTTTTGTTTTTCCCTTCTCTCTCCTCTCCACATAACACTAATTCTTCTGAAACATTTAAGGGTAAGTTTTATTCATCACAGTTTTTTACCCTAAAACATTTCAGTGTATGTTTTCTAAGATTGGGGGTTTTATCTTACATAATCACATTTAAGTTATGAACTTCATAAACTTACACTGAGGATAAACACATTTTGATCTACTCTACCACCCGTGGTCCAGATTGACCAGTTAAATCTAAGATGCTTTTCAAAGCAGTCTTCTCCCAGTGCAGATACTGCCTTCAGTGGTCAGGTATTTATAGTCTTCTTTACTCTGGAAGATTGCATAACCTTTCTTTGATTTGTGGCCTTGAAATTTCAGGCTGGCCTGGAGTCACTGTGTAAGCCAGGCTGGCCTTGAAATTTTGCAGAATACAAACCTTTCTCTTTTTAATAAAGTGTCCTTCCTTTGGTGTTTATTTGGCACTTGTTTGTGATTAGATTGAGGTTTTCTGTTTTCTTATTTGGGATCCTGCCCAGGTGACATTGTGCATGCTCAGGGTTTCACATTTGGGAGCATGGTATGTCTCTATCTGTACCTCTTTGGTCATGTTAATTTAATCACTCAATTGAGGTGTAACCACATTTCTCCACTGTATAATCATTTTTAAAATTTTCCCTGTGTAACTAAAGTACAGACTGAAAAGATACCTGAAGATCATTTTGGTGGCTGGGCATGTTTGCCCACACCTCTAATCCCAGCACTCTGGAGGCTGAGGCAGGAGAATTGAAAGAGTAGGAGCCCAGCATGGGCAATTTAGTTACTGACTTAGCAAGGCCTTGTGTCAAAATAAAAAACAAAACAAAATTCTAGGAATACAGTTCAAAGTAAAAGCCTTGAGTTGAGCCCTGAGTCCAGCTTGGACTTCCTGCAAGCAAGTCACTGCGTGCTCTTTCTTCCCAGAGTGAACTCTCTCCCTGCCCTGATCGGGCCAGTTGAATTATGTTTGAACACACAGAATGTGCCAGGTATATCCTACCTTGGTACTTGTGTGACAGCTACCTTGGCACTTTTATTAAAGCATGCTGCTTAAAATGTCCTTGGACTTACATGCTTATAGAGTTTTTCTTTTCCTTTTATGTTTTTATCTAATTCTTTTATGGTCCAGTTCTCTCTTTGATAGACACAGGTCCATGATTTTAAAAAGGAAGGAAAAAAAATTCATGAGAATAAGGAAAAGAAAGTAAAGCATTGGATTCTCAAAGTCATTGATTGTGCTTGTGCAGGTCCTCATTTATGCGTGGTTACTTTAATATTCTCTCTTCCACCTTACTCAGGAAGGAGCAGCATCCTTCAGCATAGGCTTCCCCAGGACCTCATCGTGCAACAGTAGTGCTTCTGTCTCCAGCATAGGCTTCCCCTGGTTTGCCATTTGTTGGGCATTTTCGCTGTGGAGGATGTCAAGTGGCTGTCATTTTAAACATGGCTTAAAATTTGCACACGACAGATGTTGAAAATACGTAGGGAAGAATGTGAGATGGCCTGCAATCCCGAGCATGCTCTGTGCTCTGGGAGACTGGACAGGGGTGGAAGTCTGAGGAGAGGGGAGTGAACTCAGACTGTGTGGTAGTGGCCAGGAGACAGCTGTGCAAGGCAGCTGTGGTGGACTCAGTACCCTGTGGAAACTGGGAACCACCATGAGTGAGACCAGGCAATGGAACCATCTGCAGTTGGGAGCTGTTGTGATCTCTGACCTTAAACATACTTTAACTCCTACAGATTTATCATGGGGAATTGATACATGTACATAGCTCATCTTAATTCTTTTTATTTGTCCCCTACCCTGCTCCTTCCAACTCTTGGTCTGCTTCCCATTTGCAAAAGCTCTATTTTCATTTTTTCCTTCTTTCAATCCTTTTTTTCTATTCCTTTTCCCTCCTTTTTTTTTCTTCCCTGCATTTCTCTTTTGAAAAAGATCATTCTACTTCCTATTATCTTATTTTTTTTCTCTTTATATTTTGGGTTCCTCATATATGAAAAACTACAACATTTAAGCTTGTGTGTTTGATTTATTTTACTTAATATCATGGTCTCAAGATGCATAAAATTATGAATGCCTCAAATTCATCCTTCTTTATGACAGAATAGTACTACATTATGTATAAATACCAAATTTTCTTTATCCATTCATCTGTTGATGGGCATCTAGGCCATTTCCAAAATTTAAGTGTTATGAATTGTGCTGCTATACACATGGGTATTCATGTATCACTATAATGATTTACCTTAACTCTTTCAGGGATGCACCTAGGAGGGGAATAGTTAGTTGAATGGGATTTCTATTTTTATTTTTATTTATTTATTTATTGTCTTTTTGAGACAGGGTCTCGCTATGCAGGTCAGGCTGGCCTTGAGCTCACTTCATAGTCCAGGCTGGTCTCGAACTCACACTGATCCTCCTGCCTCAGCCTCCCGAGTGCTGGGATTACAGGTGTGAGCCACCACGCCTGGCTATTTTTATTTTTTGACATATCTCCATACTGATTTACATAGTGGTTATGCTAGTTTATCTTTCTACCAAATGTGGAAAAGAGTTCTTTTCCCCTGCTACCTCACCAGTATTATTTAATTTCTTGATGGTAGCAATTCTTTCTGAAGTAAGATTTCTCAGTGCTGTTTTAAGTTGAATTTTTCTAATGGCAGACAATGTTGATTCAACATACTTTAAAAGACTATCCTCATCAAATCTGCTGGGTATCATTGTCCTGTGTTCAGTAATAAATGCAAAATTGCCTGCTCTTATATACATTATATCAAATAGGAGAACGTATTGAGAAAACAATAGGAAAAATTGGAGTCAGGAGCTTCTTACACAAAGTATCAAACCCAGAGTTACTTGTTAGCAGTTTTAACAAAGCTATCAAGAGAAACATTAATGCCACTTTATTTTTAAAATGTTTGAACCTTGAATTAATGTTAAAGTTGAGAATACTTTTAAATAGCACTGCTCGGAAATGAATGAGATATCTTAATTTTACATGAATTTGGTGGCATATGTGAAGATGTTTGTATTAGCTGTCACCAAATTTTTTATAGTATTTTTTTTATTTAAAGAGAAAAGCATATAAAGGGTAGAGATAATACAGAATTCCAAAAAAACGATAAACAATAGGAAATCACTAGTTAATAAATTACATATTGTCCTCTTAGAAATAGTTGTTCAAGTTACAAAATTAAAGCATACAAAGTAGATAGTCAAACAGTGAGAGTGTAAACAACTACACATGCATGAGTCTCTATATGTATTTCTATCCTTTATTAGAGGGAAAAACAAAACTTAGCAAGACAAAACAAAAAAATTCCTTTAAAAACATAAAATCAAAAAGTCATATAAAACCACAGTACAAGGTGATCTACAATGATTACTGTGTTGTTTCTTATTATCTTCAATAGAATGTCTATATCATCAGGCATAATTGAATATAGCAGTATAATTGAGTATAGTAGTAAATAACAATATTAGTAAAAATAAAACATTGTAGACAGTATAACATTTCAAAGGCAGGTAATAATCAAACCAGAGTGGATATTCTAGTGAATCTTGTCATCTTAAGTGCAGTTGCCTATACTCTCAGACTTGATACTATCAATCATAACAGCTTTGAGTAAAATCTATCAATACAAAACAGCGATCCAACAAATCAGATTCGATTACGATCAGTCATGGTAAAACAGTGTAGGTTTTACAGAGCTTTAGATTAAGTTAATAGGAAATGAAGGATGATTACCATACTATATCCTGTTATTTTCATGATTACTGTCTGTGCCCTCAAATGTAGTACAGGTAGAATGACTGGAACAGAATATAATACATGTAAGCAGAGTAGTGTGAGTAATGTGGGTTTTTTAAATCCTGGTGCACTATTAACAATATAGTGTATCAAGGCCATCTATGTTAGAGATTCTAGTTATCCTTCTCTGCCTCATTTCTGCTATGCTATTTTTCTGCCTTTGTTTGTCTAGTTTTCTCTTTCATTCTACTGCCTGTCCCACTCATTGAGGCCTTTCTGCAACTGTTCCTAAAACTTGGTATTTTTTTCTCTCTCTCTAGAATGTCCTTTAGTATTCTCTGTAGGGTTGGATTGGTGGTCACAAACTCCCCCAGTTCCTCTTTGTCATGGAAGCATCTTGTTTCTCCATTAATTTCTAGTGACAGTTTTGCAGGGTACATCAATCTGGGCTGGAGGTTATTTTCTTTCAGGGCTTGGAATACTTCACTCCAAGCTCTTCTTGATCTGATGGTCTGTGTTGAGAAGTCAGCCGTGATTCTAATGGGCTTACCTTTATAGGTAATCTGTTTCTTTTCTCTCATGGCTTTTAATACTCTGTTTTTATGTTAAATTTCTGGTATCTTGATTATTCTATGTCTGGGTGTAGCTCTGTTTTGGTTGTAGGTGGCTGGAGTTTTGTATGCCTCACATAACCAAATGTCATTTTCTTTTCCCATGCTTGGGAAGTTCTCCTTAATGATTTCTGTGAATAGCCTTTGTAATTCACCTGTATGTATTCCTGCTTCTTTGTTCACATTTCTTATTCTTAAATTGTAGATTCTCTTGTCATCTTGTAGCCTTTGTATTATTGCATATTTCCTTGTTATTTTTAAGAGATCTTTTCTTTCATGATCACACATTGCAAACTTGTCTTCAAGTTTTGATAGTCTATCCTTAGTTTCTTTTAAGGCATTTTGCCAGCTTTCAATGGAGTTTTTAATTTCCTAGTAGTCTCTTTGAATCTGCTTCATGTATTCTATATTTTCTTTATATTCTTTATTGAATGTTTCTCTCCTTTTTTGGTGTTCCTCCCTTCTTCTCTCTGTATCATCCTGAAAGATGCTTCCTGAGAGCATTTCTTTTATTACTTTACTCATATGTTGCTTTACCTGATTTAATATTTCAGTTTTGAGTTCATCTACAAGGTCCCAAAGATATGTCTTAATGTCCGTTGAAGCCATGTCTGATGTTGCATGTTTGCCACCCTCAGTCTCCCTTGTTTTTCCTTCTCCTGGATCAGTGCTCTCAGGGTTCTGGGCTGGGAGCCTCCTCCTGCTCTCTGTCCTGTCATGACCCTGGCTTCCAATACCACTTTTTTTTTTTGTACCAGGGATCGAACTCATGACCTTGCACTTGTGAGGCAGGCGCTTAGGCTGCTGAGCTAAATCCCCGGCTCTCAAATTTTTTAATACAGTAGATCAATAAGGACCTCATCACCATGTAAAGAAGGTAGATCTGAGACATTACACTAGAATGTGCTCCTTTTGGGCTTCTTGTCTCAGCATTCCTCTCATACTGGTTTTCTAGGATTTTGCCCTCAGCCATTGTTTTTCACCTTTTATACTGTCTCCCTGAAGAATCTGGCCACATTCATAGGCTTATGCATCCTCTAAATAATAATGACTTCCAAATGCCAAACCTATAGCTTGTGTCCCAAATCCCTCCCCTTTCTCCCAGTGTTCTCCCAGCATCTCCATGCTCCTGTAAGTTTGCATTGTCTGTGTGGCTTAACTGAACTTCCTTTTGAACTGCAATACCACCTCCCACCCAGTTATTTCAGGTGAACACTATTACCAGCATAATTTACTATAATTTTCTTTTAACTAGTAGTTGCCAAAGCACACTGATATTGAGCTGATCTCATGAGGTTTTCCCAGGCAATTTGGGGTCTAGGCATGTTACATTTATTAAAAGTTCTTAATGTGAGTCTGTATGTTTTGGAACTGCTTCCCTGAACCATCTTTAAATGCCCATAATTAATTTGAGGCTGGGAGCCAGCTTGTAGCTTGGTAACCCTGCAAGGTAGGCTATTGTTCATGGACTCTTAGAGGTGAACTCTATGCTGGAAAAAATCCTTAACTTAATTTGTGTGATACTTCAGGTTTAATTTTTTTATGAATACAGCTGCATAATTTTTAGAAATGCTAGTGTGACCTATTTAGCTGCTTAACACCCTAATTAGTTTAACGTATATTTATTGTTTTTGACTAGGCCAGGGATGTGATGAAAGTAAGAAAAGCACACTTTTTGCCTCATCAATGTGACAGTGTAATGGAACATACTAATTTTTTTCCACTCTTCTTTTCTTGAAGGTACAAAATGAGCTAACATTGCAGAGTAATGGAAGCCAGTATTCTCCAGATGAGGTAAGTTGCCTGAAGATTAATGGAAGCTGAAGTATTTCATGAAGCAGAGTTAGAATATCATTTATAGAAATGTATAAACTAAGACTGTGTATGTCTTACACACACATGTGTAGGTACACACACATGCAGTCATGCATACCACTTTGCAGGAGGGAAAAGGGGCTGCCACTTTCACAAGATTGCAAAAACACATTTGTAATGAGCAAATAAAAATTGAGTGGGTCTCCCCAAAATAATATTCTGTTGATTAGACTCCTTAAAACATTTGCAAAGTGATTTTTTAAAAAGGCAACACACTATCACACAGCAACAAATGCAAACAGGGAGTGCTGTTATAGTAATCTTTGACCGCAGAGAAAGATACGTTGTTCTGCTTCATATTTTTTACCCTAATTTCCTTTTTTCTAACCTCACAGATGAGAGAGAATTCCCCCACCATCTCTCCTACCATTAACAGCACAGCTCCGTTTGGCCTGAAGCCTCGATCAGGTAAATTAAAACCTCAGTCCATTATATCATTCCTAGACTAAATAGCTCGGTGGTTTCTCTTTAGCCTTTCAGTTTATCGATGAACATTGTGAGTTCTTGTAAGCTCGATTCCTGGCATCAGAACCGTATGAAAGCTTGGGAAGGTCAGAGACTGGAGCTATGATTTTAGTGAGTCAGCCGTTAGGTCTCTGCTATCAGTAATAGATAGTTTCCTTCTTTTGAATTACAGCAAAGGAGAAACTGGTGGGAGTGTGCAGGTGGGAAAATAATAGCCTACTGAACTTTTTTCCCCAAGGAAAATAAAATAGCTTTCTTTGCCCCAGTGATTCCTGGTGTTGTGCTCAGCTTGAGAGCAGTGGACTTCTTTGTCAGATATCTCCAGTTGCTTTCTTACCCTAGCAGGATCTATGTATTTATTCATGTAACACAGAGATTACTTCAAGACTTGCATGAATGAGCAGTAGTCATGGAAAACATCTTATGAGAAAGCATTCTGCTTGTTGCCCTAATTAGTATATTCATAAAAGTAAGTTATAAAAAAGGACTCTGAATAGAAAAATGTGTTTCTTCTGATTTCTCCACTTATTTAAAGTTCTGGTGCTATCTTTCTTCTTTTAGAGCCTCCTGTGAATTACTGTTTTTGACTGTGGTATACAGCATCCTCACTACTAATGCTTTTAAGCAAGTGCGGATGGAGTACTCAGACACTTTTAAGCCAAAGCTGGTAAACAACGCAGATGTTCTTGGATTTTCCAGTGAAACATTTTGACAGTTGTAGAAACTGTATTGTGTTTAGTTAGGAAAAAACCAGATGATTCATTAATAAAGGAAATGTTTTTATTCTTAGAGCAAGTTGATTGATGGGCAACATGTGGCCAGGTGTATTGGTTTTCTGGCAGTTGAATGAGCTGTATACAGAAAAAGCCTTTTGAGGAGGTACTTAAGTGAGCCAAGAGTTCTAGATGCTTTGCTTTTGTTTTTGTGGTGCTAGGGATCAAACCAGGCCCTCACACCTGCTAGGTCACCTGTCACTAAACCCTACCCCCTGTCCTGCGGGTGTTCTCTGGAGAGTCAAATTGTACATGAAATAAGGCTCCAATGGCCAGCCAAGTATGGAACTCAGTGTATGTGACTTCTGGGCTGCACTTCTACTTCCTGGTTTCAACCGAGTGTTAACAAAACAGAGACGAATCCAACCAGACCTCTTCTGTGCTGTCAGTGAGGACCACCAGTCATGTACAATGAGCACCTCAGACTGCAGTGCAGACTCTCTCTTAATCCTTGCATGTCGTTGTATGGAAATTTTAAAGTATTTCATGTTGAGCAAGTCAAAAGCTGAAGGGATCTCTAAAGAACAGTTTCTCCCGAAACTCTTGGAGTGTAACTGTAAAATTGTTTCGGTGAGTTTTTTATTTCTTTTATATAGTCTAGTCCAGTTGTCAGAATTAGATTTTTTTCATTGTAAATCATTTCAGATTCTTTGTAGTGGTAAGAAATAAAGATAGGAATTGTTTCAAATAACAGAAAACAAAGATTGTTTCCTCTCCGAGGCTTCAAGCCTTTTGGTGCTTGACTAGCGCGCAGACTGTGCTAGCTGTTGAAAGCTCTGTGGAGTTTGTTGCCGAAAATGTTGGTTATCTTCAGAACATCAGGTGACACTGGAATTTTATAACGTTAGCATTATGGATTTGGATTTTAAGATTTTATGTAGTAACATAAATATTATATATTTTCCATATGGTTGCTAGAAAAAAATGTGTAACGTGCCTTAATCTGAAAGCATGTCATGAAAAAGGGTAGAAACCAATTTTTGATTGAATGTTTAAAGCTAATTTTATTTTAAAATTTCTGTGATTTGGGGATTATAAATAAAAAGAGACCACTCAAGTGAGCAAGTCAGACTAAGAATTTAGGTTCTTGAAATAGACTAATAGTTTACTTCTGAAGAAACATTTTTTCTGTTCTGTGTTTTCCTCCTGAGGAAAGATAGTGTGTATATGCAAATATTTATTCCTAGAACCACACTCATGAACTTTACTGGCCCCATCTTATGATCTAGTAAAAGAATTATGGAGAATATTTCCTAAATATAAATATCCTGAATAAATATGTAAGTTTGGAGTAAAGCAAGACATGCTATCAGTTCGTCAATAACCAACTAGGAAGTTCTTGAAATTGATTGGCTTTTCTCTGTTGGTTAGATTTATTGTTAAACATACCCTGTTGTTGTCCAAAATTGTTTTCATTGTCATTTTGGTTTTTACTGAGCAATATCTAAAACTGGATTGAGATGTATGGTGTAGGTTAGAGAAGAGCTGGATAGATTCAACTCGCCATAAAGTGTACCAGGAAACTTACTGATTTCTTTAAAATGAAATTCCACATTGCCTTGGGAAAAAAATTCACTAATAGTAAACAAGGATCCTGCAATTATTTTATTTCTAAATGATAGACATACTTAGATGTTTAGCTTTGTCCTCCGTGACCAAATTTTTGTGTGAATCATATAATTGTATTTTCTAAGAGTGTTAGTTGTTCAGAAAGCCTTCAAGAAAGGTATCTGGTAGGTCTATGTATAACCTATGGGGACTCTTTCTTTCTGCTGACGTGACTCATTAGTACTCTTTAAGTCTGCGGGCTTACGGAACTGTTGTTAATGATATTAACTGCATGCAAAATATTTGACTGATGAGTACTAACACTCAGTTTTTTATCATTCTTTTTATTCCATATGCCATCTTTCATTCTCCTCCTGTATTGTACATTTGAAATTAAATCCCATATAAATGAAATCCACTTCATTTCCGTATGAACCTTATGCCATTTGTGAAATGCTGCGGCCCTTTTTGGTTTTCCCTGGTCCTTGTGCAACTATTTGCGGCCTGGCTCTCTCGCTCTCCTGCAGACCCAGCCCTCATTCTCCCTCCTATCTCCTTCAACAAACTTACACAGGCACAAACATGGGACAACTCTAGCTACAGTGTTCCATCTGAAGGAGACAGTGACAATGGTAGGTGGCTTTGTACCTCTTCTTCAATGTTCTCATTAATAAGCCAGTGAATATACTGAACATTCTTTTCTCTCTGCAGCCAAAGATAGCATATGTTCCCCTGCATGCTTGATACACCAGATGAGATGCTGAGAAGGTCTAGACAGTGAAGTCCCCCAAAATGCATGTGAATTGTTTTCTAGCAATTGGTCAAATTATACTTTAACTATCTTGAGCATTCTGATTTTGGGGCGGATTTTACAATGCTTTCTTCTTTACCTATTCTGCTTGAGTGTTTTGGTTTGTTTGCTTATCTACAAAGACTTGGGGTTTGTGCATTTGAATTATCTTTGCTTGCTTTCACACCTATGGTAAATGCTTTGAGAGTTTGATCTTTTATTATGTATGCTTACCATGTGAGGTATAAAGGTAATTAAAACATTTTGGCTGATTCTAGAATGTTGCACTGAAAATAATGTTAACATAGAGAATTCTAAAATCATTTGCCTTTTTAAATAAATTATTTGCACATTTTGACTTTTGATACCTTCTGGATTATAAATCCAGCTGGATAATAATTCAAGAATAATAAATTGATCTGAGATTAATACTTCCAAATAAAAATTGAGGACACCCATTACAATTAATGTATATATCTTGATTTTGTGCCAGTAAATATTTAAAGTAGTGCAAGGGATAAAAATAAAATAAATATAATTATTTAGATCTATGTACCCTGTATATCTGAATCTCCACTCTAGTCTAACCCTAGTTCAGATCTTAAACATTCTACTTCAAAATACAAAGTGATAGAACTAATGTTAAATGAAACAGTGATTTCTAGGGAAGCAAGTGGAATGTGAGATGTAACCGTGATGCAAACGCAGTAGGGATATATATTTTCTGATTATACAGCATCATGAAACAAAAGTCCCTCCTCATGTATCACCAGCGATGCTGGAAATTGAAGAGGACTGTATGAAAACTGATACACTGTTTCTTCTTTTAAAACTTTTTTTAAAAACTTAAAAAGGGGGAGAATTTTTGTTTTTCAGAAAGAGTAGCTATTTATGGGTATGATATTATCTAAAGGAAATAAAGCATATTATGAGAAATTTATGTGTGATCTAGTGTTTCCTTTGAAATGATGTCTGAAACCAGAGCACTTTTTTAATGCAGGCCCAGGCTTACACCTCTGAGTTTCTGTCCTTGCAGATGAACAGACTAATAAAACCACAGCGCTGAGCTGAGCTGCTTGCGCACAGTTAGGCCCCACCCAGGACTGCTTACTCTTCAGTGTCTCCTCTCACACAGATCTACAGATGTGTACTCAGGTCTCAGTGTACAAGGTACTACTAAGCCAGGCTGCCTTCTTTTTATTAAAACACCTGAGATATCCATAACACATAATCACCATAACAATCTTCCTAGAAATAAAATTACCTCACAGTTAGTTGGTAGTTTTTCTTTGAGTGACAACTTCAGGAATTCATAGGCACCTCTCTTCCTGTTCCACAGGGATAATAGAAGGCTTGTTTTCAGTATTCATCCTGCTCAGTCATGTCTGATGTTTGGTATTTGCCATTTTTCTCTCTTTGCAGTCTGTAATATGCCTTAGGCAAGAGATGATTTGCTGTATAGAAAATGTTCTCTGCAAAAATATTGGTGCAGGTTCCCAGATCTGATCTTTCATGCACATCTTTGTTCTTTTGTGCTCAACATTGCCTTATGATGTGAATATGTTTCCTAATAACCTTTTTAAATTAAAAAAGCACTGTATGTCCCTAAGTATGTGAGCGAAGATTGCAGGAGGAATTCGGCCTACTTTGTATATTACACAGGCTTCCTTCTGAGTAGAAAGTTCTATTCCATTATGTGTCTCGGTATTTCAGAACTGATTATCACATTGCCTTTGTTTCCTTGTATTTTTTCCATTACCCAGTATCTGCCCTCTCAACTTTGTAAATAAGGGGTATCTTACCACCAACTTGTTACATTACTAACATAATGTAACATGGTTATTAATTTTGAAAAATTTGGTATTTTTATACCTTGTTCACTATCTCACTTCATATAAAAATTCTTTTATTTCATTGCCTTCCAGTGTTTTATTTCAATTCTATCTCATTTTAAATTCTTCATTTTCCCTATTATTATTCTTCAAGGAATCATTTTTAAAATGGCAAACAGGTCAGGAGAGCCTTGGGAATTTGGATTCCCATAGTTCCCAAAGTTCTGCTGCCTCTGATGCACGGAGGCCAGTGTGGAAGTTCATCCAGAGGTCTGCCTGCCTCAGCCCATGGATGGGCGCTTTTATCTCTGTTCTTAATCTGAAAACTTGCCTCTGCACCTCCCCTCACTCTTACTCCTTCTTACAATTCAGTCTCCTTTCCCCTCTTCACTTTAAAGTTAAGTCCTTTCCCATCTTCTTTTGATTCATTTTTGCTTTTTCATTTGCATTGAACCATTGGGTGCAAACATAGGCTTGCTTTTCAAGTGATCGCCTGAGAGACAGTGAATGTACACATACATCTTGGCCAGCTTACAGACATTTTCCTTAATTTTTCTTACAATAATCTTGCATTAAAGTATTATTCTTTGTTTCAAAACTGAGGATATGAGAGGGTCTTTTTGTTTGTTTGTTTATTTGTTTGTTTTTAATCCGGCCTCAACTCTGGCTTCATGTTACAATTGTCTTGACCCCAGACTCTGGTGCTCCTTTATCTGGTATAGCATTGAGCATAAACACTGATCTTTTTTTTTTTAATTGCTTTTTATGTAGCATCTGGTGCAGGTAGCTTTGAAAACCACAGATTAAGTAAAATACTCAAGAGTGTAGAGAAGAGCTTTGAGCATTTCAAAAGTAGAAATGTGTACAGTTCCTTTTTGATATCAGAAGAAAATGAATGAATGAGCTCGTTAAATTTTTAACTCACAGTAGCCTGAATCTAAAACTCATAATTATTCAGAGCTACTGCATTTCTAACCTTGAACTTGTGTGTGTTTTTCCTTTTTTAAATTTGCAGTGCTTGGGATAGAACTGGGCCATCACACATGCAAGGCAAGTGCTCGCCCATGGAGCTACATCCGCAGCTAGATTGATGTAGCATAAACATGACACTAGCCCAGTTCTTAATTTCCAAGAACATGAGAACTATAATTCAAAACATTGTTTTTCTACAAAGAAGACATTAACCCTCATTTGGTTAAATTTAGGTATTAAGGGTTAATAATACAAATTGATGATTTTTTAATACAGGAAGTACATTTCATGTAAGAATCAAGTGATAAAATGCATTTCAGAGCCATAACATTTTTTTTCTTCAACTGAAATGTATTCTTAGAACAATTAGAGAAATCGTTGCTTATACACATCCTTAAATATCTATTTAGTGCTTAGGAGGCACCAGGCATGATACTCATGATGGATACAACTCAAAACCATAGACATAATCTCTGTTCTCATGAATTTGGAGTCTACTGCATCAGACCTGGAGACTAAGATTAGGAGAATTTTTGTACGTGGAAAAATTCAGATCACGACTATTAGGACAAGAGAATTTCTGCAAAGGTGACCATTAAGTAGACTCATCTTTGTGTGAAGGCATTTGTTGAGTTTCATTTTTTCATTAGCAAATTCCTGCTACCTAACTTATTACATTGTGGGGCAAGATAGAGCATTCAAATTGGAGACAAACATATGCTCTTACGATTGTAATAATAGAAATATATTCATAGCGTAATAGAAAAAGTGAGAGGACTGTGAGAGAGACACAGATAAAGAATTTTGTATGTTTGTAGGAGAGAGGATACAGACAGTGTGAGTGAAGGAAAAGGTGGCGGTGTTGGAAAAATCAGTGGAATTTACCCTGACCCTGCAAGGTTGATTTTGATCTATTCTGCATAGGTATATCATTCCTCAGGGCTGTGCTTAGAAATTTATATCTTCTGCTAAACATATTACATATCTGAACAAATCTTTTTGTATGTTAAATGCTTTATAAATTTGCTTTATAAAAAGCAGTTAAGAAGGCTCATTTTTTCCCAGCATTTTAAATCATCTACCCGCTTTCCTGTGTACACACCGCCATGCTGCTCTCCTGCCCCTTATTTTCCTGTTTACGCTGAAACAGTCAGGGTAGCGTTTAATATGAAAAGCAGGTGCTAACAACACGGCTCTCTTTCAATATTAGCCTGTACCCTCAAATTGAACTTTTATTTCCCTGAATTAAGTAAGAGAGTTCTTGAAATCTATGGTGGTGATATGGAATTAGCAACAACAACAACAAAACAATAGTTTTTTCATGAATAAGTTTCCTGAGATTACGGCCCAGATTGGTCAGTGGATTTATCACTAAATATTACTTGAAATAAAAAATTACAAAGAATGTAAGCATAACTACCTTAATACTCTAAGTAAAATGATGCAAACCAATATAAAAAAAGCTGGCAATTTATTATGAGCCTAAAGAGTTTGCTCAAAGTTCTCATATATTCAATGGAAATTAATATACTTAGAAAACTAGTAGCCCTGTAGTCCTGATTTCTAATAATTTCATATACATTCAAAGCCTTTGTGTTTTAAAACTACTGTTCACATATTTTTAAACATTTTTGCTAACTTAACATTCAGAGAGAAAGTATCCAAACATGCATGTTGTATTTTTAAGATGCACGGGAATCTAAAATGAAAAGTAACACTGGGAAATTGAAACCAGACACCAGCACATGGTCCCAAAAAGGCATAGACTTGTGAGTTGTGTGCTGTAAAAAAAATCTCCCAGTTCATGAAATGTCCTGATAGTTTTATATTCAGAGTGAAAACTGCCAATAAAAACATATTGAAAATATCAAATATGCTCTATTAGATAAGAATACCCTAGAGAAAGGTCAAGGAAAATAAAACCTCCAGTAAATTCCATGGTGTTGGGGCGCCCCTTGCTGGTGTATGTGTGTATTACCCGACTCTGTCCGCATTCCTTGATTCTTTTTGGAAAACAAGGTTGGTTGAATTGTTTTCCTTAGGAGATACGGATTATTTCTAGATTTTCTCTCTACATTTTAATACATTTATCTTTGAACTATTGTGTTGGAATGGGTAGATTTTTTTTCCTAGAAATTGTATAAAGATATTTAATGAATTCTCAAGTTTCTTCCGTGCATCCTCATTTATTAATTAGACTTTTCCCACACTTGCCTTTGCTCTCTGAACTCGCCATTTCCCCTTGCCTGGTCTTTCCTCCTAGTGCTGACCCTCTCTGTGCTCTTTAAGCCGTCACCCTCGCTTTCTGTAGGCCTCAGTTATGGGCCACCCTTTGACAAGGTGCCTTTCGCTTTCTTTGCCTGGGACTTGCCTAGTGGCATCCAAAGAGACTTAGGCCACAGGGTGGCTCCTCTGGAGGGTCCAGAAGGTGGAAGACCATATGCATTTTACTCGATCATCCTCTTCACCATTAACTGGGAATCAAGGATTTAAGATATGTCAGCTTTCTAATATTCCCTGGAAATTCACAGTTCTGATTCAGATATCCTAGAACTGATTTAGGAAGAAAATGCAAGTTGACAGATTAACATTTAAATGATATAGTCAGGTGAGCGTAGAATATTTAATTATATGGAATGGATACAGGGCTGTTCATTCAAGATACTATACTTGTAAGCCATATTTTATTTTTGTAAAAGTCTAATATTGAATTTCTAAAATGGGCCTTAGGAAATTCTTTATCAGAATAGAATAAAACTTGCATATTTTTCTTCTTTGACAGCACTGTTTAAATGATAGTGATGGAAACTACCATGATTACAGTTTGACAGTGCAACTTTCTGTGTGGTACCATACTGATTTTTAATACTGGAAACATTTGCCCAAAATTTCCTGAAGGTCTTCCCTATCCTCCCCAATCTGAAAATCTACAGGATAGAGAAATCAAACACAGCTCTTAACAGCTCTTGTGTTCCCACTTGTATACATGAAATTTCTATAGACTAGAATAAAACTCTCTAAGAACAAAAAAAAATCAAGTTTAAATCTTTGGGGTTTGTATCATTAAAAATCCATTAAAATAGTTTTTTTCTTTTTTGCCTTCTTGATTGATGTCTGAAGGTTGCTCTTCTCTAGACATTAATTTTATATTACTGTTTGTAGAGAACTTGGAATTGCATCTGGGGCCTCCCATATGTAGGCAAGGCAAGTGCTGTACCTCTGAACTGCATCTCCTCCTGAGGGGATGGTTTGGTTTGATTTTGGTTTCTTGTACTGGAAATTGAATCCAGAGCCTTCACACAGAGCTAAATCAATAGCCCTTTTTATTTTTTATTTTTCAGACAGGTCACGCTATTTTACTAAGTTGGCCAGGCTGTCCTCAAACTTTCAGTCCTCCTGCCTCAGCCTCCCAGAGTGCTGGGATTGCATACATATACCTACATTCCCTCAGGAAGAAGCATTGTCATTAGTTACTATTCTCAGAGGTTATAACTCTAAGGACCTAAAGCCTGTGATGATATCTTAAATTTGTTCTAATCCCACAGGCCTTCCTAAAAATAGTCTGTGTCATTTCTAAAGAGCTGACTTTGGGGTACCTGGTAACTGACATGGTAAAAGGCAGAATTTTTCCACTTTACACTCAAATATGTAATCCTCGGTATCATCACTTAGCCTTTACTCAGGCTTACAAAAATGTTATGCTAACAGAAACATTAACCTTTTTCACTTATTTTTAATATGCAAAGCAATTCTGGGACCTTCTTGAGGTAAATCATCTGAATTTAATGAGGGAATTTGAGTATAAATTAAAACTTAGGATGAAGACGGTGGAAAACTGTGAGAGGTAGAGTGAGTGAGAGGTAGGGTATCTGTCCAGGAAGTGGCCTATAATGGTCTCCACAGTGACTTGGACACTTCCCTGGGTTCAGGTTATTGCCACAAAGAAACACAGCTTTCTTGGTTTACACCACCCACTATAATTTAAAATATAATCTCCTTTAGAATATTTGAATCAAACTTTCCCTGTGAACTCAGAATTTCTTTGCTCCTGTGAATGGTAAATAAATTATTTGGAATGGATAAAGAGATTACTTGTTTAATTTAAATAGGAACAGCACTGTGTGTTAGGCAACCTATGCATGGCCAAATCTAAAGGATTTCTTCCCTTTCTGTTACAGTGTTTCAAAGACCTCAAAGAAACCTGGAGTCTATAGATCCACAATTTACCATTCGGAGAAAAATGGAACAGTTACGAGAAGAAAAAGAGCTAGTGGAACAACTCCGTGAGGTACTCAAAAAATACTATGTGACTCAATAATAACTTTCAGAATCAAAGCAGCATTTTATATTTTTAAAAAATAGTATTTGGCATATTGCAAATGATGTTAGTTTCAAACCTAGTTAGGTCACTTACTGACTGACATTGGAGAAATCACAACAATCCTGCATTTCAGTTTCTTCATGTACTGAAAACATAGTTCTACCTTAGTGGAGTCTTGGAAAAAATGCAAGAGATGCTGAAAAAATACAATAATGCTGACATTATTTCAATTCTGGTGTTCTTTAAATACTACTCAGTCATTTCTTTGCTTAATAATAATATTCCACTTATTTAAAGATGTTTGTAGTTGTCCTTACTTTATATCCCATGTCAGTCAGGGCTTTTATGTTAATCACTTAACAGGCAGACTATTTGAGTTCCTCCTGAGTCTGGAGTCTGACAGTAGGTAGTACTGACAGATTTAATGTTGGTAATGGCGGGGAACTGGACTGTCTAGTTCTTTCTTGAATATTTTAGTTCCTGGTGGGCACTCTGTAGGTATTTGTATGCCCTCATGGTCTTTTTGTCTTGTTAAGATTATACAAGGAAGGTAAAATAACACAGAAGCCCATACTAAGGAAGAAGACATTGGTATTTGTAACTAAAGGAAGCGCATGGTGAATTATAACTTAAATTCTTTATGTTCAAAGCACCGTCCCATAGCTATGACTCCAAAGAGGATAAAGAAAGCTTCTTCTCCAGATCTCCTCTCACTACTCTCTTCCAGTTATTATTCTGGGTGATGCACATAGGTGAAAACAAAAAACCCTATAGAATATTGGGGATAATAAATAAGATAAAAATAACAAAGACATATACAAGCTCAGATAGCAGTGACGTATATCAAAATGTAATGCATCCTATCTATAACATTTAAATGAAATTAAGGTAGACCAGCATCTCTGTTATTTTATTGCAGATGATACTTTATAAATGGTTTATCAGGAAGTTAGGAGGGAAAAATTTAAAAAACAAACATTTAACAAAGTCTTCCCACCACATTAGTCACTGGGGTTGATTCATGAGCACAAGCACAAGGGGCTCATGGAAGTCAGAGCTGTCATTCACCAAGAGGATTTGAATGTTCTGCAAACTTGGAAGATAAACTTTTCAGGATATATGAAAATAAGACTGAAGTTAGCATAGGTCCCTTCAAGAGTGATATTTCACAGTTTTATGTTAAACCTGGGTCACACTACTCATTTATGCGGTAGTGACATAAAACTAGAAAATGAAGGAACATCTAAGAATTGGGTGTCTATGCATAGGGCAGGTCTGAAAGAGATTTATATAACCCTGTCACATGCACTGCTTTTCAAGTTTTCATTTATTACAAATCACCAGATTAGGCTTTCCATTCTTAGGTGATTATCTGGTTAAAAAGAGCTTCTGTTACAAACCAGAAGGTTTTCTTCAGGGTTTTAAAATTGACTTCTCTACTTTGTCTTCTAAGAAGATTGAAGAGACATATTTTCCTACTCCTTCTCTAAAGCCTTTATGCAGTGTATATAAAACCAACATTCAAACACTCAAAGAGGACAGAGAAAGCAGGCTGGCTCCGGACTTGAGAAACAGCATGGCCGTGAGCTCCAAGGATTTTCTCCTCCTTGGATATCACAGACTTGGAGCTGACAAACTAGAAACACCAGTGGGCTCAGATTTTTTTTTTTTTTTCCAAGAGAAAGCCTTAACAAAGGCCTGCTTCCTCTAGCCAGACAACCAGGAAATGGGCAGTTTCTCAAGAAAATGTTTAGACAATAAATGCCCTGCTTCAGCTGAACACCAAAGGAAAGAATGGCGGTCCCACCCTCTGCACTCCAGCAGGGCCAAGTCAGGCTGCCGGACTTGTGTGCCACAGGGGTGAAAGCAAAATTGGAGCCAGAATTTCATCCGCACACTAGTCAAGAGCCCTCTGCTTCCACAGTGAAAACCATCTGAAAAACCTGGATATCACTTCTCCCCAGCTGGAACAAAACATATCCTTATCATAACCAGATTCTTGGCCACTTGAGACCAAGAGGAGAACCCAGATTTCTGCACTGATCCTGTAGAAACTAGTTGGAATTCTCCCTTTGCTGCCACAGTGGCATCCAAAAATATGGACAGCTGAATGAAACAGGCTTGAATTGGCTCCAGAGTCTCACAACATAGCACAAAGAAAAGATATTCGAGCTTCAATAGAAAATCATTCATCACACCTAGAACCAGGACAACTGCAAAGCCAAATGAAAAATGACAGTTCACAGATGGCTCCCTTGACACGACAGAGAAGTTACAAATTACTGACAAAGGGCACAAACAGCCACAATAAAATAACCACCAAGCAATGACAAACATGGTTACAAAAAAAGGGAAAAGGTAGATCAACTCAGCAGAGAACTAGACCATCCTCTGGCAAGGAAACCGAAGAACAGAAATACAAAGAAGAGACAAATAGAAGTTTAGAGCTGAAAAATATGTTATCCAGAATAAAAAGCCTGGCGGATGGGCTCCACCACAGAAGACAGGAGACAAGGAATAGAACTGGAATGGAGGTGACAAAGAAAACAAAGAGAAATGATCTAATCTGAATAGCAGAGAGAAAACAGACTGAAAATCGTGAATGGACCTCAGGGGACTTTTTGAAAGATCTCATCTCATCCTGGGAGTTGAAGAAGGGAAGAAAAAAGAGAATAGGGCAGAGTTTTTCCTGTAGGGGGAGGTGGGTGTGGCATAAAAGGGCAGCAGGAGGGACCTTTGCAGTGATGGGAATGTGTCCATTCTGTCTCTTAGCATAGTATCAGGGTGGCTTCACAAGTTGCTTCCAGAGAGACAGCTACACAGGGTACGTGAAATCTTTCTGAATTGTTTCTTAAAGCTGCCTATGAATCTAGAATGCCTCAAAATTAGCAGTTTACTCTTTTTTAAAGGACAGTAATTGATATCTTAACTCAAATAGAGCCCATAAGAAAAGCATCTCTTTATCCCTCTTCTACTGCATGAAGAATTTATTGCTTGTATGTTTTCATCTCCAGGACCAGAAAAACTTGAACTCAATTCAGATTTTAAAACTTTAGATACAATTAAATTTGGCTTTGTACAGAGTTTGAAAAAACTGAAACAACGTCAGTGTTCTCTGAACATCCTTACTCTGGTACCCAAAACGAAACTGGCTCATAAATATTTGTGACCCTGTTTTACCCTGGAGGGTGTCCATAGCAACCAGTTTTCTTGTTTCCCCGCAGAGCATTGAAATGAGACTGAAAGTCACTCTTCACGAAGACCTGGGGGCGGCGCTCATGGACGGAGTTGTGCTCTGCCACCTGGTCAATCACATCCGCCCACGGTCTGTTGCCAGTATCCACGTGCCCTCCCCGGCGGTTGTAAGTAACACCCTCTAAAGGGAACTAACTCTGACCTGCGACAGACTCCTTTTAGGCAGTGTTGTGATTGATTAAGAATGCCAGCATAAATTGGGCCTTGCTCCAATCCTTTCTTTTGGGCCCCAAACAACTAGAAGAACAGAATGGCCCTGAGTGAAGCTACGTTTCACTGAAAAGGGAAAATATTAAAGTAAGTATGTAAAGGACAGAAATTAGCTTTATTTCAGATATCAGGTTTAAAGAAATTACTGCTAAGTTTAGGAACATAAAGTTAGAACATGTGGGAACATAAAGGTGCATTTGTCACCAAGCAGTATTTAAACAGCGGGAAGTCTTTTTGGAAAGCTCCTTTTGGTTGATAGCTTCCAGGACCTGGGATCGCTTTGCTTTATCTTGGTTGGGGATTTTAGGATAGTCCTAGAAACATGTGCAGTCTGTGGAAAAAGTCCTGACTGCCGGGTCAAGCCAGAGGTCAGCCCACCTGTCGTGAGTTAGGCTGCTCAGGGACTTGCTGGAGGCGTGGGGAAGGTGGGAGGAGTAGGACTCCATTAATGTCCCCGAGCCTCATCCTCCCTGGCCCGGTGATAAAACCTACACGTGGGATCCTGGTCTTGGACATCCCAGGACGCGGCTTGAGCCAGAGGCCTCCAAAGTCCATTCTGTGAGTGAGAGGGAAGGGACTGGCGAGCCTACACAGGGACAAAAGAACAATTTCTACTCAGTTTTTGTTGTGTATTGGGAGAAGCAGAAGCTTTTAGGAGCTAAGATTATGAGATTTGGATTAAAATTCTGCACCTGTTTCTAAAAATCACATGACTGGGAAAATTGTCTTTAACTCAGTTTGTTCTTCTCTTTAATGGACATGTTCTTAAGAAGAGGGTATTCACATAACTAGGAACCACTCATGTCATTAGTGTTTATATATATACAGCACATTTTCAAAATTCAGGATGTCTAATCTCAAGGAACTGTACAGAGTTCATAAAATGCAGTGCCGTACATCTGCATGGTAAGCCAGAGCTGTTAAGGTTGTCTCTTCCTCATCTTCCCCAGGAAGACTCATTATGGTATTATTTATCTTATTTTATTTTCCCTTGAAAGTAGAATATTAACTGATGATCCCATTTCAACAGTTTCCTTTCTGTAGTGTTGTTTTTCCTCTTAAAACTTTTTTCACCTCAGAAACATAAAGCAAAAAACTACTTTGGCACCTCTTTCAAATCTGCCTAGAGGTACCATTAATGTGAGATAGTAAATTCCACTTTGAAATCCAATATGAAATTTTCCAGAATCTGTTACAAATGGAGTTCAGACTGCCATAATATTGTCTGAGCTGTATGTGAAATTCTCATTTAATTATTGTTCCCCAGTTCTGTAAGAGACACTATGGACTCCTCAGCTTCCCACTGGAATGTACAGTTATCATTTCACAAGAATTATCATTTTGCAAGTTGTAGGACACTATCAGTCATGAACCTATATGCTTTGCACAATTTATTTTTTAGGAAAAATGCACTAATAGTTTAGGAATCATTTTTTAAAATTTTATTAAATTGAAAAAAAAAATAATGAGAAACAATGCCCAGTGGGGATAAAAGAAAAGAGTAAAAAAATAAATAAAAAATAAAAATAAGTTGCCCTGTATCTTACTGTTAAAGACAATTATTGTTAACCTTTTATTTTCTTTACTCTTAACATTTTCTGTGTCTTGAAATTGAATCTTCTTATATGTATTAATGGTATTTAAAAGTTATTAAAACCTAAATATTTTCCTGTCATTAAAATGCCTTCTAAATATCTGCCTTTCTAACTGTAACATACTTGATGCTATTATAGTTTTGCTTTTTAGAAGTACAGTTTGTTTCTAAGTGTCTGTTTACCAAAAATTGTTCATCTTGAAGCTGTTTTTGGCAGCACAGCCATGCCTAGGCTTAGAACCTGCCTCCTGTTGCTGGTCTATGCCTGTAGCTCTTACTCCAGTCAGGTATAGGCAGCTCTCTGTCTAGAAAGCTGCTTCTGGCCTTTCCCTCCACATCTTGGCCCTTCAGTATCACATCTTGGCCCAATTTCTTCTTCAATTTTTTGAAGGCAACAAACCATCCTTGCCCCCTTAGAACTGGGTCTTTTTGTGGTTTGTATTTCCCCCTATAGCAACATCATCACAACTAAGAACTATTCTATGTTATATTACAGTTTCCTTTAATTTGTTAATACTGCCAACTATGCTAAAGCTAAGTGATCTAAGAATTGTGTCTTTTGATTCCACAGTTGTATCTTTAGCACCAAGAATAGTGTCTGACACATAGTAAATAATAAATAAACTGTGTTTGTATCATCAGCAGTAGTTAAGAATGCCTTTCCTACTGTTCTTATTGACAGCGTTAAGCATTCTAATTTTTTTCATTCCTGAAAGTAACGTCCATTTTTTTAATCCCAAACTGAGATAATACAGTGGTGAATAGAGTCAGTGTTATTACCTATATGCTAAGAGGCTGTTCCTTAGAAAAATGAGTTTCTTCAGTCTTTGAGAATTTGATAAGCAAAACATTGGCATCTCGGTATAATTTTTGATTCTTAGACCAATTTTGATAATTCTTTAATGTTTCACAATTAATACATTTGTTGTAAATACTTTTCTACTTAAAACTAGGCAACAGTCTTAGAATAGGTCCTCCCTCAGTTCCAGAAATGGAAATCGTTGGTCTGTAGGTTGAAACGCCCTCTACTACTTGTTTTGGGCTGACTCTTAAGTATTTTGAATAATGCGAAGCATCGTTGCAGTTTCACAATAATCCTTCCAAAACTATAAGTAGTTGACATTAGATTATGGTCCCAAAGAATCAGAGACAAAAGCTGAGATTTGCCTGTAATACAACACCTCTTGGTGTCCTGTCTGCCTACTTTTCTGTTATCCCACGTCTTGCTTGTGTCTGTTCTTCCTGTTTGCTTGGGGCGTCATGGAGGCAGCACATGCTGTGACGTGCTGTGGGGATGGGCAGAACCACCCAGGCAGCTCGTGATGAGGACACGACTTCCTCTTAGGTGGAGAATATTGGTCTAGCCTTTCCGCATGGCAACAAGCTTCTTTTCTTTTGTTTAGGGGGAGGCATTTTAAATAAATACATTTTCAAATAAATGCTGTGAAGATTTAAATTTTAATGTTGATTGGTTTTTGTTCCTGTAAAATGAAATTAGAGTCACTTCACTCTCACTATTAACAGGATAAAGTCAATCTTATAGGACACGGTCTCTGTGCTAGACTGTGGGAATCCATAATGATTCTTGCTTTGCTTTCTAAGGCAACTAATCATATAATATTAAAGTTTATCGAGAAAGTATTTCAAATTATACCATGTGTTCTCTTTTAATAATAAATTATTTCTGTATATTTGCATTCACAGCCCAAACTTAGCATGGCTAAATGCAGAAGAAATGTGGAAAACTTTTTAGAAGCATGCCGAAAACTAGGAGTACCAGAGGTAACATCAAACTTTAGTTCATCTAACTGTATTTTAGTAAAAACTGTATCTATGTGTTTGAACCATTGAATAGATACAACTCTTATAATATCTTTTTAGTCTCATCCTTTTCAGAGACTAATCTTGAAAGCACTGTATACAATTTTAATTTAAATTGTTATATCAGTAAAATTAAAATAACTGCATATTACATTCATTTCTAAGAACAAAGGGAAAATAATTTTTTTAAGGTTTTGAAATAAATAAATAAATCACACTAATAAACAAATTAATCAGCTAGATGAATTAGACTCAGTAGCTGCTTTAAGAGCGGAAAGTGAAGAGACTGTGAGAGCAAGTTCCTTAGAGCAGAATTTTGGAGCTGATGTATTCCTTAATCAGAGACCTATAGTTGCTTCCTGATTGTTGATTTTCATTCACTAGTTACATTTTGAGTATGTGAATCAAACTAACCAATACTCTATGCTAAAATTATTATCACTAGGACTGATGTTTGTATGTTGCTTTACAGTTTATTTATATTTACATTTTCTCTCTTAGTCAGCTGTAGCCAACTGGCAGTTATCTGTAGCTAGCCCAAGTCTGTCTTCCTACTCTTTCCCTCTCCCAGACTCAGCCCCAGCCTTACCCTCAGGCAAATGGTTAACTCAAGGACTTTGAAAAACTTTGCTGTTAATAACATAAAGTAATTGTTCAGGGGCAACATGAAGCATTCATTCAGAATTTGGGAGGACTGTATACGTTGAAACGTTTCTCATCATTGTGATAAATAGCAATGGGTAGAAATTACATCTTTTTCTCTTTCCTAATGCCCCTGGGAGAAAATAACTTAATCTAACTTAATCTGTCATGAAAAAACTGTTTCTGGTATGTGAAAGAAACACGTTTCAATGTAATTTTACTCAGTGTTAGGAGCTATTAAAAATGAAAAATACTTTTTCTCCCCTCTCATCATTTCTTTTCTTTTTTCTCAATTTTTTTTAGCTTGTTGGAGTTTAGATCTGGGTGGGTTAGTGATAGGATTCTAACATAGTTTGAGGAAAAGGAGAATATTGTTAAAGCATCCTTGTATCAGAATTGTATCAATAAATTCATTTTTTCAAAAGAGCATAGTTTCTATGTGATGGACTTAATGTCTGTGTGATCAGTTCCTCTTTCAACAGTGTTAGCTATGTCTGTATTGTGTGCACACACTTTAACATTGCATATCTGTTCTTGGCTTCAAATATTTGTGAAAATACTTAACTTTTCTAATGACCTTTTTCTGTCATGGACTATTAAGTAATTTTTCATATGTGAATCCAAACTCTCATGCCAAGTTTTGGATGAAAAATTATTCATGTCTCTGCTAGAAAGCACTGATGAGTTAGGATTTAAGTCCCTGTGATTGTTTTAATTTCATCAGTGCTTTTTGGCTTAGAGTAATGCAAAATGAGGTTTACTATAAATAAAAGTTGATATTTACAGTTTCCTTTTCAAATGAAGAAAAAAGAAATTAAGTTTTTTAAATGCAGAGCAAATTTTATTATAATTTCTGAATTATGCCAGCATTGTGTCTCTCACAGTTATAGGCAACTAATAATTCCCAAGAAGGTCGAAACAGAGGAAGTGGATGAGCTTTTTTGCCAATGTCCCAGTTAACTAGTAAGAAGTATATCATATGTCACTTAGATTATTTTTGCAATTATTTTTAAGGTTTTAGGTGATTTTTCAACTCTCGAGTTGTGTGTGTATTCATATGTGTGCATAATTTACATCTTGATGGATAGTGCACCAGCAGTTTGCTGATGTCTAGAGTTACTTTAAGGATACTGCTATTGGAAAGAGTCTGTTGAGTACTTGAAATTCTTGAGCGAGACTGTTAATGTAAACAGAAATATTCTGGTGGAAAACTGTAGGTCCCCATTTAGAAGGCAATTGTTAAATCTTTCTGTATGTTCCAGTCAGCATGTTTTCATCTCAGAGTATGCATGTAGAAATGTTTCCATCAAGAATATGATGCAAAGTTATGGGATCAGATGACCTCTTTCATCTTAGATATGTATACTCCAGTCACTAAAGAGGGGTCAGTGTTGCAGTGTGCACATGGCCCAGTGCAACCAATGATTTACACTAAAAAGATAACTGTATCACAAGAGTACTTGCTGAGATTCTTCATCTAGAATTAGACATTTTGAAAGTCTGGTGCTGAAAATACAAAGGATTTGTATCATTATTTTTCCTACTGCACCAAACTTAATTAGTTAAGTTCATAAGCTTAAACTTAGTCAAATTTACAAGCTTTTTCTGCTTTCTTCTCTACCCATAACTCACCTGTACTTACACACAAGCCATGGATATCTCGAACTCTGTATTTTTTAAACTAAATATCTTGTTTACATCTCCTGTGATAGAGTCATCACTGGAAACTACAAACTAAAGTCAGGGTAAGCAGTTTACATATCAGGCACATATGTGCAGAATATAGCAACTGAGCAGATTTAGTTAAATGATTACATGTAAAGTCCTGTGATGGTATGGAAGCAATTTTAAATCATTCTGATTATTATAGTTTATTATATTTTCTTTAGAAGTCCACATGAATACAATCCCAGATATTTTCCCCAGGGTTGGCCAAGGTTCATGAAATATTCACGTGTAATTCAGCAGCTAGAACCACAGAGCCAGACTGTGGTTGTGGAACATTGAGGAACTGTGTCTGTGCAGGATGTGGCAGCACTATACAGAAATTCATTGAATAAATGAAAGATAGAGGGGTCACGGGTTAGATTGTCCTTCAGTGCGATGTTAAACCGGCTTTTTACAGACAGGTAGGAAAGAGTGGTTTTAGAGTGGTTCACCTGTAAATGTGGTTTCTTCAGTGACTTGCATTCAGAGCTGTAGGCAGGGTGAGGCGCCCTCGGCATCCTCTGGGGTGTTGATGCATCGTGCAGCTGACTTTGGCTTCTGCGCTTGCTTCCACATGGCCTGGAGCATAAGCCTTGATGGGCTTCTGAATCCCCTCTGAATCCCTGAGAATCTGAGTCTAGTTAGGTCGTGGGGTTATGTAGCCATTTATGGCCATAGAAAATAAGTATTTATTTGGTTTACCAGGGAATTTTTTTCTATTCCATTTTAAGTAAGCAGCCTTAGTCTCAGAACTCTTTAAGGAGTAGGGACCTAGTTAACAGACTTGACTTCTTTATAGGAAGAAGAACTCAAAAAGTAGATATGTCCTTTGTTTTCTAGCTGCCCAGCCCTTCGCCTCCAGAAAAAAAGAGCAGATTAAGGGCAGGGAGTTTTGATGGGTGGCAAATATCCTGGCAATCAGTGGCCACTGCTGCCTGTCACAGTGGCCCAGTGTCCTTTCAGGATTGTAGGAGGCTGTAAGTTTCCATCCCATGCCCAGAAGGACAGGTCACTTGATGTCCCTCACTTTCTACACCAGTGAAGTAGAGTTAATATCCTGAAGTCTGTGCAGATGCTAATAAGACTACGTTAACATAAGTGGAATTATGACTTTTTCTTTTCAGTACTTTTAATATTTGTGTTTTTTTGTTGTTTATAACGAGAGTTTATATTTAAAATACTAACAAATAGGCCGGGGATTTAGCTCAGCAGCATAAGCACTCGTCTGGCAAGCGCAAGTTCAAGAGTTTGATCCCTAGTACCAAAAAAAAAAAAAAAAAAAACTAATAAATTTCCTACTATATACCTGTTGTGGTTCATATATATATTCATAACTATATAAGAAATTATTCTTATATAGTTGGTAATAATTTTCATTATTCAAAGACATTGTATAAATTCAAGGTACTGTTTTATTTCATTTTCATCTTGAAGAGAACTTATTATTTTTTTTGAGCCTTATACCTCTTTTATCAGTAGTATGTGTTTATTCACTTGAGCATTCTTTCCCATTTGAGTGTCTATTGGTCACCTCTAGTCAGCAGTCTGACAGCCTTTTGTATATGCACAGTTAAGAATAAATCATTTTAGAAGCAGAATTGACAAAAAATTACTAATATTGGAGTTAAGCTCTAAGTCCATGAAATAGGCATTAGATTGTCATATATTTGAAAAGGGCCTCCCAGAACCAATTCACAGTGAGTACCAAGGAACCACTCGGTTGAATTTAAAAATTAAAATTATGTTTAAATAAATATATTCCAACTTTCTAAATAAGACTCCTGCCTCAGTAGGGTTTGTGCTTAGAATTAAGATTATATGGTACCCAGAACTTCTATAAAAACTAGACCTGTTGTCAGATCTGTTTACATTTCTGTTTGTGTTCACAGTATTTGGGGAAAATAAGCTGTTAAGCCATTGTTTAATAGTGATCTCAACTACACTAATAACAGCAATAACTATCTCAGTGTTTACTCTAAGCAAATCACTAACCTCTGCAGGTTGTGGCTTGGTTCTTTATAATGGGAATCAGTGTCCTCCTTTGCCTTTGAAGGTTCCGAGTGATTAACTGTGTTTTTCAAATGCCCCCAGTAATCATAAATGCTCTGAAATACATGATGAAGTTTGCTTCTTCACATCTCTTTCCTTTTTTAAATATTTCCCAGTTTTAATTTTCAGAAAGAATCATCTTGAAATCCCTCTCATTAAGGCTAAATTTTAGAAAGCACAAGACCAGAAAATCCTGTTGCCCTAGGAATTTCTTCAGTTTGAATTGCAGTATTATTGGAAGAGATAGAGGAAACTGCCTTTGGCCCTGTGATACAGGGTTGAATTAGAAAGTAGGTCTCCAGTGGCCGTAGCAGCCCACCTTCTTTATGTTAATTACGGTGGTTTGGATTTTCGCCTACCAGCCACTCTTAGACCCTTTTGTTTCCCTTCGGAGACTGTAACTTAACGTAAACCACCACAAGCTGTGACTGTGTGCCTTAACCACTGTAATTAAGCCCAGTTTCTGTGACAGCATGAAACTGTTTCCTGGATGAGAAAAATAGTCTGTGTGCCCCTGAGAAATGTACTCCTGAATAAGAACCCTGAAAACTGCAAAGATGCTTGGATCCCCCTGCTGGGGGACAGACCAGACATGCTCCATAGGGCTCTGGGAAATGTATTCAAATACTCACTAGAGATAGAATGGCTTGCTTTTGACATGGAAATACCATTTTTGTGAAAATCATATTTCAGTGGGTGTCTTAAGTCTTTTGTCTCCTGTCTGCTTTGCTCAGATTTCACTGGCTATGTATAACATTGCAAAAGAAAATTCTTACTACAATGTAAAGCTTTTCTTAGTTGTTTTCCCATCTGTTGATCTTGACCAACATCTGTCTCCCAGTGAAATCCAGTTTACATGTAGCCATTTTAATTCTTGGGAGAACTCTGAATGATAGAAGCTTGATTGTTCCAGATCCACTGAGAAAACATTTAAGATCTGAATAGGTATAATATGACTCGTTAATTCTAAAAAGTCTTTTGTTGAGAGGCTCTCTACCTTCATAAATAAAATTAAATGTTTCAAATCTTCTTCAGCCTGTCTGATATTGTGCTATTCCTGCTTACTTGAAGGTATCAAGCTAACTTCAAAGGATATAAGAAAAACAAGCATAAACTTTGAATCATTTCTCTGTTGCTCTATAATCTGTTTCTGCCTAGCAAGGAGGCTAAAGTAAAAGGGCTATAGAGCTGCAAAGTATGTAAAAATACATGTTGTATATATTTTAAATGCTTTACCTAATTTGAAAATAAAGCAGCATTTATGAACCATATCACAAATATTTTCAGTCCTTGTTTAATTTGGAAGCAAACACCGCAACTTTTCTTTCTTACTATCATATCAGTTGTAATCATGTAAATGTTAAACTCTATAGTTTAAAATTCTGGTTCTGGAATTCAGTGTTTTTGAAAGCTGCTTCCTGACACAGGTCAGCTCAGAAGGCTGGACATTGAGGTTTTTCATTTAACTGAGAAAGTAGGGGTTCTACCTTCCTTCACGGGGACTGTTGAACTGCTAACACACAAGCGCCTGGTCCCATCACCATCCCTGCACTGTGGTGAAGGAATTTATATAATAACCTTATGTAGGGTGAACTTTAAAAATTCTAACTATGCATCCCAGAACCCACCTGTATACTTTTGTTTAATATCTAGTTGAAAAATATGAAATTTAATGTAACATTTGAGACATATAAAGACATAGAGCTAGTATTCTCCAGAGTTTATCAATGGTTCTAAAACAAAACAAAACAAAACAAAACAAAACAAAACAAAAAAAACAACCAGGCTAGAGGTTTGTGTTATTTTTCAGAAGCGGTCTACATAGAGCAGTGTAAAAGATGCATTAAGAGACTAGTGAGGATTAAACTTTGAAGTTTATATTTTTCCCTTTAGTACGGTTAAGTATTAAATGCCCCAAGTGAAAAACTCTTCTATTTATGCCATTATGGAGTACATCATACCACTTGAGTATTAAAACGGTTGGAATGCTAGGATGATGTGTAGCTTACAGAACAAGCTGTTCCTCAGCAGTTGAAATCTTGGCACAGAATTTCCTTGTCCTATTTGCCTAAGGCACCTTGGGTATTCTGTTTTTCTTTTGTAATGGATTAAAAGTCTTTGATGGTGGAGAGGGTTTGACCTGTTTGAACTCTAAGGGGTTACTCCTTGCCATTTGCTAGTAACCAAAATGTGTGCTTCTTTCCAGCTGTTCTTCCGTGTATTTTTAATTGTATGCACTGTCTCTTTCTGTTCTAACGGCTGCCCTCGGAATAGGCTGACCTCTGCTCTCCGTTTGACATCCTGCAGTTGGATTTTCGTCACATTCGAAAGACTGTTGACACTCTGCTGGCACTCGGGGAGAAACCCCCACAACCAACTTCTACCCTCCGCGCCAGGGACCTTATAGGCTTCTGTCTTGTCCATGTTCTTTTTATAGTGCTGATCTATATCACTTACCGCTGGAATGCTCTGTCCGCCTAACGTCTGCATGTGCATCCAAATGCTGTGCTCTGGCATCCTGGTCCATTCCAGGCTCCTTGCTGCATTTGAGCCTTGCCTTGCACACTTCCATCCCTGTCATCTCTTCAGTCCTCTCTTGAGTTTTGAAGCTGAATATTTACAAACCAGGTTTTCCCAGAAGCACAAACTTTGTTGAATACAGTTTATATTCTGTAATTTCTCTTTCTCACTGAAAAATAATGGCAAAGTGTTGCCCATACCTCATGCTCTGTCCTCCAGTGTCAGCAGCAATGCCATACGCGTCCTCTTCTCTGCCCAAAAGCTTCTGCTACCCTGAGCAAGGAGAAGAGAGCTCCAGGACAGGGATAGATGGGATTTAGCACATGGAAACTATACCACTTAGCTCCATCAGGGCTGGGCATTTGAGCTTTAGAGGTGTTACCTTGCAAGAAACCATGTCCCAATTTAATCTATGAAACTCTTAATGTTGACCAAATTGAAAGTACGATCTGAAATATGACTGCTTGCTGGCCATTTAGTTGGGTTCCTCCTGGTCTCCTCCAAAGGGATCACTGAGGAGGACCAGGGAGGGTCACCACTGACTTGCTCCCTGAGCAAGTCCTCTGCCCCAGGCCTGTGTACTCTAAGGAAGGAGGGCCTTTCCTGTTAGAGTGTCACCTGGAGGAATCACTTACACACCCATTTCTGTATATTTGTGCTTCTTCCTTGTTAAATCTACCCTGAGGCTCTAGATAAAGCACTTTCCAGAAGGGATTTGTGTTTTTGACTAATGTAATGGATCATGTTGCTTTTTGCTACATCACATAATAACTGCAGGTCCAGAATGTAATGGACTGTATTCATTTTCAAATAAAGCCATGAGTCATGGAATACTCTTGGTCCTGGGGTTTGGGTTACTATGGCAGGAGCCAATAATAAGATTGTTCTTATTTTAGAAAAATGTGTTTTCTCTAATAACTTGAAATTTCCATTTAATCTTTGATTTCCAGTGATACTAGCTAGCAAGCTGCTTTATTTTTAAATTAGATAAAAATTATGTATCAGCTATCTGCACTTTTGGAGCAATGTGATGAATTTTCAATTAAAAGTAAAAAAGTTAGAATCTTACATAAGCCAAGATATCCTCGGATTTGGGGATGCCTGTTTATGATATGAGAAGGCCCTGCTTCAGGGTCCAGGGTCAAGTCAGTCTCTGTCCTTCATTTCACATCCTGTTTGCCTAATGGTGTTTCTTAGGTTGCGAGGGTGAAGGAGTTAATTTCTTCAGTATAAATTATTACTTTACTGAGATTCAGATGCACCTCACACATGTCTACTAAGATGATAGTCTTATTTTTCTGAACATCTTCATGAATTCAGGGAATTTGAGATTATGAAAAACCCACATAATAAAAGAAATATATTTATACAGATTCTTTGCTGCCAAATCAGATAAGACTTTTTAACATGAAGCATTCTTTCTATAATAATGTGTTATCTGAGCTTTTTCCTCCTGACTTGATGTTGATTGGTGAAATACAGGGTATGTAGAAGTTATCTAACCTCAGTTGTATCTAATAATCCACATATGTGTAGTACTGAATTGCCTTTGGTGCTATCTTGTACTCGTCAATCTGTAACAATAAAATCCCTTTGTACAATGTCTGATGAGCAGCCTGAGCCATAAGTTGCTTAATAAACATATTTTGGAATCATTATTCCAAGTTTTATTGGCCCCTTGATATATTTATTCACTGCACCAAGAGTAGCCCTCAGCATTTCCACCCAGCTCTGCCATGCATAGCAGCTTGCCTTTAATGGTTACCAATGTTGGGTTTTTCCTCTTCTTTATGGGTGGAAATGGAGAAAAAGTAAAAAGAGTAAACATAACTGGGTTGCCACCAGAAAAAAAAGTACCATAAATAAAAACTGAGTTGAAAACCATATAAGATTAGATTTAATTTTCAGGGTTAAAATGACATAGTTCTCTGGCTACATTTGTATTTTAATTCCTGCATCTGCAGGACACTTTGGGCACACTTTCATTTTTCATGTCACTAATTTATCTGTAATCTAATGTGCTGCACTTGTTAGGATTTGCTGAATGCTATCTTTCCATTAAGTAGTACAGTAACACAAATAATTCAGCCCTTTAGGCAAAACTTTGAGTGAACTGCACTTCTCATTGCCAAGCCATTAATTTCTATTCAGAATATTAAGTCTCTCTGAGTTCTTCAAGGTGCCCAAGCCAAGCAGTTCATGCACCAATGAAATGCTACCCTTGCAGCTTGATGAGGGACACTCGATAATCTACACAGAGGCTGGAAGTTGGCCAAGAATTCAATTATGTGACTTATATACATACAAAATATTCATGTTCTCACAAGAAACACCGTTTCTAATACGTGGTATAAAGAAAAAGAACTGTTGATTGACAGTTTCTTTTTGACATAACCATTTGTGTTCTCTTTCTCCACTTCCTCTAATTGATGGCAACTCTCCGTTCAGTGTCAGGAACTTATTTCCTGACAACAAACTTATTTCTACTAGTTCTTTTGCTTTGTGGACCTCTGGTTCCTATGTACTTCTTTTTCCTTGGGGAAGGACTCCCAAAGCAGAGTCGACTTTTATCCATAAGAGTAGATAAATAAAGGCAGTTAATATCTTGATACTATCTCTTTGTTTAAAAAATTTAATTAATGAACCTCTGATGCCCACATCAATGTCAGCGTGAGTCATAGCAGGATAAAGAGTGTTTCACTCACGGGGAAACGTGGAGATGATTTATTAAAGTCTCAGGAACCTGAGATTGGTAAAGTAGTTATGGGTTAGGTAAACATTTTTTGTTTTGTTTAGATTTTCCAAGGGTTTTTTTCCTAGTACAAAGGATTGGACCTAGAGCTCTGCACATGCTCTACCATTACACTACAGCCCTAACCCATGATAAATATTCTAGTATTTTTTTTAGGAGATTTGGTTTTAAAAAATAGGCTTCAGAATCTAGTTTTCAATAAACAACTGATGTATTATACAGAAAATATGTGTGCTTTTTTTTTTTTTAAAGACTGTTAGGGTTCAGTTCCTTAGTTCTTTACAGCAACTTAGTTCACTCTAGTGTTTAATTCCTCCGATGTTGAGTGAGCACTCTGCACAAGGTCCCAGCAGAGGCCGTGGGGATTGACACGTGACTGCGGCCCAGACCTTGTCCTCAAAAAGCTTACAGTCTGTGCCAGGGTTCAGCAAGCTTTTTCTGGAAAGGACCAGGTAGTAAATATTTTAGGCTTTTCAGGCCATATGCTTTCTGTTATCACTACTCAGCTTACCTTTGTAGCTGCAGCCATAGACAATACACAAACTGATGGGTGTGGCTGTGTGCCAGTAAAACTGTTAACAAAGACAGGCTGTGCTTTGGATTAGCCAGCAGGTCATATGTCACATACCTCTCATCTGTTAGATCCATAGAAAAGAAATATAGACAGGAAGGACCTGGAGTGAGTCAGGTACAGCATTCTGCAAAACACAAGGAAAAGCAAAGTCACCCTGAAGGGGTGTGGGGGACATGCAGGCTCCCTGTGATGAAAACTGAGAAGATACATGGGAATAGGCAGAGGGAAAGGAGGACAGTGAAGGTGTAGCTGTGAGCAGAGAAGATATTCTGGGGAAAGCAAAAACTACAGATTGGTCTGGCTACAAGGTAGGGGGAGGAGTGCCAAAAAAGTCCTCTCTGTCTGTAAGGGATCAACATGGTTTCCATTTTACCTTCGAAGAAGCTGACCATTATTGGCTGAGACAGAGCTTAAAGCTCTCCTACATTAAAATAATGCATGAACAGCTTTACAGCTCAAATAATTTAGTCCCCAAATTTTACATTTAAGAAATAGACTGAACAAAAGGAAACATGGTGGCATGACTGACTTTAGTTTAGTCTATCAGCTGGCCTGGAAGTACAATGTAGTTCTTCAGGAGCTTAAGAAACTATAGGGAGAGGAGGGTCAGGTACTGGTGGCTCCTTCAGTGTACTGTCTGTAGGATGAGATGTCTGTCCCTCACCACAGAGAGAGGCCAAAGGAGCTATTTGGCAGAGCTTGCTACTAATGCCTTTTGTTGACTTGAGGGTTCTCTAGTCTCTTGATGTGGTAGATGGAGTTTGTCATCAAAGAACTTTGAGGGTTGAGAGAGCTCTTCCTGTGTGGTAACTACAGATTGAACATCCTCACTAGTGGTTTAGACAGTTTATAGGGAAGCAGGACTTTTGTGAGAAGAGTCCTGGCTGTAAGATTCAGGACTTCCCAGCTGTGATGCGTTACCAAGGTTACTTGAACCCTCCATTTTGGTTTTCTCATCTGTGAAGTGGAAATCTTAATGTCAACTTTGCAGGATCCTCAGAAAGAAGTATTCAGTCCACATCGGTAGCACTAGTGCCAGGCATACAGGAGATAACCCTGAAGCCTTTCACAGCATTTAGTTCTTTGTTGCTTGCTTGCCTATACTAACCCTGTTGCTGTGGCTCAGAAGAAGCATAAAAAAGAGATTGGAACCTGATTGATTCCACCCCTGGAGAAATAGCACAAGGCATTAGTTCTTCAAAGGAAATCAGAAGTGTTATTTTTATACAGGGTGCTACTTTGCTTTATGCAGACTGTACTCTGCTTTAAAAAGACAACAGAAGAAATACTCTGCTCTGTGCTTTAATGCCCTACACACACACACACATGCCAGTAGAAGCTAATGTATGTACTAAGTGCTTCTTGCCACATTCTCAACAAAATCTCCAGGCTCCTGTAAGAGTGCAGTTTAAGTCCATGTCAAGTCAGTGCACACAAACAGCTATCTGTGCTTTAAGTCTGTTGTGCACAAGTCTTCTGGAGGGACCACCTCACCAGCCTAACCCTTAGGTGCCATTCATGGTCTTAGAATAATTCTATAGCAGTTCCCTCCCCAGTCCAACCTCTGGGCTCACTTCACAGAGATGTGATGGGAGAGATGAGTATGTATGACAGGAAATGCTCTCAGTTGCTCCTCGGTCCCCTCACTCCCCAGCCCTGCAGATGACTCTCTTCATCCTCCCAGCCTGTAGCCAGGGTCTTCACAGAATTTCAACAGAAAAGTTTAAAAATAAGGTTTCTGTTCTTTTATGCTACCTAAGTACCTCCGCCTCTGCAGAGTATTCCCTTTGAGGGGTCTGAATGGAAAGAGAAAGGAAGGATGTGAGGGACACCTCTGTTTCTTTTATTTACATATAATCCCCCAATTTACAATGGTTCAATTGAATAATTTCCTTCAGCCTTAAGATGGTGCAAGTTTTTCACTTTCAGTACATTATTAAACAAATATTATGAGCTATTCAACACTTTATTTTAAAATAACATTTGTGTTAGGTGATTTTACCCAGCCATAGGCTACCGTAAGTGTTCTGAGAGTGGCTAAGGTGCGCTGATGTGCACTGGGCTGGCAGTATTTTTGGCCTGAAGGAGTTTTATCAGCATGCGACGCCGGTGTAAGCCGAGGAGCATCTGTGCTCCTCCTGAACAGCGGGAGAGGAGGAAAGGAACATCTTGTACCTCTCCTCCTCCTCCTCTAGGAGTTCAGAGACCAGAAAGACGAGGAGTACTGGGTGGGAAAACACTGGCCTTGGAGGGGTGACCATAGTCTGAGACGTGTTCAGACATTCTGTTGGCAGCAGGCTCTTCCCATTCCTGCTCCAGTCTTTTGTCTCGTGACAGCTGACTGCAGAACCAGTGAGACCAGGCCAGTCCCTGACTGCTGATAGTAGTCAGGCTACTATCTGTCCCATCAGCTGTGCTCAGCAGAGATTGGGCTTTGTGGAAATACTAGTACTAGAATGTAGGCACATTTCTGACTAAACATAAGTAAACACTGAGTGTGAGAAGCAAAATGTCTTTTCCATTGCTTTCTGGAAATACCTCATTGTAAAATTTCTGTTCATGTTCCTTTTCCAGTGTCTGATTGGTCTCTTACTGGTTTGTTGAGTTTGTGTGTCATAGAAAGCCCTTTGTAATTTGATGCAAATACTTTTCTAGTTTGTAGTTTATCTTTTCCTTTTCAGTTTTTGGACACATGATCTTTTCCTTTGTGATTTTTTTTTAATATTTCCTCTTTTTGTGCAAAAAATTCTTCTCTATCCATTTGTCTGCAGAAATGCTAAATATTCATTATTATTAGGAGGAATGTTTTGGGTTTTTTTATTTACAACTATTTAATCAATTTTCAGTTGATTGTAACCTTTGGTATGAAGACTTGTTTTCATTAAATGATACCTGTACTTAGTAGCCATTTATAATTTCCTACCAACCTAAATATTGACTTGGGTACCACAGAACCCGTAACGGTGAGGAAGACATGTCTCTTCCCCTGTGCCACCAACCTTAGCAAAGATATGACAGCTCTGGGTGATTTCTCAAGCCTGTGGCAGATAGTGGCAAGAAAGGGTAGACACTCACTGTGCCACAAAGAAGAGTCCCCATCTGTCCCAACCTGATTCAATGCTCCTGGCTCACAGCTCACATAAAACTTCTGTTCTTTCTCATGTTGATATTTGGCCACTCAATTGATAAGCAGCATATACTGATAAGCCACTAACAAGATCATCCTATTTTGATACACAGTAACTGCATGAAATCATGGTTTAAATCATGCTTTAAAGAATCAGTTGTCTTATGTTGACAGGTGGCTGTTTCTTAAGGTTTGGGGTCCAAATCTGAGATCCCCAGTGTTTAACACAAGTTACGGACAGCTTGGGGACAGGAGGATGGTGAGAGCATGCAGGGCCCACTGACATTGTGAGACAGTGCTAAATGTAATTGGAGATGCCAGGCATGCCTGTGAAGAGCTCCATAAGCCAGAATGCCTGTGTTTGTGGTACTTGGTGGAGAGTCTGGCACTGAAGCAGCATCAGGAGGGCCCTGTGGAAGGAGGCAGGCTGGTAGAGAGCTGGGCTTGATGTCAGTCTCACTGAAACCCTCCTGGAAAGCACTACCATTCAGCCTTAAATGTAAAGGAATTCCTGCCACTTGTCACACTGTGGGTGAACCTAGTGGATGTTCTTATCCAAAGGAAGCCAGGTGAAGAGAAATTTTACCTCATCTTTTTCATATGATGAATCTAGAAAGCCTGGTGTCTTAGAAGTTGAGAGTAGAATGGAGGGTACAGGAACCAGGGAGCAGGGGTTGAGATGGTGGTGAAAGGATGTAAAATTTTAGTTAGAAAGAATAGGCTCACACAATCCCTTGTATAAAACCGTAACTATGGTCAGTGTATGTTGGGCCGAGGGTATAGCTCGGTGATAGAGCACTTGCCTAGCAACCTCAAGGCCTGGGTTCAGTATCCCTCCGCACTGCAAGAAGAAGAAAAATGTATGTAGGGTAATGTATTCATTTAGCTATTCCACCATATATATTTATATTAAAGCATCATTTTACCATAAATATGTATGATTTGTATTTGTCAATTTAAAAAGAAAACAGTGACCACTGAGCTAGGGAGAGCATGTCATCATCAAGTAGCTAGGAGGGAACATGAACTATGGGGCCTTTTCCTGGCCAAGGAGACGCACCCTGGAAGGAGATTTCATTATGTGATGCAGACGAGGGCCAAGTGACAAATACATCAAATTATTTCATCATGTTATTTTTGTGAACAGCTTTGTGGAGCATGAAAGGCATCACACACTAGAAGTGACTCACATTGATTGTTTCTGGGTAGTATATGCTCAGTATATACTTAATATTTCCCAAGAGCAAAAGAGTCCAATATGAGAAATTAGTAAGACATTTGTGTCTTTGACAGTTTTTTAAAAGAGACTTAAAACAGGCTGTCAGAGCTGTGGCTAAAGTGACTTATGTTTAAAGCTGTTCCTAAACTGTGAAGAAAGGGTATCAGCCCCCCAACATACCTGCATTCCAGGGACCACAGGACATAAAATGAATTAAATCAAGGGTTTATGGTCTAGAGAATGATGTGTAGTCTTCAGAAATGATTGATTTCCTTTCATGAGAAGCTATTTGCAATATTTTGTTTGTTTGTTGGCAATGTTATTTTATAAGAACAGAAGATACTATATTCTTGGTGCATGGTTTTCAAGTGACTCTGTAGGATTGCGATTTAGTGTAAAGATTTTTTTTTATAAGTACTGGGGATCGAACTCACAACCTCATGCTTTCAAAGCTGTATGAAGCTTTCTTAAGTATTTAAATTTATTGCACATTTCAGGAAGTCAGGGGCCTTTTTAGAACAACCATCACATGTGCAGACGCAGAGAAAGTCTCTGCAGTGGGTTGACCACAAGGGGAGGAGGATCTACCCAAGAGTTCATCAGGTGCCCAGAAGCACACGGCTTAGTTCCTTGTTGAGGTAGCAGGGTTGTACAAGTAGACTGACCATCTATAAATGGATGTTTTGTTCTTCCTTTTAGGAAAAACTATGCCTACCCCATCACATCCTTGAAGAAAAAGGCCTGGTCAAAGTGGGTATCACCGTCCAAGCATTACTTGATGTCACTGTCACAAAGACTCTATTCACATGAGAACGAGCCCTCTCCTCTGGGTCAGCTCAGACTCTTCTCCCATCAGGGACACTGGACTCTGCTCCTGGGACCTGTTCCACCTTCTCCCCCACTTGTTGCCTGTCAGTCCCCGACTCCAGTTGCATTGCCGAGGTTTCCAGGCTAAGGGAGGACCTTCCGCCTTTCAGAGCTGACCTACAGCTTAAAGACTTGACAGGTATTTCCCTGGAAGCAGTGAGGGAGCTGGTGGAGAACTAAGTAGCACATCATTGCCTTTTCAACCTCCGGCATCCTTTCCACACTCACCGACTGCCATTATCAAAACGCCAAGCACAACTGTTTTGCAGCAAGATACATCTGTTTATTAAAACCAAACTCATTATGGATTTAGTGGGGGGAGGGGGATGCAATCAGGTTTTTCACCACCAAATTTTTCAAGAAGTTTCTTGAGACCATTGCCTTTTAAAAACTATTTTCGACATACAAAATATTTATATAAATATTATTTATTAGTGAGTTGTTATTCATCCTTTGGATGCAAATTGTAAATTAGGAAACTATTTTATTACTGCTTTTTTGTGGTTAAACACTTTATTTTATTATAAATATTGAGTTATTTTCTATCCTCTTTGGTGTGCAGTAGTTCTGGGTCTCAGTAATCACGTTTCCTGGTGTATATGATTCAGAAAAGATTAAGAAAAAAACAGGTGCTTCTGTAACAAAGAACTGTTTCCGGGGGAGGTGTTATTGACACTTAGGTTTGTGGAACATTGGTCTTATTTATATTTCTGCATTCCGTCCAGTTTCCTACATTCCAGCAGCCCTGTTGTCCCCCAATGTAATGAACTGACTTGAAGTCAAGAAAGCACCCCAAAGTTATTTGTAAATAGACATGATGGAAAAAAAAAAGACATTAAACTTGAAGATAAAATGTGAACAGTTATTTTTTGGATTCATACTTCTTTTGCTATGCACAAAACATTCACATTTTAACACAAAGAACTAGTAAGTGTTAGCTTGTATGTCTTGAAGTATAATTTTGCACTGTAACTTGGATAACTAAAGAGAGTCTAGCACCAAAGGTAGATAATGAGGAAATGATACAGGAAAATGGAGATGATTAAAAGCTTATTGTCAAACCAAAAACATTTTAAGGGAAGCTTCAACTGAGTGATCAAAAATTATTTAATGCACATAGGACTTGGAGCAGGAAACCAGCACTTCTTACAACTACCATTTTTAAAAGAAGAAATGATTCTGAGATGTAGGTGCACTTGTTCTGTTATAATTTAGTTTTCAGAGTACTTGGTAAAATCATGCAAGACTCACAGTCTCTGTTGTAAAACCTTAGAAGTGAGTGAGTCATCAGCTGGGGCAGCTCGGTGCACCACCCAAGTGGGCCATGCAGGTTCAGTAAGTGGAAGGTGTGAGGCTGAGCAGCCAGTGGGGAGGCAAGTGGCAGACAGAAGACAGAAGGCAGGCCCGGAAGGAGCCAGCTGAGGAAAGGAGCCTTCTGCAGTAGTCTGAGAGTCACAGAAAGCGTCACATCACAGGACAGCCTCTGTCAGGCAGTTTCACATGTGTGTACTCATGTTGCGGTTATGCTGAGCCCAAAATTAGTCCTGCGAATGTTGACTGCACTTTCATCTCTGAAAAGCCATGAGAAGTTTCTAGAACAGCAGTAGGCACAATTTGCAAATGTAAAAGTGAGCCTGGAAGACGTCAGGAGAACATTGCGTAGAAGACCTTTGTCAGGGGTGCCAGGACTGCCTCGGCCCTAAGAAGATGGGGGTTCCAGAGTGTGGACATTTAGATTGGCAGCTAACATTTATTTCCTATCAAATGTACTGTGCACTTTAGCCTAACTTAAAATATATTTTAATATTTCCTGTACTGCAAAAATACCTGTGTTGTCAAATAGCATAATGATGCAAAGATGAAAGGCTTTTTGGACAAAGAGCATACACAATTTAAGCAACATCCAAAGGTTGATTATATAAACAGGAATTTAGACTGCTGCACCTCCATGGGCATTCCGAGTGCAGTGTCCTGAAATATTTTTTTACATGTATATATGGCAACATGAAGCTCTCTAATCATTGTGTTCAGAGATTTTTTTTTCAAAATTAAAATATTTCTTTTGATACTAATTTTCAGTATTTTCTGGAAGTTGGCTGTATAATACAAATAGCTTCAGTATTTTGTAAAATGGCTTTTTTTTCTCTTTTAAATGCAATTCTTGTATGGCTAATATGTCTTCAAGATCTTTGTACACTGTGTATATGTGCAATAAAATGTGCATGGCCAGCTGACAGTACCATAAAAAGTGTGTACAGTGCAGAATCTCTCCTTTTATTATTTAAGAGCCATTAAAACTTTGAATTTGTATAAACCAGCTTCTGATTGACTTACCTGTGTGATATGAAGGTGGATGCTTCACACACATGCACACGCATACTCACACACACACACACACACCACCATAAGGTGTCATTGTTGAAACATAGTGATTCTTTTGTGAATATGTATATGTTCATAAATAATTTGTGTATCTGTATGTATATAAAACCTATACAGAGAATATGTATAACTGTCAGAATGAATCCAGATATATAGTACAGTAGTCCCCCCTTTTCAAGGGTTCATTCTTTATTATTTCAATTATTTTTATTATTTCATGGTCAACCTCATCCAAAAACATTAATATTTGTCCTCATTCTTTGGAGAGAGAGACCATATTCACATAACTGTCATCATAGTATATTGATGGCATTGTTCTATTTTATTGTTATTGTCAGTCTCTTCTTGTACCTAATTTATAAATAAAAACTTGTCATACGTGTGTATATATATAGGAAAAAGCAGTATATACAGAGTTCTGATCCCTCATGGATAAGAGGAGACCTCGTGTGTGTCTGTGTGTGGGTTTGTCTGTGTGTATGCATAGATGAAACATATATCACATATTATTTCAGGTTAATTTTTTCTCCAAAACTAAAACTTACTGGGAACCACTGAACATATAGCAGAAGTAAACACCATCATGAGACTGAGGTGGGGATGATTATCGTGGACTTATCAGGCCCACAACCTCCCAAATGAGTGGACAGCAACGGTTTAAATGAGACAAGTGGTATGATTTTAGGGCTCCATGGGATCAAAACCCTCTAGCAGAATTCGAAATTCTGGAGGCTGAGACAAAGAACTTCTCTGGGTGGCCCATATTTATTTGGTTTTCAAACAAAGGGAGGGGATACTAAGAAAATCATGGGAACTTAGCAGGGCCTTGGGAGTCAGTTCAAAGACTTCTCTAAATAGTAAATTATGCTAACTTAGAACTAGCTTACCTCCAGGTTGACATTTATGGCAGGACTGAGACAGCAGGAATGAGATAACTGTGTCCCCAGTTTCTACCTGGTTATTTGGGGTTGGAGCCAGGTGTCCTTAGCTGTGGGCTTATCTTGTCTTGTGAGGTATCACTGGCATCTCAGGCCACTATAGGCCTCAGCAAGGACCAGTGATTCATAGAGGTCCACTTACTATGAATCCACTGCTCATCTCCAGACAAAAGTTTTAGGCCTAGGGTAGACCCACAAGTAAACATAGAAAGCCAATTGTTTAATTTTAAATCCCACTCAGAGTCACTTTGTAATAGTCTCCATCAGATGGTGGTGTGAATTCAGGGCTCCTATTTGCTGAGGATGACTTAGTTCCTTGATCCAAACTATATAAAAACCAGAAGATTAGATCCTCCCTGCCTCCTGTGGTCAAAGTGGCTGCCAAGATGATAGGTTGGCTAGATCTAGGGTGGTGATGTTTCCACTACAAAACCATTGACCTTTGCTACAAGAGCAGTTGTGAGCAGGTGAAGGGAAGTTAGTGGTTAACACGTGGCCTCTATCATTTGCTTATCCCACGTAAAACAGACATAGGACAACCAGCCCAACCTGTGACATTAGGGACAGTGTCCCAGCCTTTGCATTTAAGATCTGTGTCTACCAAATCAATACATGGGCCTCGGTGTTCTGTTTTGAGATACTTCTCAGCCAAACTCCATAATCTTAGTGGTTACTACTTACATTTCAGAAGTCCTGTGCTCCTATCCATACACACTTACTATCCATTATACATGGGCTGGGCCAGGTGGGAATGTGTCCACCAACAAGAGGGAAGGAGGGTGGCAGGCGGGAGCATGGTGGGGAGTCCCTCGGGGCTGGCATTCATCTGGCCCATCCAGCACTTGAGCTCATTATGCAATAGAGCGACCCCTTCTGGATATCCCTAGCAAGATTACATTTACTTCCTTCCCTAATCCTTTACATCACCTTTTATTCAACATTGGAAACTCGAATGAGTAGTCTCACTTGAATAGTTTAGATTCTGAGGAGAGCTCTCAACTGGATCCTTTTTTTTAGATTCTCAGTACCCTTACGGCCTTTGTGACACTATTCCTTATAACTACCCACAGGAGCTCAAAAGCTACTGTGATAAGGCACAAGTCTTGGAGAACAATCATTCACCCCGACTCCTCTCCTCCCCATAAAAACCCGTCATCCACCCTGAGCCCTACAGATAAAGGTTGGGGGGAGCTACCCCACTGTCTTCTTCAGGGCTGGCCTTGAATAAACTTGATTCCACTGAATATTGGTACGTGAGTGGCAAGTAGTCTAGATATTTGACTGTAGTATTAGTGGCTTTGGCCACAGCTGGGGACTTCCCAGAGACTGTGTCCCCACTAGTAACTGTTCACAAAACTGCTCAGTTCTCCCCAAGTGAGTCTGGATGCTCTGGCAGCAATGGCCCCTGGCCTTCCATCTTCCATGGGAAGCTGACTAGCAGACACTCATTCCAGTCGAGCCTGGGCCCAGGGGAGTGTAGAAAAGCAGCGGATTGATTATCTTAGAGGCTGGCACTCCTTTTGCATGGGGATGTCGGAGCAGGGCTCCATTCCAAACCATTCTTCTTACTTCTCAGGTTCACCCACAAGCCAGTGCTTGCTGGACAGCAATTATGGGCTAGGTGTATCGTTTGAACTGTGCTCTGTTAGATTTTGGCTCTATTGTTCCCTCTGCTAATTTTCTGGTGTCTGTAACAGTACCTTGGATGAAGTAGGAACTGGAGAGAAACCCATTAGAAATACTAGCAAAATTTACATTCACTAGGTTGAGCACTGTTACCATAACCAGCTAAGAAAGATTTATTGTGAATATCTAGGAGACTGTCCACCTAACAGCACATGCATCTATAAACGTTTGCCTCATACACTGGGAAACTTCTGTGGTCCTTTTATTGATGCTGCCCACCAGTCTATTGTTTGTTGATCGAAAGCAGCCACTTTATAATGTACCAATAAGTCTCTTCCCCAGTACCAGAATTTGAATGGTTCCCCCAAAGTTCATGTGCTACAAACTTACTTCCCAGTGCAGTGCTGTGAGGTAGGGCTAGGTTAGGTCATTTGGGCTCTGCTCTTAGGGTCAGATTCCTGCCATTATTGTTGGAATGCTTCCTTTAAAAGGGTAAGATTGACAGCCATTTTTCTCCCTCTCCTGTACACTTTCCCATTTGATGCCTCCCATTTTGGGATGGTCAAGAAGGCCCTCACTGTGTCTAGCCTCTGAACCTTCTGCTTCCGGCCTCCCAAATAAGCCATTTTCAGGTATTATGTTTCTCCAGCAGAATGTGGACGAAGATGCCAGGATTTTCATTCTCTTGCTTGTCACTAAAGATGAAAAACCTAATACCTAGAAAAAACTTAGAGGATAAAATTGGCATGCAAATAGAAACAGGGACAATAGATAACATAGACATCTCTTTTTGTTGCAGGTTTGGGTCCAATAGTTATAGAATCTTGTATTTCTAAAACTTGGTTATTCAAATTTCCCATGAATATTCTTGAGGCTGACTTTTTTCTTAAAATTCATCTCAGTTATGAATCACTTCCAACAAGAAAATCAAACTAACATGGAGAAGCTGAGTTTCAGAGTGTTCAGGTAACTTGTTCAAAGTGATAACAGGTAAGAAAGTCAGATGTAAACTCAGGTATTCCATCCAGCTCAATACCCTCACTACCCAGAGGGCTTTCCAGCCGAGCAGACCTAATGGAACTTTCCAGTGATAAAAAAGCAAAACAAAATGAAAAAAAGAAAACCCAGAGTCTTGACCAATAAGTTATTTGGAGGTACAAAAGAAAGCTTTTTTTTGGTAATCAGTCTGATACTGGGTTTATCTGAGCCAGTTTAAATGCTAAGGCAGATCAAGGTCAAAATAAAAAACAACAGGAAAAAGCCTTGTAAAGAAAGCTTCAGTTTTCTTGCCACCTCTCTCAATTTAATAAGGTATTTCTGGGTTTTTTTTGGGGGGTGGGGGGTTCTTGTTTATCAAAGTGATGCTGTTTATCACAGAAACTTTGAAAGGTATAAAGTTGGGAAGGATCAACTATAATGCTAACTATATAGGCAATGGAAGCGACAGATTATTTGGAAAGCATCATGTGTGTTCCCTGGAGTCCTTGACGTAGGAGCTTGGTATCTGAGGCATTCCTGACAAACCTATCTTCCCTGAGATATTAGTCCCTGTCTAGTGGCAGCGCAGAGAGCAGACTCTGTCCTGGGAATGAGGGGAGCTTCCTTCACAGATGAGGCACAGAACACAGGTATCTCCAGATGGGGCCCTGCAAGAGAAGCTGAGCCCTAAGTCTGAGCTGTGCTGGGGATCATTTCCTGAGGGATGAGTGGATATGACTGCAGCCCAAAGACTGAGAGAGGAATACGACTGTGACAGATCTTGCAGCCTGAACTTTTTGTCATAGCAAAGTCAGAACAAATGAATAAAGCTGGAATATCAATATGATTATTTTACAATTCATACTTTAAAAATATTCCAACATCTGGGATAGCCTCTCTGCACTATGCAGTACAATATGGATCAGATTATTCTATGTTTAACCACTTAACAGTTCAATCACTTAAACACAGGGTGATAAAATTTGCATATTTTTTCATTAATTTTTATAAGGTAATATAATGGGACAGATGACAATTTCATCAAATTTATTCAATAACTTTTCTGTGTGTGGTATATCTTAAAACAGTACACAATGCAATGTTACAATCTGGACTGTGGTGTCTAGTCACTTTCTGAATTCTTTTTTCATTATTGCCTTTCTCTGAATAACACACTCTACACTCTCATGTTGGCCTTTCCTTTTTTTCCTGTGGGTGGTATAATTGTAGTAAAATGTCTATCAAATATAATGGTGAAAACATCCATGACTGACATCCTGGTTGCATTTTGCTATCCTATATTGGTCAATTATTTGATCTTTTAAATCTAATCTAAATTGTAAATGACTTTTTGATTCTCTTGTTTTGAATAAACAACAAATGAGTTCCATAATGTTTGGTACAAAAGTTGCATAAATATTTTATAATAATATTTTTTCTCACTCTTTCATCCCAGGATAGCTTATTAGATATTGATCAACTGTATCAATAACATCCATAGAATTATTATAGTCATTGATCACTACTGAAATTTTTTTTACTTTAAGTTCTATCATTTCTGCATTATGAATAGTTGATAATAAGGAGATGTTTTGTCTTCTCATTTCGTAACACAGACTTTTTTTTTTTCTGACATGTTAACATGTCTCCATTTTTGTTTTTTTCTTTAACAGATCTTTTGGCACTTCCTATTCAGTGTTCCAAAGGTGGTGTAGTGTCTGAGTGCATTATAAAAGAAAATCACCGAGTTCTGGATATATATACATATATATATATATGTATATATATTTGGAACAGGGATCAAACTCATGACCCCTCACTTGCCAGGCAGGTGCGTATGCCACTGAGCTAAATCCCTGTCCCCTTTTTATGATTTTGTTTTTAGAAATATAAACATTACAGCTGGGGATATAGCTCAGCAGCACAGTGCCTTCCTGGCAAGCATGAGCTCATGAGTTTGATTCCTGATACCAAAAAAAAATTATTTAATGTACTTATAATAAGAGCTTTTATATAGATTATAGCACAAAAGTATAGGTTATTTTTCACAAATAAAGCAAACACAAATTATAAAATAGCCAGAACTTATTATTATATTTCACTAGAAACAAAATCAACACAATGTTCTAAATAAAAAAGTATGCAAAAAAGTTGATATAAAACAAATAAATACATATGCAAGTATATCTCCTGCAAATGAGAATTGACTGGTTGAAATGACATCAGCTGAAGGGACACTTGTAGTCAGTACATAAAAAAATGCACTGCCCGAGTGATGCTTGAGACAAGTGGTTAAAGCAGGAAATGTTCTATCGTCTGCAGCCTTATTTGAATATAGACGCTCCTCAGTTTACACTCCCGTAATGATCTGATTAACCTGTCCTAAGGTTGAAGATATTGTCATACACCTATCCTAGTTTGGGTTGAAACATCCCTCAAAGGCCATGTGTTAAAGGTTTTGTCTGGACCCTGGTGCCATTAGGAGGAGACAGAACCTTTAGGAAGTGGGGGCCAATGGAAGGAAGTTCGGTTATGGGAAGTGTATCTTTGAAGGAAATATTGTAAATGACTTTTTGATTCTCTTGTTTTGAATAAATAACAAGAGTTCCCCCATCTCCTCTTCCTTTCTCTTTGCTTTTATCCATGAGGTGAGCAGCCTCCTTTGCCACAGGCTCCTCCCATGAGCTCCAACCTTATTATTAGTCCAAAAGCAATGGGGCCAAGTGACTGTGGACTGTGATTTCTGACACTGTGACCCAAAATAAACCTTCTGTCCTTAAAAGGAAACTATGTTAAGAATTTTGCCACAATAATAGAAATCTAACACGCTTAAGAACAGCCTATCCGAGTGGCCGAGCATACCGCAGTGTCAGTTGTTTTCCTGTATGATTGCGGGCTGACTGGCGGCTGTAGTCCTGGGCTGCCCCGCACTGAAAGAGGATAGTACAGCATATAGGTGACCTGGGTGAAGATACAGATTCACACCATCATGTTGTTGGAAAGTTGTAAGATAAACCATTGTAAATTTGGCTGGCCAAGAAAATGAGTTTTGATTTTCATTCCAGTTCATCAATATATGGTTTATGGTGCTTTGCCCAATTGAGACACCGGGTGGCAGTATTTTTACTGAAATTATCTCAAAAATTTTAGAATCTAAATGCGTATGTTTAATTCTAAAAGAATAATCTCATTTAACAACTGATGACTACAAAGGCACCCTCTTCAGTCCACCACCTGAACAGTCTGTGCTCTCTGTCTCAGCACACACACACACACACACACACACACACACACAGCTTTCCTGAAATGACATTTTACAAGTATTGAAAAAGTCTCTTACTTCACCTAGTTCTCAATTTCGTACATTATTTTATTGGTATTTCATTTTGTCTAATAAACCCGATGAGATAAAGATCTTAATTTATTTCGCTAAGCACAGGATCAGCATCCACAAAAATTTACATACTATGCTAGGATACCATTTTTATGTACCATCACCAAAAAGTGACTTGCTCATTAAGTTGTTGCCGGAGACAGAAGACTGATGGCTAGTGTCAAAGACATACAAATGAAACTGGAAATGCATGTTCTTGGACTTGGATGTAAGCCAAATATAATAAGGATGTTGTTGCTTTTGTAGCTCCAAAGACTGAAAGGACATTTTCTCCCAGGCTGCTCAGGGCTATTAAGATGGGAAGATTACAATTAATTTTTTTCTGGAGAAAAGTATTATATTTCTACTGATCACACTGGCATAAACAGAGTACAAGTTAACAGCACAATACATACTTTGTTTATTGGCCTTCACAATTTTTAAAAAAAATTCTTACTCAAAAGTTACATTTAAAAAAGAAGTGTGGTAAAGGAATTTGGGGAAGGGAGCCCTCAAGTTTGCCACTTGCACCGTGTCAGGTTTTCTTTTCCTGAACATTTATTTCACTATTGCAAAGAAAGCTACAAAACTTCAATCAAAAGGGTGTTTGAAAACCAGAATTTAAATTTTCAGGAATATAAAAGTGAGATGCCTTGTAGGCTCTTACTAATAGCCCCAGTTTGAAATCAAGCTGAATGCCCAGTCAAAGGGGATTGGTTTTACAAATCATGCTCTGTCCAGGTGGCCCAGTCACGTTGATGAAATGTGATTGGTGAGAAAATGATGTCCACATTCAGAACAAATGAGCAAAGCAGAGAGTTTATGAGATTTTGAGGTATGAAAAGTGGAAGAAAAGAGGTAAAAAAGACAGGATATAGCAAAATATCAGTCTTGGTGATACTTGATTTAAAAGAAGCATAAAAATGAGTATCTGAGCCTTGACACAGATGGCGTAAACACTTTTCTTTCTAGATTTCAATATTCACTAAATATTAATGTTTAAAACAATATTCTTAAATTAAAAAATAACTGGTTTGTGAAATGACATCATCTGTTAAAAGTCAAGCCTTTTCGATTCTGTCGATTCTAACGCCTTCTTTCTCTTTCCCAGAAGTAACTCCCGTTATTCCCATCCAGATCTTTTCCTATGAAATATATTATAAATATAAATGCTATAAAACATGAATATGCCCCTATAGCAAGTATAATATTTATTAGCTTGATGGTTTTGAAACTTACAGTATCAAATTATGTGCTTTGTCCAGGTGCTCATTTTTATTCTTAAATTTTAGTTTGCGGTTGTTTTCGTTATCTACTTCATTAGAAGAAACTAGCCTGCAATGCATATCCTTGCACAGCGCCTTTCATGTGTCTCCCTTTGCAGCTGATGATGATGTTTTGCATGTCCATTTGTGGAACTATTTTCCTCACTGATTTGAGATATTACCATTAGCATTACCATTTGTGTCTGTAGCAGGACTTTCTGATCTACTGAATTCTTCTCAGTCTGAGCTCATTTTAATTATCACAGCTTTTTAATGTACCTTGTGACACCAGGTAGAAGTTTTTCTCAAACTGTGTTGGTATATTCTTTCATGTAAACTTAGCTCATGCAGCTCCATTAACAATATTGAGATTTCAATTAGGATTACATGGCACTTAGATATTTGTATCAGGTATATTAACAGCATTACAATACTGGGCCTATGAATACATTGGTCCCCAATGTATGAGTAATGATCTTATCCAATTTTTGCACAAGTTATCCCTAGGTAATTTCATCTTTTGTTGATACTGTGAATGGGATCATTTTCTTATAATTTTTGGTTAGATTTGTAGGAAGTAACTTTTGGTTAGATTTTTTGAAATACTATTCTATTGTAACACTTTGTGAAATTTTATCTAAACTCCGAACTTACATCTTCAAAATCAGTGACAATCTTAGAACTTCTTTTTCTGCATTATACATTCCCTTCACTTCCAAGTGGTTTGAGATACAACATGGTTGAATCTACGAATGGTGCGGCTTCTAGAATTATTCTCCAAGATAAATAACCTTTGTAACAACATGCAGATTTGTTTCATGCAGTATGTATTCATGATCTTCACAGAGTAAGTACTATTAATACAAGTTTAATATAAACTTCAATGAAGTACAATACACATTGATATGTATAAATCTTGTGTACGGCCTGACCAATTTTCAAGCTGAATCTACTCATGTAACAACCTAGAAAGATCTTGATCTTCACCAATATCCCAAAGGTAACCTTGTGCCACCACCCATCACCTCTTTGGGCCTCACATCTCCTCCTGCTATGGGCAAAGTATCTGATATTTCCAACACCATAGATGAGTTTTGCTCGACTTGAAATCTTGTGAAAAATGGTACCAAGTGTTCTGTATGGGATATAATTTTTGCTCTGGATTCTTTCACTCCAAATTTTGTCTGAGACATCCTGTTACTGTATCTAGTTGGAGCGTGTTTTCACTTGTGTAGAATATTACATTGTATGAGCAACTTCAGTTTTATCTGTTCTAATATACTTTCCAGGTTTTTATAAATATTGCTTGCAGATGTGTTTCTGTTGGTTGTGTAGGGACACACGTGTTCAACTTTAGCAGACATCTCCCCTCCCCCTGCAGTATCCTAGTTCAGATTACCAGTCTTGGTGATAAAATGATACTTGATTTAAAAGAAGCATAAAAATCAATATCTGAGCCTTGACACAGATGGTGTAAACTTGCAATTTTCCACTTTTTTTACTCAGTTGGCTACCACTGTAGTTCTACTTGCATTTCTTGTCTTATGAAGTAATCGTTTATTGCTAGTAAGATACTTTCATTTTGTGAAGAAATTATTCAAATTTCTCCATTCTTTTGCTGATTTGTCTTTTTTTGTATGAATCTTTGGTAGTTTATTAAATATGGGTACTTTGTTAGGCACATGTATTGCAAGCATCTCTTCCTGCCCTATGGCTTGCCCTTTTACCTTAATGGTGCCTTTACTGTTTCTTAAAGAAAGGTGAACTTTACATCTAACATAACTCATGCAATCTGTAAAATTCCCTTGCTTACTTTTTTTACCTGATTTGACTTCTAGAACCTAAAACTAGCTTTAGGAGGTTTTTAGGTTATTTGTTGTTAATAAAGTCATCAAGATGAATCTTTAGGAAAATTTAGGGAGAATTTTTTCTAATGGGAAATTCACCTTACATTTATGTATAGGTAAGACTGCACCCTCAGGCAGCATTTGCAACATGAAAGATCAAGTGTATAGGCAGCTAAATTAGATAAAAATATTATAGGTAATCACATAGGGCTGGGCCCTCAAAGGAGCCAGTGCAGAAGATGAGATACATAGCAACTTTGGGGAGACAGGCACCTCCACTGTGGCCGAACCTCAAATGAAAGATGAAACAAATGCACCCACATCAGGTATTGATATTCTAAATAGGTATCCTACCTTGAGGAAGCCAGGAAGGGCCACGAACCCACCCTAGTACAGGAGGAGTCTCTGTTCTGTATTCATGCCCACTTGCTATGTGACTGGCTTCCCCATTTGGCCCTGATTTAACCAATTTTACCTGAGCAATTATTTTTGTAATCTTACCGGTTAACCATAGTTCTGCCCACATTGTGATTCCCCACTTTTCCCCACCTTGGACCTGCCTCACCTTGTGCTTTTTTTTTTCCTCTATAAAATCCCTACAAAAGGCAAGGTCCTTGCCAACCTACTTGGGATCCCTTCCATCTCTCTCTGACAGCTTTCTTTCCTCCAGTAAATATATTCTGCTCTTAACCTCCATTATTCCTAAAATTCATTTCTTCAATTTTACAGAACACAAACTTTTCTTGATGAGTTCACCAAGTTAAATTTCTGCATATGATTAAGGAAAAACACTTAATTACAGTAACATGTGAAATGCGTAAGTTTCCTTCAGCCATTTCAGATTGAATCTTATTAAGTCCCTGAATTACAAACATCTGAGTTGGAAATTTTCACAGGTAAACCAATCTTCCTTTAGGACCATTCCTAATTTAGCTCAGGTGTACACTTTACAATAACTAAAAGTAAAAATAATTGCAGTATTTTTGTGTTAGGTTTTTTATGCTTTATGCTGTATATCTGTGTCAAAGGTGTATAAGACTCACTTTCTTGGACTTTACAAATGGATCCGATTTACAAATGTTCTCCAGAATGGAACTGGCTCATAAGTCAGGGACTTACTATATTTAATTCATAAGAGACATCACAAAAACCAATGCTTACAGATTTAATCAGCTCAAAAAAAAAAAAATCACTAGACTGGAGTTTAAAACTTGTTTTTTTAGTCTTAGCTGTTCCACAGATATAGTGGTGATATATTTTCACTTTCTGAGCCTATTTCCTTGCTCTATAGCTGGCAATCATTAATTAAATGCCTCCTAAAAATCAAATCAACAGTCCATGATTTCAGATGCTGAAAGTCTGGAAAAAGGGGAAATTTGAACTAAGTAATTTTTAAATTCTTTGTTCCAGAGTTAGCATTCTATGATTTGAACAGAATTATACTCACATTTTGTGACCTGAGATTAATACAACAAAGACTTCCAAATGATAGCAAGAAAGCTGTGAATTATTAGTTTTCCTATGTGAACACTGGTAAAATAACTTTTAAAATCAGAAGCATGTTTTATGTATTCATTCAGGTGATTCAACTGTAGAAGGAAGCTCTTTTAGCATTATGAAACCCTGTATTTAACAATCTTCTTTTCTCAGAAATTCTTTTAACTGTTTTTTTTTTTTTTCCTTTTTTGGTACCGGGGATCAAACTCACAACCTTGCACTTGCCAGGCAGGTGCTTAAGCCGCTGAGCTAAATCCCCGGCCCAATTCTTTTAACTTTTATGATCTTGAAGAGATTCTTCCATCTGAAGTTTTCATACATTCAGGTATTTTGCATGATGTCTGATGTGATCAGCAATAAAGGTGGCAATGAAGTAGTAACTATGATCGTAACCCTAGAAGACAAAACACAAAGATGAAAAGGCATTTATTTACCATTCAGAAACATTAACGTTAGGGACATTAAATATACATCTCATCACTTAATTTGCTTATAAATAGTCAAAATATTTCAATGTAAGTTTTAATTAAAATCAAAATTGTCACACAGTACTTTAAACTTTTCTTTGTATATTAAAAGAGCAACAAAAATATGAAGAAAACTAAACATTTCACATAGCCTGGTTTCCAAAATTACTATTAATATTCAAAGAGAAGAAATGACACATGGATTAAATGTGTAGAGTAGATGTGTGATCATACACATAAGGATTAAAATCAAGACTTAGAGATCTTAGAAACATTTTAGCTCACAAAGAAGCACACTGACATATGTAACATACGAGCTGTTAAAATACAAATTAAGCACACAAACAATACAAGGAAAAACACAAAAATACGTAAAAGCTCCACCACTCTTTGGGAAGCTAAACACAGCCATGACACATCATCTTAACAATTCCATGTCCTAGATTATTAGATAAGAGGTAGGAATAAATAGGAGGTAACAAGGTGATGTAAAGGAGGGTAATGCTGGTAGGAGGGATGGATATGATCAAAATATGTTACATACATGTATGAAAATACCACAAAAAAACCCAGTATTTTGTAGAACAAACAGGCACTAATAAAATACATAAATAATTCTACTCTTATACATGTCTTTGAAGAAAAATGGATTTTTTAGTAAACTTCATGTCAAATTGGGTATAAAGTCAGTAAAACTTTTGAAAACATGAAATGGAAAGAAAATATAATGTGGCAAGCAATAGAAACAAACCTCAGTTTATTCAATCAGTTAAAACCAGTGTTACAAGTAAACAGAGAGGCAGCCCCTTCTGGGTGACTATGACACCTCCTATGAGTACAAGATAAGTAGCCTTCAGAGAAAAATAAAAAAAAAAAATTTTAGGTGAGAACAACTAAGGGTGTTTAACACCAGATAATTTGAGTCAACCACCCACCCTAACCACAATTTAAAAACAAGGTAGAATAAACTAGAAGAGATAAAGTCTAATAAATGTGTTTAAATTTTAAATTGAATTAGCAAATGGTGTTGGGGTGGGGGTGGGGGAATAGGAATTTCTCTAAACACATAAGAAGTAAAAATAGACCTAATAAAAACATCATGGTGTTTCACTAAGACTGTGATCAATCAGTAAGTCTAAATCTCTTACTTCCAGAGAGTTAGGGCATATCCCTATTAGAAAAACTTTTAGAGCACTAAAACAAAGTCAGTCACTAAAGTAATATAAAAGTAAACTCACTTCTGTGGAAGTGAATCTAAGGGGAGGGTTGTCAGGATTCAGGCTGAGCCTTGGAATTATTTGGTTACACATCTCCCAATAATTACACAAGTCTCAACTGGTTAAATTGAGACCTAAAGAAACAAATTTTGAAAAAAAGCATGTTCCTGTAAAATGCAAGAAAAAGTAATGACTACTAATTTTTTTTCACAAACCAAAAGATCAATACGATAGAAAACACCTACAGATACAGCAAAACTGATGCTACATTAGAACGGTGTGACAAAAGCTCTAATGTGGCTTGGTGTGCCATATCTTCATCCTTAATTTCTCATATGCAAAGTCTTGCACAGTTTTGTATGCATGATGGACAGCCATTGCTACAGCTGGAAGTATTACTTAGAGAAGTCCCAGGATAAACCGGAATAGCAACTTTGAACTTTCACAAATGTACTGCAGGATAATAGTACAGTATACTTCCCCTAAAACCCAAAGCAAAAGCCCTTAACTCCCATGATGATATCTGAGTCATCTTTATGAGAAAGTAGAAAATGCCTATTACAAGGGACCAAGAAGGATTTTTAAAAATGTCAACATACAAGCAAAAGAATACATCTCAACTACTGGCATTCTGCTGAACTTATACAATCAGCAACAACTACATTGTCTTGGCTAGTTTCAAGTTTATTTATCAATCTTATTAAATGGGGCAGATGCTTTCATGACATTCACTCACTAATACGTTTGTTTAGTATGTTATGCAGCTTCTTTAACTGCCTATATTTAGTGACACTTGAAGGGGCCTTACTTTCCTCTACCTCACACTTGAAATGAAAAAATTTGCAGCAGCAAAAATGACTTCTGGGGGGCTAGGGATTTAGCTCAGTGGCATAAGCGCCTGCCTTGCAAGCATGCAGTCGTGAGTTCGATCCCAGGTACCAAAAAAAAATGACTTCTAGAGTGTAAAAATAGGCAAACACATTCTTTCGTTCTTTATTCAACTCTTAAAAAGGAAGCAGTGCCCCAGCAACTATGATAGCCATTTACTCTAACAGGCAGTGCTTTTCTACATATTTTCCAGATCCAATTAGAAAAGCTTGCCCCGGGTTGTTAAATTTCTTCAGAGTACAGAAAAGACAGGTGAAAAGTGTTCATGTTTATTTAACAAACACTGACAGCCTATGTGCTAACCATGAGGACAGAGACGCATGAAAGCCCCTCATTTCTGGAATTCTGTTCTTATAGACGCAGAGGCCAAAAAAGCCTTTGATTCTTAAAAAAAGATCTTGAGGTTTGAAAAGGCATGACGGCCTCTCTTTCTAGTCTCCAAGAATGGAATGCTGTTTCTGGAAATTTCCTCAGCTCAAGTCACTGAATTTATTTTGCTATATAATTTCAACAACTAAACATATGATGTACGTACTAAGCCCTTCTTTTTCATACTAAGATTTGATCTCTGTATATTATGGAATTTTGTGACCTACTGTTTTTTTCTTTTTCAAACTTAGATTCAAGCCAAAAAATAAAAACTACATAAAATAACCAAGTGAATATTCCCTTGAATTAATTCCTCCCTCTCAAATAACTTTTTATTTTTTGTTGGCTGACAGACTATAAATTATCTAATGGATTCTAATGGTTTTCTTTCTCCCTTCTTAGATCATTTGTTTATATATTCACTGAGGTTATTTTTAGCTTTTTTCACAGCTTCTATTTCATGAGGAAATAGTTACACTATACTTACAATCAAATAATAAAGCAGATGATAAAGTTCTTAAACCTGAGGAAACGGGGGCTTAATGGAAGTCGAATGGAAAATCTGAAAGTGGCCTCTCTGGAATCACTACTCAGGCAGTTCTATTTGGTTGCTGATTTGATGACAAACTTAAATGCAACCTGCCTAAGACCTGCAGTTCACCCTTCCTGACAATGGTGGAAAGTGAATGAAAAATTGTGCCTGAGTTCAAGGCTGTGAATGGTAATTTTAATACTTTTCAAACTATTTTTAGAAGAATTGCCTGCTCTGTCTGGATTCCTCATAAATTCAGCCAAATACAGTTTTTGTTGTGGTTGCTTGGGGTATAGGCATTTTAGAAATAAATAGTCTGATTAATTTTAACCTCCAAGAATGTCATCTGTGTTTTAAATCTAGCCTTTTTTTGCAACACACTCAAGGGATTTCAGAGTCTGCTGGCAGGTAGACACTTCGTAACAGTATTTTCTGGCACAGTCTCATGGGAAGTACAAAAGACAACCAGTGGGGCTAAGGCCAAGAAGTTAAGGTCATTTGGAAAAAAATATGGTCACTTGTAGCTATAGTGAATACAATTAAACTTACTACTGCATTTATAATCAAATTCATATTTGGTTTTCGCAAAATTGGTTGCTGATCTAAATGTTACTGTGCTATCAAATGTTTTAATAAATATAAAAAGTTCTATTATTTAAGGGGGATACTCACAAAGAGAACAAGATATATGTGTATCTGTAGTACTGGTTTTTGATAGATATCTCCACATTATATATATAAGACATATATTGTTCAAATGTCAAAATGTCCCCATGAACAAGAAGATTGCTATGATTTACTGCTTAAGTTAGAGAGGCAGCAGGTTATGAACAATCCATCTGTTTGTTCCTTAGGAGCACATTACATTATCTAGAAATGGCTAGACAGATGATGGAATAGACTCTTTGGTGATGACCTTACTTCAGGGCTGGTTCTATCAAACACTAGTTGTGTCACCATAGGTAAGTAGATTACTTTTTTGAGTCTCTCTTCTCATCTATAAAGCAGACAGAAAAGGAATAATCTTTCACTAATGCAGTAAGGGTTACAAATGAGTTAATGGGAAACTATTTTATAAATAACACACATTACACAACAATTAGAATTATGAACAGCTACCATCATGACTATATTTTATGTCAATGCTCCTGACATATCACTCTTAAAAATGAAAGAATTTAAAAAAATCATGATCATAGTTTTCAGTGTTCATTTTCACCCTGAAACAGATTTTGTTTATATTCTGAAACTAATGAATATTTTTTAAAAAAACCCTACAGTTTCTTTACACAAAACTATGGTAGCGTAAATAGATGAGTAGTAGATAGGCAGAAGTATTTTAGTCAAGCAATACTTGTGGAGTGACAGACAGATGAGCATAGAAGTTGAATAACATAAAGTGCATGAGTGTGTGATACTCAGCTTGTGAGCCAACATGTGTACAAGAAATGAGTAATCTGTCCTTATTTCACTGGGTTATGGCTTATGTCTAGATGTACCCCCAAATCCTCACGGGGTCATCAGTGGGGCTTCAGATCTTTCCTGTATGAACATGAATGTGGCCATCTTTTCCACAATTGGAACAAATTAAACTCACGAAGTGAGGCATCACTGATTCTGCTTTTACTTGAGTAAAGTTAAACTATTCAAACAGAAGTAAAGGAAAAGGGGTCCAAAATTTTACACATATAGTAATTTTCTAATGAAAATAAAATGCACATATAGATTTAAAAAAAAATAAAAACAACAAAACTATTTCACTGGAGATAACATTTTACATTTTAAAATAAAGTTAAATTAAGAACTATGGAATCTTATTTTTTATAGTTATACTTTTTAGATCAAATTAAGGTTTTCTAGGACTTGCCTCTTGTAATCTAAAAACAACAGGGATTTTCTTTTCTGTACAGGCAGCAATGAAATTATCTGGGAGTAGCTGTCCATCCGAAAGGAACTGGTCATCTTTTCCTTGATCAATCAGTATGTCCAGCTGAGAACCTGGATAAGACTTCACAAGATGAGTTGCATCGTAAGTCTATAAAAAGAGAAAAAACACATGTAGAAAAAAATGTAGTTTTAAACTGTCTTCCATGATTCAATACCATTAGAAATTAGAATTTTATAGTTTTTATTATTAGTAGGGGGCTGGCTGGCTCCAGGTTCCCCAAAGATACCAAAATCTGTGGATGCTCAAGTCCCTTATGTAAAATGGTACACTATTTGTATATAACCTATGAATGTTGTTGTAAATCATCTCTACTATATACTTTAAATCATCTTTAGATTACTTACAATACCTAATGCAATGTAAATGCAATGAAATAGTTGTTATATTGTATTCTTTAGGGAATAATGAAAATGAAAAGGCCTGAGAAGTCAGTACAGATATAATTTTTAAAAAACTTTTTGGTAAAATTAAAAATATAAAATCTACAGCTATGGAAGATTGAGTGTGTACACACTTTTCTAATTATTCCCAGCTCTCAAGCCCTAACTTGAGTGGGCCAGGAATGTAACAGCTCCGTGGGTACAGCTTTTTAACAAATTGCAAACTGAAGAATGAGTATTAACAGTTACTTGGTACCTACTTCCACTTACTTTACCTACCTTCCATTTACTTTCGTCTGGTCCCAAATATCCAGTAAAGGCTTTTTTGCCCCAAGGACAGAGCACTGGGTTGCAAATTGGAGCAAATGCTGACACAGACTTCAAAAACAAAAAAAAATTTACAAGTTATATCTTGCTGAAGCAAATACAGACATTTACACCTTGCTTTAAAACTCTAACAAGAACTGTTGTAAACAACTTTCCTCCAGACTAATTACAGCACTCAAACAGTATTACAGAACTCATCATAGTATCTTTTTGTGTATTCTATCAAGAGAGCTCCTAAATGTAGCTGCTCAATGCAAAGCAATGCATTACAATTTAATTAAGGTACAAATGAAAGTTTATATACAAGTTACTACTTTTTTCCATAGAAAATTGATCTGTAGTAATAAAAAATTACATGAGACATTGTATCTCTTAAACAGTACCAAGAAAGCAGTAAAGAATGCTTTTATACTGTGTATGACTGAATTTCTAATACAATTTCATCCTCTGTACAATTCTGTATTCCATAGGATAAGATACACAGATAAAATTTCTCAGTGTCAGACTGTTTATTAATGTATATATTTAACAACCTCTACTAGTTTCTGTAAAGGGCAAAAAATTTAAGTTGACCTTTTCAACTTCAGACAATAAACTGACTACCTTATATAAAAACACGGAAAAGAAAAGCCTTATTTTCCAATTTTATAAAATTGCTATGAGAAGTATTTTCATGTCTCAGCAGCACACATGAAATGATTCAGAAGTCTTTCCTAAAGGAAACAAATGGATTAAACAAATCTTGAAATAATGACTCTGATTGTGAAATCAGAAGCAAACTTACGATGATGACTGCTCTGACATTTCCTTCTTTGAACTCTTGTAATATGCTGCTGTGCACTATATGATTCTCTAAACACAGTGGTTATTCAAATTTGGCTCACTTAAGCCAAAACTACGCAGAGGTGTAAAGCTTCAAATAAAGAATGGAAAAGGCTGAGAGTGCCTTTTTTCAATTAAGTTATATTTAAATTTTCATTAGATCACATTAAGAACACAAAATCCTTAAAACTTTTACAAATCATGAATGCTTTCCTTTACTTCAGAAAACCAAAGTCAACTTTACAAAGATCCTTGCTAAAAGTAAAAATAAATGATATACACTATCACAGTAACATTAATCAAGAACAATAATCCATAGGGGAAAATGTACCTTAAACTATAATTTTAAAAGGTCTATGAAAAACATAAGCTACATTTTATAATATTTCTGATAGGAATACTGTAGAAGAAACCACTGTGAAGGAATACTTATGCTTCTGATTCTGTAGCACACATTGTGTTATCACATTTAATACTCTCTGCCAACTTGTCCAGTTTTCCAATCTGAGAAAACTGTGGTCCTGATACAAAGATGACAATATCATAATTTCATTCTTTGAAAGTTCCTCATAGTCTATTAATCAAGAGAAATATTTATCACTAGAAACTTAGGTAATCTTACTTTGTATTTTCCAGGGTTTTTCAAAGCACAAATCAGAGCTCCATGACCTCCCATGGAGTGGCCAAAAATAGACATCCTTTGGGGGTCCACTGGAAAATTGGCATTTATGAGTTGGGGAAGCTAGAAAAAATTCAACAGTGTGAGAGAACAGCAGAGAAAATAACTTTTAGACTTTTTAAAAGTTATGTAAAAAGAATTACATAATCAATACCTCTAAGTCATATTTTTACAACGTTTGAACTGATAAAGATTAAAAGAAAAATCTTAGGAAGGCAACAGTTATTACTGTATTTACTGAAGAATATGTGGCACAGACTTCTTTTTGAACAGGCTTTCAATTATGCTGTTCAGGCCTGTATTGAACTCACAACTCTACCATCTCAGTCCCTCAAGTAGCTGGGATTATGAGCATGTGCCACCATATCCACTTGGTATAAACTTCTTCAAGGGTAACTTGAAGAAGTTAGGAAGACAATGCTTTTTAAACATTTCACCTGGTAACTTCATTTGGGAAAAAATCTAAGAGAAAATTCTAAGGAAAAAAATATGTACGAAGATAACCAATGTAATACTTGATATGGTAAAAAATACAAACATAAACATCTTAGGAAAAATTAATCGTGGCATTGACACAATATTATGTAATTCTTAGATTAGAAAATATTTTATAGAAAACAATATGATAAAAAAAATTTTAACTGTGAAAAGTAGGGATAGAAAAAAATCTGGAATATAATGTAACATAACTATAGTCTAGGGTCTAAGAATTATGGATGATTGAGGGCTAAAAAAAAATAGCTTGTGGTACAATGCTTGCCTAGTATGTGTGAGGCCCTGGATTACCCAGCACCAGGGAGGAAAAAAAGAAAAAACAATTGTAGGTAATTCAAATTTTAATATTGTTTTTGAATTTTTATGATGTATATGATAAAATCATAAAACTTAGATAAATGCAAAAATTGCATATCAATATTTAAAGAAGTTATGCTTTATCATTTATTCTTTCTAACTAATCTTTGACTTATCACTATAAAATATCTAAAAGAACCTGGGTTGCAGGAGCTGGTCTCCATACTATTATTTAAATCTTTATACATCATTCTGGCTTGTGTTTAGGTGTCCTCCTAAAGCACATGCAGTCAGGTGGGGCTTTCTCAGAGGTGGCTGGGGCTACAGTGTGTGACGACAGAACTGATTCATAGTGCAATACTAGGCTCAAGGGTACTTCAATTATAGGTGTGCTTCCTGCCCTAAGTAGTCTGGATAAGATAAAAAGGGCAGAAAGATGCTGTTAAGGTCTCTTGCTTGCTTTTGCTGTCTGCTGCTTGCCACGAACTGATTCTCCTCTGCAGTGCCCCTCTGACAAGCCATGCTGCCTTGGGCCAGGGATTTAGCTCAGTGGCATAAGTGCCTGCCTGGCAAGTGAGAGGTCATGAGTTCAATCTCTAGTACAGAAAAAAAAAAAAAAAAAAAGACATACTGCTTTGGAGCCAGCCAATTAGATGAACCCTCTACAAACTGTGATAAATAAACCTCTCCCCCTTTAACTTTGGGTGTCAAGTATTTTATCTCAGCAAGGAGAGAAAAGTAACTAAGACGAATATGTACTGAGTGTTAATTTAAATTATAGCAAACAGGACTATAATACTAATAAACTTAAAAATTTCCACTAAGATAATTTATAAAAATGTATAAAATAAAGTTGTCATTCTATAACCTAGTTTAAAACTGTCAGGACTAGAAGGCCTGTGGCATAAAATTAAACTCGTGGCAGTCATCAGTTAATAATCATAATACAAATTAAATTACCTCTTCTGTTACATAAGAGTACATTCTGTAGTTAGTTTTCCAAGGATCTTCTGTAGCATTCACATAAAACCCTGCTCCAGTGCCGAAGTCCCAGCTATCATCTTCTCCTTTAATATTGCATTCACCTATCAAGGAAAATTCTTATGCTTTCATTACTCTGTAGTAATTCCCATGTTTAATAATACTTTTAGATGAATGTACAAGTCCATTTGCATTAGTGTTCTTCCTCCCACACTGTAAGCCTTCTCTTTTTGGTAAATTATACTTTCTCAATCTGTTCTTGAATGTGGCCAGTTCTGGCAGTAAAGTCAGAGAGGGAAGGACTTAAAAGGGCTTATATTCTCTTTATCTTTTAGAACTGTATAGAAATCCCTTCTTGTGGAGCATTGCTGGGACTGCTCTCCTTGAAAGACCATTTAGCCCCATTCTGGCTAACCCTGGCCCTAATTTCATTTGTTGATATGTATAGAGTTGGCTAGGATACCCCCTAAATTGGCTTTAAGCAAGACAAATGGGTATAGTCAGGTGCTGATGTGTGGCCTTTGAATCAATGTGACAGGTCAGTGATGCTGGCCCACAGCTCCCAACTAGTGTGCATGAGGCCCAGAGATGCTGTGCTGTTGGCTGAGACTGACACAAAAAGAACCTGTCAAAAACCAGTGAAGGAAGAACCTGTGATATCTCAGGGCATGAAGGCCAAATATCAAAGCTGAAACACAGACCCAAAACAGTTTAAAAGCTTTAATTTTTTATAATAGGAAAGCAAGCTCATTTAGTATTATTATTATTTGCTTTAGAAATAATTTTGAGTTGAAAAGACTTCCTCAAACTGTGTTATGCAGATTTCTCCAAACTTAGGGGCTACCAGAATCCAGTAATCTTTCTGCACACCTCCACACATACTGCAGAGGTATTCTGTGCCTCCTACCTAGCCTAGCTCACAGTACTCACATTCTCAAAATCACTCAACTTGAGCCACTCCACTCTTCATGAATTAATAAAACTCGGTGGCCCTGGATCATGGCCACTGTGCTAGGCAGCTATAGTTCTGACTGGACTTAGAGATCCTCTTGGCTCCCCACCACTACAGATATGTGTTTGTCTCTATTTATACCTTGGGTTGCACTGGAAGAGGTAGACTGGAATTTACTCCATAGAATCATAATAACTTTTCCCTCGGATTACAAATACAAACTCTTCCAGACTGCAAGGACTGTGATGAGGCTGGCAGAATGGGATCTCTATACTTTCTCTGATGATACTTCCCTACTACTTACTAATCCTTCTTTTAATTCTCTCTACAACTATGATCTTAGAAGGAAAGGAAGGCACATGTTTGTTCTCCATCTTGACTTGAAAACAGCTTCTAATACACTTTAAAATCATTCCATTCTGTTTCCCTTCTTTATTCATAGCATGGTCATTTAGTCAAGATGGCACTCAAAACACTAAGAAATAACAGCAAAATATAAAATGAATTGTACAATGCATATTAGATTGCATATAGGTTAGATTTACATGACTTAGATGACTTTATAAAGGATTTCTGGAACAAGGGTACTTACGAGGGCTGGTATCTGGAGCGATGACGACAAGGCCATGTTCTGAGGCAGCTTGATGATAACCAGATTTTGATATAAAATTCTGTTCTGTGCAAGTTAAACCTGAAGATAAAACACACTGTTATCTCATGCTACACTGTGAAGCAGATTAAAAGGTTTAATTTTTTATAACAGGAAAGCAAACTCATTTAGTATTACTTTTTTTTTGCTTCAGAAATAATTTTGAGTAACACACTAACATTCCTTTCTTAGAAAAATTTCAATAGTAGTAATAATCTAAGAACTGCTTTAGATTAAATGATCCTATAACTACCCTTCTAAAGTCACTTACTAAAGTTCCAATTATCAAAATTCTTTGGGCCAGATGTACTTGGAAATTTGGAATTTTTTAAAACTGTAGAACTGTCAAACTGTAGATAGGGGGCATATGCTTGATATTAAAATAGTTCCAGTGTGCTATCAGCAAACGTGCACGTTAAACATGTGACTAGTTATGCATTAAAACATAAAAATTCACTCTTTGTGGGCTAATACTATAATAAAATTTTTAAAAACCTTATGTTTTTACACATAGGTAGTTCTCAGCAACAAAATTCAGCCTGTATTTTTGTATCCCTCACTGAACTAAAAAAAGAGCAATGGTAACCTTCCTTAAATACAGTTTTTAGAACCACTTCTGCCATTTCTTTTAATACTGAATTTTTTCAGTCATGTGATAAAGAGATGATATAATTTTTCACTGTAGGTACTTAAGACTATAATGATGTAAGAACGGCCAAGAATGAACAGATGCTTGAGATAAATATTACTTTATGCAATAACTTTTCCAGTGGTCAATACTAAATGTCCCATTATATTTGATAATTAGTGACATCCAAGTTTACTGACTATAAATAAACTACAAAATACTTTGGATTTGCTAATTTTAAATTTGCTGATTTATAAAGTAGTTGTCCATGAACATTTGTTTGTTGGGGTTTTTTTTTTTTAGGTATTGGAAATCAAATTCATGACCTCACACTTGCTAGGTACTGCACCTTTGTGCTATATTCCTGCCCTAAAAACAATGTTTTTGTTGTTGTTGTTGTTGTGTTTTTTGTGGTGCTTGGGGTTGAGAACATTTGTTAAGTTAGAAATAGGAAACAAAGTTACAAGTATCAATATGGGAGTCTATGATTAAATTCCATTAAGAAACACAGATTCTCACCCATCATGGCACACCAACAACTATCTACCACATTCTTTTTTCGGTGTGTTTTCCAGAAATATTAGAGCCATATCATGTGCTTAATAAAATGTATTCAAAGGAGGCAGAGTAATAGTAATAAAAATATGGACAGATTTCAGATAGGACTTGGTTCTAAGTGTTACTCAGCTATCCACTAGCCAACTATCTTGAATAATTTGATTCTCAATTCTTTCATTTAAAAAATGAGATCAACATGAGTTCCAGGCCAGCCTGCTCTACATAGCAAGACTCAGTCTTAGAAAACAAATACATAAATAAAAAAACTAAAAATGGGGATAGTATTGACTCATTCTACATCATAGGAAGACTAGGTATTATTGTATGATTACACATAAAGATCTTCCAATTGTGTCTAATACAGTGCAGTTTTATACTCACAAATCTCAAAAGTTCACTTTTTTTCTAGTTGAAACAAATTCTTTAAGGTAGAAGGGAAAAAAATCAAGAGAGGTTAGCTAGAAGAATTACTCTGAAGAGTATGTAGTTATTAATTAAAATCTGCTTGCTCAACAACATCTCTTTTAAATGAAAAATTGAAAAATTTTTTGTAATTACTGAGGTGTTGAATTCAATGGTTGTTTGTATAGTCAACATTGTACATCTGTCACCTCTAATTTTAGAACATTTCTGTCACCTCAAAAAGAAACACCGTTAGCAGTCACTCCTTAATTAATCCCAATCTTTTTCCTTAGCCCTAGGCAACCACTATTCTATTTTAGGTCTATATGGGTTTGCCTATCCTGGGCACTTCCTATAATGGAATGTAACAATATCTAGTCTGTAAGAGTGGGTTCTTTCACTTTGCATAATGGTTTCAAGGTTCATGCATGTTTTACCATCCATGAGGACTTATTACAGTACTTTTTGTTTCAGAATAATATGGATGTAATCTTTGTCTCTTTGTCCTGTTTTCCTATAACTTACTTGGCAAGTGAATTTGAAATTCTCCTGTTACCATTCTCAGACAATCTTTTTTATTTTCCCAGAAAATCAAGACTTAATTCCCAAAGTCTATACAGTTTTTAGCATCTCACTGTATTAGGATGTGAAATAAACAAAAATTCTGTATTTTATACTCATAAAGTTCTGATGATATATTTTGTAGACTTCATTTTGGTTAGGAATTTGGGACCTTGCTGTAGGTCGTATGACACAATACCCTGCTACTTGTCTGTGTTTTTAAAGTTTTTTTTTTTTTTTTTGGTACCAGGGATCAAACGCATGACCTTGTGCTTACCAGGGAAGCACTTAAGCCACTGAGCTAAATCCCCAGCTGTGTTTTTAATCTTTAACCCAAAGATATGACTTTAGCAGTTCTCACCAGAAACAAAATGCAGAAAGAACTGGAAAAAAGACTAAATATAGGACTGGACCAACAGTCTAAAAACCACTAAGTGGTATTAGGCAGTATATAGCTTCTCTGTTCTTCAGTTTCTTTCCATGAATTACATGATTTCCAAGATAAATTTTTTATAGTATATTTTCTAAAATAATTAAATTCCTAATTTTGTTGTATTGTTCTTCTAGTAAAATCAGTGGTCTTCATTTAATCACAGAAATGCCTTCCTCAATTAAAATCAGATATGCACTTCTTTTTATCTCTTAAAATGAAATGTGAGGCTGGGGATATAGCTCAGTGGCACAGTGCCTGCCTGGCAATCACAAGGTCCTGAGTTCAACTCCCACTACCAAAAAGAAAAAAAAAAAAAAAAAAAAGAGAGAGAGAGAGAGAGAAAAGAAAAAGAACTGTATATTCATTCTTGTTTTCAAAGATTGGTATGTGGGGCTTCCTCTTAGTGAAATATTACATTCATAGGCAGGATTTGTTAAATAAACATTATAGGAACAATTTTTAAGGAAACAAAATAGTGTGCCATAAACAATTCAGTTGTTTTAATCCTTTCTTTGAAATACTTATTTCTAAAGATAAAGCACTAATATCTTGTGAAAGAAGTTACCACAGAGGTTCCAAACTATTTGTGTCAGTGTCTTGCTCCCTCATAATCAATTCTACATCTGATTAAGAAGCATTAATGTTATTTACAACTTTATAGATTGTTGCCAGAAAATTTGGTATCAAATTAAAATATTATATAGAATACTGTAGACATTACTAATCTCTGGTTTCTAATTATGCATCATGGTGCCCTAGTTTCATTTGACTGGTAAAGTCATTACAAACTAGAGATGCTTGAACAGATATAAATTAACTTTTCCAAACTCTTATCACTGAGTGCCAGAACTTTATATTCTCTGCCAAATTACTTGGTCTTATTGAAAAAAAAAAGTGAGATAAATTAACTCCACAGGTCTGAAATTATTCTCAAAATAAAGATTTACAAAGCAGACTATAACAAGCCTCTAAATTCTTTCATAAATGGATTAGAAAGCATGTCAGTAAGTCAAAATAAAAGGTTCAGTAAGACAAGCCAATTAAAAAGAAAAATTCCTTTATAAAACTCAAACACATAATACTTACCAGAGAGCCAATACAGGGCAGGGCACTTTCCAGTTTCTGCCTTCGGTGGTAAGTAGACAGCAAATTTCATTTTACATTTTAGCTCCACACTACAATTTTAACAATAATCATCATGACAAAACATTAATCACTCTTTTAAGACAGAAGCAAAAATAATTAAGCACTATGTTAGCATAGGTCCCAAAAGCAATTTAATATCTAAAATAAGTAATACCAGCAACATTTAAGGAAAATGCTTTGTCTCTTGAGTAAAGAATTGGGCCAGTTTAACACACTAATTTATTAACCAACTTTAGCCTATGCTTTATGTGGCAGTCATTTTGTATAGAATAAATAAATGTAAATGATTAATGCAATCCTTAAGGTATCACTTCCAGTCTTAAAAGAAAAAGTTCTTTTCTAAAGAGATGTTATAAAATAATAAATCAGCTTTCTTAAAAAAATGAATCCAAAGATCTTAAACTACATATTGTTTATGGGTACTGGAAGGATGACATCTTTAATTTGCTCTTTCATCACTAAGAATTTATCACAATTGTAACAACCAGGTTGTATAGTTTCCTATGTAAACTGTACTTCACGTATCAGTGACTTTTCATAGATTTAAAAGAAACCATATAAATGGAAGAAAATTTACTACTTCACTAAGTTACCTATAGTTAACTATAAATATGGTAAATACTTCTACAAACTTTCTGGAAAACTAATATTCCCCAGCCAAACCTTTTAATATGCCACATTCTAGTGATAACTGATTTACTTCTTTTAGCAAATTTTTCTGGCATTTACCTCTATATCCCAATAACATGCTTTCACTGCTGCTTTTCTGTTTTAGATGAATACCTGAGTGCTCACAACAGCAGATTTTCTCATTCCCTGCCTTTGCTCTATGTATCTCCCTACATTCTTCTTTTTCTCATCTCAATATATAATTTTAGTTAATCAACATCAAGAAACTATAAGTGTTATCCAAAAATAATCCATGTAGTTTATGGATCACTTCCTTTTCCCTTTCATTGAGTTAGTAACTTTCTATTTTTGTTCCTTGGCTTTGATTTTTTTTTTTTAATTTTGAAAAGAACAAAACCAAATGAGAAAGAAAACAAAACAGGGTCATTCAAAACAAAAGGATAGACATAGCACATGAATAAAACCACAATACAAGGTGATCTATAATGGTTACTATGATGTCTCTTATTATCTTCAATAATACTGTCTATATCATCAGGCATAGTAAAATTGAACACAGCAGTACAGGACACAATAAAAACAAAACATTGGCAACATTATAGGACTTCAAAAGCCAGGAGGTAGGGTCCATCGAGATGCTCTGTACAGGAAATATAATTAACGTGAAAGAGGTTTTATGAACCGAAAATCAAATATGAGAAAACAATGCTCTATGTGACAGGAGAGAAATAGGGGCAAGTTGACCAGCACCTGCAGATAGGTTGGAAAGACATGACACTTTTGTACAGTGAAGAACTAATTAGTTATAAGGAAGGAAAACCTTGAGGCTTTTGTAAGTAAAGGAATACAACTTATGATCAAGCCTAGGGGTAAAAAAGTTTAGAACCACTTAGGTAAATACTGGGTTGCCTCCCTACTCTAAAAACTAAGTTAGTGGGATCCAAAATGTACAATGCACCCTGTGAAAGTGAAAGGGGAGGAATTGTCTAAAAAAGGAAAGCAAAGGACATTTTTAATATTGTATCATGATTTAAAACCCACATTGTTCTAATCACTCTGTTTAGTTTGGTTATATTCTATTCCAGTCTGTCTCATACTAGATTGGATGGTACAGACAGCTATTCCAAAAATAGCAGGATATACTACAGTAACCATCCTTAATTTCCTATTAACTTAATCTGAAACCCTGTATTACTTACACTGTCTTATTATGACAGAGCTTATTTGAATCTGTTTTGTTAGACTGCTGTCTTGTCTTGACTGATTTTATTCAAATCTGTTATGTTTGATAATGTTAAGTTTAAGAGTATAGGCAACTACTCTGAAGACAGTAAGATTCACTAGGATACCCATTCTGGTTTGCCAGCTTTCAGTGGAGTTTTTAAGTTTCTGGTGATCTCTTTGAATCTGTTTCATGTATTCTAGATTTTTAAAATATTCTACATTGAAAGTTTCCCTCCTTTTTCTGTGCTCCTCCGTTCTTTCATCTGTGTCTTCTTGCAAGGTGCTTAGCATTTATTAATCTTATGTCTTGCTTTACTTGTATTAACATTTCTGTTTTGAGTTCTTCTATAATGTCACGAACATATTTATGTCAGCTGATGCTGCTTTCGATACTGCAGGTATGCTGCCCTTGATCTCTTCTGTGTTTACCTCTCCTGGACCCATCGCAATCATGAGTCACTGGCTTCCAGGGCACCTAGCTCCGTGGGACTGGCTCCAGTGAGAGCGCGTCTGGCTGCAGCCTTCTGTCCACGTTTTTCTTTTCTTCCCCCCCACCCCCTTAGTTTCTTCCTGGGTTATGAGAATCCCTCTCCTTTCATCTGGTCTTCCCCATGGTGTTAAATTCTAGTGCCAGAGCTGTTTGTCTCAGAGAAGCTCTTTACCTTGCTACTTATTGATCCATCATCTTCCCATGATCTGTCGATGCTAAGGGGAAGTTTTCTGTATGTGTCTCTCCATTCTCTGCAGATCTCCATGCCGGCTCCATTCTCCATTGTGATACGTCCTCTGCAGAGGTTCTTGGGCTCACCAATCCCTGACTTCATCACAATCATGAGTCATTGGATTCCAGGGCAGCTAGCTCTCCATGGGACTGGCTCCAGTGAGAGCGCATCTGGCTCCAGCCTTCCATCTGTTTTTCTTTTCTTTTCTTTTTTCCTTAGTTTCTTCCTGGGTTATGAGAATTCCTCTCCTATCATCTGGTCTTCCCTATGGTGTTAAATTCTAGTGCTGAGCTGTTTGTCTCAGAGAAGTTCTTTACCTTGCTACTTATTGATCTGTCATCTTCCCATGATCCCTTGGCTGTGTTGATTTTTCAGGTACACAGTCCCACAAAGATTCTGTTGATGCTAAGGGGAAGTTTTCTGTATATGTCTCTCCATTCTCTGCAAATGTTGGATTCTACTTTTCTAGCCTATTTTAAATATCTTTCTAGCTGATGATTAAAAGACAAAACTTTTTGGCAGGTGTTCTTAGGTCTTCAATTGTTAAAGAAGATGAAATATTTTCTTTCACAGTATAACCATACCAGATCATTTCTGATTCCAGGATATTTATTATAAACCAGCAAAACCAAGACAGTATAATCTTGTTATAGGTAGTTGGTACTGTAAAACTTTTCTTGGACACATAAAAATTATTAACAGCTTTAAAAATTTTTTAAAAGATAAACACAAAAGTGGCAGAAAAAAATTTGGTAAGAGGGCAAATTTCATCTTAAGTGTTGTTACTACAATTTAGTAAAAAGATTTATCTCAAAGTTACAGAATAAATCAGGTCTGAAGTACATTTAAACAGTGGTATCATTAACACTTATATAAAAATAGCATTGTCCAATAATGTTCTGAGGTTTCCATCTTTATTATGTCATTAGGATGCTGCTGAACTGTTGAAAGAACAGAATCTCATGTAAAGATTTGCTGTGGCCAATCTATATTGTCACCAATTCAACATCAAATTCTTGCTCTTCTGGTTTCAAAAATTTACTCTCAACTAGTCAATTTTAACAACTTCATTTTCTTAAAAAGAAAATTTCATCAGGCCAGCAGTGTCTGATAGAACTTTCTATTATGATGAAAATGTTCTGTGTATCTACACTGTTTAATACAGCAGTTTCTGTCACTTACAACCCAGTATTGAAGTGTGGCTAGTGGAACTGAAATTTTAATATTTAATTATTAACTGAATTTTTAATATTTAACTTCAATGGCTGCACATGAGTACTGGCAACTGTTATCTTGGTATTTTCTGACTTGGTGTGGCCTTAGTGTCACCACATTCATCCTGGAAAATTCATTCTCCTCTGATCCTATGCTCTCAGCTTTCCTGCTTTAGTTCCTCATTTTGGTGGAGCATATTTTCCAGCAGCTTTCAGAAAAGACCCGTATGTGAACTGTACATATACAGGAAAATGTCTTCATTGTGTTTTCATACTTCCTTCTATTCAATTCAGTCTATTAAGCATGTGACAGGGCATACAAGATACTTGAATTTTAAAGGTACAGCTGCTCTTTCTTTCTGAATCGATCATTGTTGACTTATGTCTTTGAAAATTCTTAATCCATTTTACTTCTCTGAATGTTTTGAGATTTTTGTTTTGTTTCCAATGATCTAACTCTTCACAGTATGCTGGTGTAGGCCAATGTTCATCCATTTTGCTGGACATTTTCATCCAAAAATTTAAACTGTTTAATTTAAGCAATCTAGAATTATTTCTTTAATCTTTATATTCACAAGTCTATAACACCCCCCAACCCAATTAATATTTAATGCTGAAATTCTTTGACTGGTTCTCTAATTTACTTTGTTTTTTTTGATTATCCATTTTTGTCTTGATCCACTTTCTAGAAAGTTCTAATTCTTCCACTGAGTTTTGTCATTTCTGCTCTCACATATGGAACCTCTAGGCTATTTTGTTCTAGACTGTTTTTAACAGCTTTCTTCTATGATATCTTTCATCTTTGATATTCACAGCAGAACTTTTCAAATTTCTTTCCCACAAACTGTTTTCTCAAATACTTTTCTTAAGTATTCATTTTTTGAATTATAGGATTTGTGTAAATGTCCAAAGTGATCTTTAACCATCCACTCCTATTTGAAACACTAAATCAGGCTGAAAGCACTGTCCCTGAGGGGTTGGCAATTGTACAATCTTTTTTATAGAATAATATCCAGCTGGACCATTTATCACCACAAAAGGAAAACATTTTGAATCAATTCAGGACTTTTAGGCAGCAAAACGAAGCATAACTAAAGACTCACAAAAAAATACTTCTAGAAGTGCCTCAGAAAGTAAAGAATAGGGATAGGGATACAGCTCAATGGCACAGTGCCAGCCTAGCAAGTGCAAGGTCCTGAGTTTGATACCTGGTACAAAAAAAAAAAAAAAAAAAAAAAAAGGTAAAAGAATGTGTGTTTGAATTAAGGAGGAGTATTTTGAGAGGACTAATGGCAATGTAATATTTACTTTATTATTCACCATATTTTTGATCATACTCCAATAAACCTAATTTCTCAAACTTTAGAAGTTAGTGGAAGTAATTCAGTGCCAATTTTTACTTAATCTACTTGCATTCCTATACCTCCCACTAACTGCACCTGGTATTTCCCAGTACAGACTCTATTTACCTTCCCTAAACAATAAACCTTCAGGGCCCAGGATTTAGCTCAGTGGCATAAGTGTTCTGACTGGCAAGCATGAGGCCGTGAGTTTGATCCCCAGTACCAAAAAAAAACCAAAAAAAAAAAACCTTCAATTATTTGCAGGAGTTGAGAAGGTAGTGGTGTGCCAAATAAAACACTGGCACAATCTGGGATCTGTGTACTTTTTAAAACAAATATGCAACTAACCTTTTTTTTTTTTTAGCTCCATTTTTATCCTTCCAAGTGTGTTTAGTGCTTCTAATTCTTATAGCTTCAGGTCACTTCTCAGCTTTTTCTTGCCAATGATTAACAATTTAGTTTCCTAGGTTCTGCAATTCTAAAATTCCTAACTCTAAAATATTTTTCTTAGCTCCTGTTTCTTGCTTCTTTATCTACTTTTGTACTAGCTTGAGGATGTATATAAAACACCTTTACTTAAAGCTATATTAGCCAGATTTGGGACGTAATGAAACCAAATACATGTGTTTAATTTGTCATCTTTAACAAGAAGTCAGGTATCTTTTTTTTTTTTTACATTGAAAGATTCTCAGAATTTTAATGGCAACTTATGTATTTTTGTGAAATTTGATATGACCATTAAATCAAATCCTGAAAGTACTCTGTTCAGGCTCTCATACCTCACAAAGTTACACAATTCAAACCTAGACAATAGTTTGGTGAAACTGCAGACTAGGTAATGGAGGTGGGGGTTAAAATTCAAATGACATACCATGAGAAATGGGTAAAGATTTCTTTAAAATAGAACAAACATTAAAATGGAATGAGTGATATCTACCTCTCATGTTCAAAAACTTTCTGCAATCCCCCAAAGCACTTGTTGCTGGAAATCTGCTTCAATGCCATTCTTCTCCTATTAGTGAAGATTAAATTGATTAATATCTGAAGAATTAGCTGTTGAAAAACTTGAAACAATACTGTTTTCAGATCAATTATCTAAACAAACAACTGTTTTCCACCTCAAAATTTTTTCACAATCCATTTTTCTAAGTAATATAAAAAACTTTTATATATAACTGTTGCCTATACTTTCTACTAAAAAACAAAGAGTACTTTGGTATTACTTAGTTATTAATAAACATTTTTGTGATTGTTGTTTTTCATATTCATACACACATAACTTTAAATTTACACATAAAATACCACATATTACCTTTTAATAATAAACATGGGGAAAAACTGAAAAAGCAGGTGTCAAACTAATTCTGATGTACACCTCTGAAGGAAGGATTCTCTTCTCATTCATAGAAGCACTGCTGCATTAAAATACAGGCCATAAATCCTATACACTAAATAAAAATCTTCCAATATTACCATTCTGGTCTTTTCAGTGAAATGTATTACTATATACTAATCCATTGAAGCTTTAGTATTATACTTACAGAGCAATGTAACAGTGATCTTAAAAACTAACTTTGAAAATACTTTCACCATATTCTAAATAAAACTAATTAAAAACCTATCTTTAATCTCTTCAATAAATCCAAATAGTCTTGCACTGAAAAACTGGGATTTGAACTTAGACATCTGACACTTGAACTCTTATTCTTAGCTGTCATGTCGCTCTGCCTCTCTGGGAAATCTCTATAAAGTATGTTCTATTTTAAGACACACAAAGATTGAGCAATTTTATAGGATTAAGGCATTATAATTACATGGACAAATTACTTCTGTTAATTATATAGTTTATGTTTTAAATCTACAAAAATTAGTTGTTAAATCCTAGTGTTCTAGGCATTATTATTGCGTATTAACTTCATTTATTTATGATCTTATCTTAAACAATGAAATTACATACTACATAATTTTAATATTCAAACACATGAGAGCAAGGAATACAGGTTTTCTTTTTCTTTTTTTTTTGGTATTGGGAGAACTGAACTCAGGTCCTCATGCTTGCCAAGGAGGTGCTGTGCCACTGTGTTATTACTGGCTCAAGGAATAAAATTTACTTGCTAACTTATTTGACAATGAAATCTAATCTTAAAACAAAGCAGGTACTCTAATCTTAAAACAAAGCATGGCACACTGAAAACATATCTGATACATATGAGGTACCTAATAATTACTGTATTCATTGAATTTGTTCTTACAAGTCAAAATTATGTAAAAATTTTAAAAATTAACTTGTTCTTTATATCATTCTATGCTTTATTTTTAATCTATTTAATGAACTACAAGTAGTCTATTGCCTCTGCTGTTTCAATGTTGTTTAATTAGAATTCAAAACCAAATACTTTTATCTAGCCAAAAGAAAGTGTTAAATAGTTTTAATTGGTAGCATGCTTTTAAAACTCAAAACTTCAACAGTTTTTTCCTAATTACCTGTTTTATAAGCTAACTTCAAATATAAATCAAGAAAAATGTTAGGGTCAACAAAAATGACAAAAGCTAATAATTAGATACATACTCATGATATACAATTATACAGTAGGCAGTTTTATTTTCAATAAAATTTTTCTATTGAAAATTCACATGCTTTAAACCAAGTTAGTGGATGCTTCATTTAACTTTCAGATAATAGAAACAACAAAACTTAAATTTACTTGTTTAATGGGTATTTGCTTGTCTGTACCAAAGGATCATCCTGAAGAAAAGACCAAAAGGATTACAAATAGGATGTGTTTATACACAGTAAATGTTATACAGCAGTTGTGAGCACTCCCACATTCTTGAGAAACATTTTCTTCAGAAGCAGGCGACTATTGCAGTATGAAAAATGTAACTGGTGGGATGGTATCACCCCTTCACTTTGGCCTTTAATGGAATTATTTTACACAGTGTAACAACTGCTCGGTCCAGGACAGACTGAATGTATGATGGTGGTCTGATATTACAGTTGCAAAATTCTTATCAGTGAACACACGGTTGAAGAAGTAGTAAGAAAATAAAAAACTGCAGAAAAAGAAAAAAAAAACTTCCAAGAAAAGTCCAGTAAGGAATTTAAAGGAAATTTTTTGCAGACCTCAACATGCTTCTTAAAATCTTTAAAATCTAGACTTTCATACTAAAAGGTTTTTTTATTACTAGAGTAATATTCACAGTACATTATATCCTCACAGGCAAATCTATGAAAAAAATAAAATAAAACAAGTAAAAGCTCATGGATATATTTCTCTAAAGTGACAACTGCTCAAGAGGAGTCCCAGACAAATTTCTCAGGAGGGATTCCAAGAGCCACTGTTGGCATAAAAGATGACAGCTCCATGCATGTTACTGCTCACTGGGATAAGAAGTAGAGGTGAAAGAGTGATATCAATGATCCTGATCTTGTGTATACCTAGGCATGTTTGGGTTGTTTTTAACAAGAAATTTTAAGTGAAAAATAAAATCTTTAAAAACAAAAAGTCTCATAGAATAGATACAGAAAAAGAAAATATTTCTGTACAATGTTTGGGTTTTAAGCTGTTATTAACAAAGGTTAAAGAATTAAAGTTATTGGGCTGGGGATTTAGCTCAGCAGCGTAAGCACCTGCCTTGCAAGCGCGAGGTTCTGAGTTCAATCCCCAGTACCAAAAAATAAAATAAAATAAAAAACAAAGTTATTTTAAGTTAATTATTGAAAAATGTATTTTAATAAACAGTGTAGTGTAAGTTTACAATATTTAAGAAGTCTACAGTAGTCTCAGTAGTAGGCTTTCTTCACTCACTGACTCATTCAGAGTGACTTCCAGTCCTGTAATCTACATTCACCTAAGTTCCCTCCACTCTGTGTCATTTTTTAACCTCTTAAATTTCTACTGTACATTTCTTTTTTAATGCTTAGATACACAAACACTTACCATTGTTACTGATACCTACAGTATAGTAATATGTTGTAGAGGCTTGTAACCAAAGAGCAGTTGGCTACACCATGATGTTCACACAATAAAATTACCCAACCATGTGTTTTTCAGAACATATCCCAATTATTAAGCCATGCATGACAGTATCTATTTTGCCTCAAGGCCTGAGGCTTGGTCAAAAACTTTTGTAGCAGCAAAAAGTATTATGAAAATATTTTTTACTTCTTAAAACTTTTAAAGTATAAAGTTAAGCAAGTGAAACATTCAACTGCTCAAAGTGAACAAAAGAGGAGTGGAGACTAGAAAAGCAGAGGAAGATGAATCTACTTGGCTAAGAGATGTGGGTCAAATTTGTAATGTAGTGGGCTGGGATATAGCCCGGAGGTAGAGGGTTTATCTAATTTGTGCAAAGCCATGGGTTCAATCCCCAGTACTCTTCTCATGAGTCTATCAAGTTTTCTATGTAGCTCTACAAACTGAGATCCCTAATCCAAAAATCTGAAATCCTCCAAAATCTGAAACTTTGTAAGTGTCGACATGTCACAAGTGAAAAATTCCCTTTAATGCACTTGTCTCATGCACAAAATTATTTAAAATATTGTATGAAATAACCTTCAGGCTAAGTGTACTATGTGTGTATGAAACATGACTGAACTCTGTATTTAGACTTGGGTCCCATCCACAAGGTATCTCGGTTTGTATTCGCAAACAATTTTAAATTTGACAAAGTCCAAAATCTGAAACACTCCTGGTCACAAACCTTTTGGATAAAGATACTCCTGTTTGTGTTTTCTGTTATCATTACCTCATTCCTTGGATTTTGATGCACTTAATTCACACTCTGCTGGGTCTCCCAAATCATTGGACTGAAGTGTACCAACAGCTATTGCTACCACTTTCTTGTTTATTCTCTCCAAAAAACGGGTGGATCTGGGAACTTTCCATTACACTTTCCATACACTTCCCATACAATCTCTTCCCATACACTTTCCTCCTTGCATTCCCTAAATTTCAATTACATATTCTGGGTGGAAGGATCTTAATTTACATCTCTATATTCAATCTTCTTCCAGCATTAATGCCAGATTCTGAAATTGCCTGCTGGACCCTTCTCCCATGGGTACAATTCATTACGAGCTGGTAAAACTCAACACATTTAAAATTATGCTCTTTTCCACCTCCAAAACAACTTTTTTTGCCTCCTCTTTTCAGACCTATACTTGTCCAACCTAATCTACATTTGAAAAATCTCCTTTACCCTTTTCTAAGATTTCTATCGCCATGATCCTAATTATATATAATAAAAACCTACTACAGTCTTTCTAGTATGTCCCACTAATATCAACCTAGGGTTTAAATTCACTTACACATTCAATGGATTCCCTATCAAATAGTTCCTTCTCCAGTCTAACGTGACCTAAACAAAATTAGCCGTTTTCGTACAAATTTTAAAAAATGCCAACTCTTTGATGATGCACCTGCTCAGAAGTGATCTGCTGCCTATAGAACCATGAGGCCCAGTGGCCGGTCACTCCCCGGTCAGGCCCAGCCCCCGCCCCCAGGCACCAGGCCCGCCTACTGAGTAGCGTGGGTGCCGTGCAGTGAGCGCTGGGGGTGCGAGTCCGCAGCGCGGGAGCTGTCTCAGTGCAAGGGGCAAAGCTACACCAGCTAAGCGGGCAAGACACAGAAGGGCGATTCCGGGAGCACGCCGCAAGCCCCGGACCAGCCACCGCCGGAAGTTCCGCGAGGGAAAAGGGTTTAGGAATCAGGCGCCGCGCCCCGGGACAAGGGCGGGGACTCGGCCTGCGGTTTGGTGGTGCTCTGCCCTGGGGTCGCTGCGCTCGTGCCCACTGACATCAGCCGCACAGGCCTCGTTTTCAGTCTGAACAGAAACCAGGCCGCCACTGCGGCCCTAGACACAGGCTGGCGACGATATACAGGGTCCTGCGAGTTCTGCGTCTTACCTCGGAGGTCTTCAGCGGTGGTGGCGCGCTTAGAGAGGGTCAAGGGAAGGGAGGGCCTCAACATGGCCGCCGGCCTGTTTGGCCCCGCCCACAGGACCGCCCGTTCCCCCGCCCCTCTGTCCCCGCCCCTCCTCATCTCGTTCTGACAGGCAGCTGCTTTGCTCACCTCCCAGTCAGCGCCGAGGGTGTGTTCCGCTGGGACCAATCTCTTCACCTGTGAGGCTCCAAACCATGAGCGCCCAAATCTTAACCCGAGAAGGCAGCAAGGAGCCGAAGCTTTAATAAATCCGAGGGCTGCCCTCGTTTAACTCGTGCAAGAGGTGATTTTTTTTTTTTTTTGGTACCGGGGATCAAACTCGGAACCTCACACTTGCCAAGCAGGTGCTTATGCCGCTGAGCTAAATCCCCAGCCCAGGAAGAGATGATTTCAAGTCCCCACCCTAAATCTTTTCAGTTAGCAAGTGGTATTTGCATTTATTTGGAATCTCCAGAAGTGGACACGTAGTAGAAACTTCATCGATGTCAAATTTTCTTCTTCCTCCCTCAACAACAGTTGAACTTTGGTAAGAGTTGCTGGTTGATGATTTACAGCAACCGTTCCCCACTTTAACTTTTTGGTCCTCCTATGTGTGCTTTGCTGAGAAAATTAAAGGAGCTCGCCAGCATTTCAGACTTCTTGGGTGTTCATCTCGTACATTTGCAGAGGGACTCTACCTTAGAAGGCGCCTAGTCTTGGTTTCACTCTCTTGATAGTGTGTGGAACGTGAATCCTAATCTTAGTTTTTATCTGAGCCCTGCAAAATACAGTGTGTCTTACGAAAGGCCAGGTACGTGAAATGACCTGTACAAAAACCTGCCAATTTCTATTGGTGTGGCTCAGGTCCATTTGCCGAAATAACCTTTGTACTCTCCTAACCTGTAGATTGAACCTGTGGACCTGTGAATCAGTTGGTACTTAGACTGAAAATAATATTAATGCAAAATAATATTTTTATTTTGAGAAAACATTAAAGTGAAAAAAATCGTTTTTACTTTCTGTTTGCTATTTTTCAATGTAAATCACTGAAATGATACTTCTCTTCATTTGAGTTTCATAGCTAACACAATAAAAGAATACCCATTTTCAAGTCCTTCAATACCGATAATTATTTGAAAAAATGGTGTTCATATATTAAACTGCTGTGAGGTACACACTAACCTCTGAACTGTGAACATAAATTTCTTTTCTAAAGGGGTCCTGTATTAATACAGTGTAATAACAATCAGAACTAAAATTTAATTCTCTGAATAAATAAAATTGTAAAACAGCCAAAATTTCTATTTCTTTAAAATATTAGGAATATATGAGGTGTGATTGAAAAATATGATGTTTAAATTTTAAAAATCTTACCCCGTAAAAAGCACATTTCCATTAATTCCCCTCAAAATACACCGGCCTGTTTCTAAAACATTTATCATTCTTGCACCTTTTGAACCAGTTCTGAAAGTCTTCTTTCATGAGGGCATTGTTATCACTGCCTCAATGTCCTGAATGGATTCAAGACATTTACCTTTAGAGGTCATCTGGCCTTTGGGAAGAGCCTCAACATGCCCAACCCAGTGAATAAGGTAGATGACATGCTGTAATCTTTTTATGAGTCTGCCTTTCTGTTGGATGGCATTTGGTAATAGTACTCAGTCTTTTTGTTTGTCATACCTCTTAAATACACAAGAGGATTCCAGAACTGATTCAGAAAGTGGCAATAATTTGGGATAAGTGTGTTCCATATGAGAGGGACTGTTTTGAGGGGGATTAGTGGCCATGTTTCTTTTACCATAATACATTTTAAAATTTAGATATTAAGTGAATATTTTATTCAAATCTCATGCCTCATACCTTAGACATTGAAGCAACAAGGTAAAATCAGAAAAGTTGATATTCTGATTAAGAAATTCTAATAAAATAGATAAATATTAACGCCTAAAGAAATAATCCAAAAATTACTTGTAAATATGTGACTAAGATTTAGGGATTCTCAGTCTGAACTAAAATGAGTAGGATATAATTTTAAGAAGGCGATAAAAGGTGGCAATGAAAGTGAGAAAAACTGACATCTACTTAAAATTTGTGGGAAAGGAGATTATCTTAGTCATAACTGCTGTAACAGAAACACCACACACTAGGTAGTTTTAGAGAAATTTATTCCTCATCATTCTGAAGGCTGGAAAGTTCAAGATTAAGTTTGTGATCGAGATCAAAGTCAATTCTCCCCATGAGGGCCCTCTTTCTGGTTTGAAGAAGACTGTCTTCTTGCTTCCACCTCACTAGCAGACCAGAATTCTGGTCCCTTTATCTTCTGATAAGGTTATTAGTCTTGTTCAGAACTTTGCCTTCATTCAATCATTATCTCCCAAGGGCCCACTTCCAAATACTACCAGATTAGAGATTTGGGTTTTAATATATGAATGTTAGGGAATGTAAACATTCATTCTATAACAGTTAATTTTTATAATATCTAGAAAAGGCATCAAACATCGAGAACATATGATGCACCAGACATCAGATAAGGTATTTGAAAATTCAGGCTTTTCTATAGACTAGTTCAGAGTTTCTTACCTCTGGCATTATTGACATGTTGGGGTTATCATATGCATCGCAGGATGATACTTCGTAGCATTCCCATCCTTGAGTAGGTAGATGGCAGTAACACCCCCAACAAGGTTCAATTCCTAGAATTCTCTAGACATCCCCAGATGTCCACTGTGTGGCATGTAAAGTGGAGATCTAATAACCTGATTCTAAAATGCATGCATGAACTATAAAATTAGTAAATCTGGTACTGAGTCTAATAACATGTACTTTTAAGAGCCATATCATGTATCCCTCAAGGGTCAGTAGATTGCAACCATGAAAAAATTAGTAAGTCACACATTTTGTTTCCATTTCTGGAAGGCAGTTTAGAATGAACTATAAAGTGGTGGATCTAGAACACGTCTGTCCAATAGAACCCTCTGCAATAATGGAACTGTTTTGTGTCTGTATGTCCTAATACAGCAGCCACTACCAATTATTAAGTATTTGAATTTTGCCTAGCACTACTAAGAAATTGAACTTCTAATTTTATTTAATTTTAAATAATTTAAGTAGCTTTTAGTGATTAATGGCACTATATTTAATAACATATATCTAGAACTTTAATGATTCAAATAGTCTAGGAAGTTAGTGGCTTAGGTTGATTGCAGGTCATTTACATTATTTTGATTCATACTTTCTATTGAAAAACAAACAGGTGTCCAGAAGTAAGGGTCCTGGAATGCCCTGGCCATGTGCTCTTAAAAGTAAGTACCTACTCCCTTCACATGAGGTTGTATTTCTGTTCTCATCTTTTCTAAAAGTCTCAAAATTCCTGTTAGGATTAGCTTCTTCTTGCCTTTGACTAATTTCAAAACAATAAAAATGATATATTTCCAGTTTCATGATTTTAATAAGATTCCACTTCAATTTTAAATAAATTTGATTATATTATATGTTAATCATTCTAGTAGCAAAAGTACATTTGAAAAGTATAACACTTAGAAAATCAGACTAATTCAAAAAGGTAGTTAATCAATAATACTGACTCTTTAGAGGAAAGTAAATTTATTTTATGGCTCATCTCCTCCTGCTCCTCTTTTTTTCCTCCTCTCTTGCTTTTCGTCTTCTTTTTCTTTTTCTTCCATTACTGGAGATTGGATCCAGGACCTCTGCACTGAGCTGAGTTACATCCTCTGCTATTTCATTGTTGTGTACTTGACAGGGTCTCTCTAAGAAACTAAATTTCCCAGGGTGGGTCTGAACTTCTGATCCTTATGCTTCAGTCTCAGAGTCTTGGGATTACAGGTGTGCATCATCATGCCTGGAGTCATGAGTTCATTTAAGGTTTGAAAACTCTTGACTGCAAAACTTTATTCCTGATATTTTTTTTGAAAGTAGCAGTTAAATTTTGCACATCATAACATGATTGTTTAATTTTTAAAATATCTTTGTGGTAATTTCTGATAATATATGTTTGCCATAATGTTGTATCCACATATTTTTGTACAATTAAAAGAATCTCTGGCTGGGTATATAACTCACAAGTGCTACCTTGGCAAGCACAAGGAAGGTCCTGAGTTCAGTTACCAGTACCAAAAACAAACAAACAAAACCAAAAAAAAAAAAAAAGAGGTAAAATCCTGTGTTAGTTAGCTTTCTCATCACTGAGATATAATACTTGACACTCATGACTTTAAAGTGAGAAGTTTAATTCAGATCACAATTTCAGGAGGTTCAGTATGGTTGACAGTCTCCAAACCAGCATCCTCATGGGAGAAGAACAAGGTAGAGCAAAGATTCTTAGTTCATGGTGACCAGGAAGCCAAGGAGGGTAACTGCACCAGAAAGGAAAGGGTGAGGAATCATATATAGTCACCAAAATTACTCCTCCATGACCCACCTGTATACACCCAGGTCTCCAGGTGCATGCTTTACTAATTTATGTATTTCTTAATCCGGTGAAGTTGACATTTCAGGATTAATGGACATAATCAAACCTTTGTCAGCTTCACACCCAACTATACTTAATCTCCAAATGAAGACAATAGGAATTTCTAATTCTGCCTAATGTAACACACCTATCCCACATATAACTGGAAATACAATAATACTTTTTCCCAAAGTCTCTGAAATTCCAGTATTTTTCAAAAGTCAAGTCTTAGAAAGTCAAGACAAATTCTTAGTTGTGAACCTCTAGAAAAAATTAAAAACTAGTTACTAACCCTAAGGCACAATGGCCCAGTGTATATATTCCCATTCCAAAAGGGAGGAATAAGGGGCTAGAAAAGGATCAGACCAAAGTAAGACTAAAACCCATCAATGCAAATATTAAGTCCTATAACTCCATATTTGGCATACAGGGCACATGGTGGTAAAGTGTGAGTCCCAAAGAGCTTGAGTAGCCCTACTAGTATGGCCTGGCTGGTTGCAGCAGACATGGCTTTTCTCTTAGGCTGGCTTCATTTGGCTTGCAGTTTTTTTTTGGCAGGCAATCTGTTTGCTAGCTTCTCCAATTTCCTGCAGTGTCCACTTCACCTTTGGCTTCATTCCCACAGCTTCATGCATGACTCTTTCAGTGGCTCCTTGCCTGACCTTTTGAAATCTGAATGTGAACCCCTCTGGTCCCACAACTTTTGCATTATGCATGCCAGCAAAATCAGCATCATGAGGATTATGCAAAATTCTGCTATCAGCATAAGTAGTAGCTAACCCCACCTTGGAGCATGGCTGCAGTTGTCTCTGCACACTTGGATGGCTGGGGATTGGAAAATAAACTCTAAGGAATCAGTTCCCTTAAGAGGCCTTTCTTGAACCAGAACATCAGAGAATTTTTTCTCAAATGGAATATTGACACTTTTGCAATGTGTCTGCAATGGTTGAGGTCTTTCTGATTCCTGAGATGCCCTTAAGGCATCTTATTTCTTGTCCCTGTTTTATTCCCTAGATTATGTCTTTTTAATTGTGCTAACCTCCTTTGACTTTAACTTGCCACCTGGGCCAAAATTTAAGATTTATACATTTTTTTTCCTCTCCCCTGCTTGTTTCTCCTTATAAATCGGGTTAAAAGCAGCAAGCAATACCATGCCATAGACTAAATATTGGGCTGCTTTGAAATTTTGTCTCACAGATCACTTAGTTTACTGCCCTTAATCTCATTTCCCACAAAATCTCAGGGTATTGCTAAAACAGACACATTTTCTGCCAGCATATTACACAAATGCCAATTTCCAATAGAGGTCTTATTTTCAACTGAACTGTATCAATCTTGGCTTTATTCTATGTATTCCTATCGTCCTTCTGGTGACCTGAGCTCCAATCAAAATCACCCATTAGAATCTTCTTACAGCATTCTAAAACTTAGGTGATATCTCTAAACCTTTCAAAACTCCTGCAAACTAATTCCAAAGGCTTCTAAATTCCATAGTCAGGTGTATTCACTGAATGAACCCGTCTTGTTACCAATTTTCTGTATTAGTGAGCCTTCCTCTCACTGAGACATAATACCTGACACCCACAATTTAAAAGGAGATAAGGTTTAATTTGGGTCTTGGTTTTGGGATTATGTAAATGGGCTGCAGTTTCCAAGGTAGATACCTCATGGCAAAAAGGTGCAGTGTTGTTGAGCATTTAGGCGGTTCCAAGATTTTTTTATTATAAAGAATTCTCTGATATATAGCCTTGTAAATAAACCTTTGCCTCCTTTCGTAATAATTTCCCCAGGATACAGTCATACACAGGGAATTGCTGAATCAAGACTTATTCCACATTTTAAACCTCTTGACACAACCAGTCAGATATCAGCTAGAACATTTACATCATTTTGGATTTACACCAACAAGTCTTTATTTTCTCTTTTGCTTCTTTCATCAGGCATTGTTTTACAACAGTGGGATACTTTGTATTTTTAAATGTGTATCCTGAAGCACATTTTACTACAAATTCCCAGTAGCAACTCACAAATCATACAGAAATCTGCAACTTTTAAATTGTAATTCCCTAGGAATGGATATTTGATAAATGTGTACAATATGTTAAAGATAAAAGAAAGCCCTAAGCTAGCTTGCCATTAGCTCCCTCCCCTCTCTGCACATGCATTTATAGAATGTTACTTTGGCATTATTTTCTTGTATAAATAGCTGACATAAAAACATGTAGTATTTGAAATAGTTCACCGTAGTATTTATAAAGCAGTTCGGTGACTACTGGTACAGTCTTCTATAGATATTTCCCTTAGCACTAAGGATCTAGATAAAATTTGATTCATTTCTCTGTGGTTTAAGAAGGGATGTTTGGCCTTTTAGTACAATTAACCTCCAATCATGTTAAGAAGATGGAGAGGAATGGTCAAATGGTAAATTAACCTATAAAATTGTCTTTATTTTGTAACTTAAAGTCTTTAATTCATAATTAAAATTGTGTTTTTAGTTCATTACATAATTTGTAAATTGAACCAAAGCAATCTGGCTGCAGCCTCAAATATATGGTGTATCTAATTTGTGGAAGCAGATCAAAGCTTGGAAGAGAAGAAACATCTGTTCAACATAATGGACTTTGTGGAATAGTTAAAATACCGTTGACCACTAGTTTTTAGCTCATACCTGCTCAGTTGAACTTGAGAACACACAAACAATAATTATTAAATGTTAGTCTTTTCCGATTTCCTTTCTAGTAATAAGCACTGTAGAAATATCATGTGAATAAACACTGTAGAAATATGATGCTATGAGTACAGGGGCAATAAGCCAGAGGTGAAAACCACTTTTGTTGGACTCAATAAAAGCAGGAAAGAGAAAAGTGTGTAAAATCTATAAATAGAATTAGCTAGTGAAGATAACATGAGAAAAAGGTGTGTAAGTAGGAAAGATGTTTATAGATTAGAACATGATTCAAAATGGAAAACAATGCTAAGATAATTTTGAATTTATTGTAAATGATAAATAAAATAGTGATGATTTTGTCATTTTATTTGGGTGGATTGGTATATTAAGGACCATTGTTGCAAAACTGTCAGAATTTGGGCAGTTTCACAGGACAGAATTTTTAGGAATACACTTGGGTGGAGTCAGAGTTCATATAGGAAATTTTATCTCATTTAAAACTTTATCACTGTGTAGTAAAACTTAGTTAATAAAAGGGCTTTTAAAATTTATTTTTGTACTGAGAATCAAACTCATGACCTTGTGCTTGCTGGGCAGGTGCTTGTGCCACTGAACTAAATTCCCAACCCAATAAATGAGCTTTAAAAAAGTTAATCTGGGCTTTTAATTCTAACAATTACATTGAAAACCAACAATTCCATGAAATATTATATTATTATATTATAATTATGTTTCTTTGATCAAATGTGAGACTGGTAGGTTAAACAAAGAACTTCACTGACTTTTCAAGTTGCTAGTTTACATTAGAAATCTCTATTGGGAGGTATAGTTCATTTTTATCTGGACATTCTGATAGATTTGTGTCATCTCAAGTATAGTTTGAAAAATATGGACCTGGTTGCTTTTTATAGCATTCTTATTTGATAAGATCCAATAATAATCCATGTGTGTGTGTGTGTGATTATAAATTGTTAACTCTTCCAGAATGGATGACTTGTCTCCATGTCAGGTCTCAATACCATAATATCACCAATGTCTCAAATAAGGTACCCAGAGAAATTCTACATTGAAATGCTTTATTTTTTTCCCCACATTAGAGATCAAACCCTGGGCCTTGCTCATACCAGGCAATTGCTATACCACTGAAATACATTTTTGTTCCCATGTAATTGCTTTTTACTCTCTTCCTGAAATCCAAGAGCATCCCTAATACAACCCACCCCCAAAATTTCACAACTATTTTTCATCTTCTTTCTTTTTAGATTTGCATCCTCAAGTATTTCAGCTTCTATGATAAGTTCAAATTCTTGAAAGTTTTTTATTACTGCTAATGGTATCATTTCTCTTCCTTCTTTGACTATGCTTTTTCTTTGATTTTCTTAAAGAAACAGTTATTACCTTTTCATACTGTGTTCTTTGTAAAAGTTAAGTATGTGACTTATACAGGTAAAGAACACCCTGGGTATGGGTGCCAGTGCTGTGGCTTGAGCTTATAGAACAAATTGTGGGGACAGGTCTGGCTCTGATCTTCCAGGAGTACCAAGTAAAGTTTCTCTGACTGGGGTTCATGTTTTAGTCAGTTGGATCCCCAGTGAGGGCTTAGGGCAGATTTGTCATCATTGGTGGCAGGTTTCCAAACAGCAGCAGGAAGCAGTAGCAGGAGTGCTTTGGCCAAAATGACTTGGCCAAGGTGACCGCAGCATATCTAGGCTGTTGGACTCCATTCCTAACAGAGCTACTTCTATCCCCATTTGTAAAGACAACGTACTCAGCATCTGTCCAGGGATTTATTTTTCAGTCATAGTCTGGTGGGCCCAGCTTTGTGGGAAAGTATGTGGCAGGACTGAGTGGTCAACAGTTATTCAAGAGGTCCAGTACAGCATGTGGCACATGGACAGTTAGGTCTCAGCCAAAGGTAAGCTTGTCAACTTTTTTGTTCAGAAGGACAGTGACTGTTAAAGGCAAAAAGAGATGCAGCCTTTAGTGCCTGGATCCAAGTGTTTGTACAGAAGGCCACTGAGTACTCCCAGAGACTGACATTCTAAGTAAACATCAGCCCCTGAATAAGTTTTTGTAAACTCAACGATCCAGATTTTAAAGAAATCAGCAGCTCCAAAAATTTGCAGTTTCTTTCATGTAATAAGTTTCTACCAGATATTGCAGCAGGGTTTTTGTGCCTTTTCAGTAAGCATCTTTGGTGTCATTAATCAGAAGTGTAGTGATTTTCTCCAAAGAGGATTAATAGGTTTTGAACCTCTGGGAGGATAATTCCAGGTCAATTCACTTTTGAGTCCACAACTTGGATCATTCCATTTAAAGGCAAAGAGAGACTAGTTGATAAGACCCAATCAAAGGAAATTTTTAGGTTCATGCAGGTATACCAGCAGGTTGTGAATGGCAGAAGACTGAGGCAACATATATAAAGCAGAACAGCAGCAGCATTGGCAGCTCAGATATCTTGAATTGATTTTATAGGCAGGAGAGATTTTTTTTTTTTAGCAGTTTGACTATCTATAAACATTTCATGGTTCTCAAGCCTCTGGATGTGTAGCCTCTCATGGTGTGGGGTACTGTTTAATGCAGGTAGTGGTTGCCCCAGAATGGAGTTTTAAAATCAGCATTCTTTTCTTGGGGAACTGTGACAGCAAGCAGGAAAAGCTGTCCCAGCAAAATGTTAACTGGATGGGACAGAGAAATAGGCTGTCTCAGAGAAAAGGTGCTAGCTAGGGACTTGACCAGATCTGTTGCCAGAGCCTTCCTGAAAATAGTGGGAAATTTCCCAAATCCTTGTGGCAATTGAGTCCAAGTGAGCTGGAACAGTCCAAGAGTATATGGGTTTGGAATTGCAGAGTACAAAGTGATGGCTGCATTGTTGATGGCATGGTTTATCATAAAAGTGTTCTTCACATGACATAGGAGACTTTCTGACAGCAATGGGGGATTATATGCTCAGAGGCGAGTCTTTAACTTATACTCCTGGGAGGAGAATTTTCAGAATTTCAAGATTGCCAATATCTGTCTCAGGCCGATGTAGACATCATCTTCCTCTTGGGGAGAGTTCTTATCTTTTAATCTGAATAGGCATTTATTTTTTAGTATCCATATTCCTGATATCAGACTCCTGGGTAACAGAAGTAACTTTTGACATATTGTTGGGCTTTTTATTCCCCTCTTTGATGTCTTTGAGAAGTGCTCAATATGGGGTTGTTTCTACGTGGAGTGACCTTTGGGAAAGGCCATGGCAACTCATTCATCCTGGCTAACAGTTCAATTTTTCCTCAGTCAAAATGTGGAACTCAGAAGGAATTGCTGACAGTTGTCTTGGGTGGGCACTAGATGCCATCTGACCAGTAGGAAGCAGAAGAAGGCTCTGGAGAGAGGATCTCTGTGGCCAAATGCAAGCAATGGATAGATGGAACAGGTTCAACTGGCTGAAAGTAGATGAGTCGGGAGTGGGGGAGTGAAGCCATAGGTGTTGGCAACGACTGTGGCACCTGATGAGGATGCCAAGGCACAATTCTCAGGAACATTGGGTCTCTTTTTTCTTTTTTTACTTTTCTTTGAGATTCAGGGAGGAGCTTGGTTTCATTTTTAACTCTCTAATCTCAGAAAAGCCCTTTTTCCTACAGTCAAGGACTATGGGTTTTGACTAATTAGTTCCCATCTCTCATTTCTTACATGTGTGTTGGGTACCCTTGAATGACTGTACAACAGACAAAGAGTGGGTTCCCTTCAGGGAGAGAGACCTTTCAGATATCCACCTGGCCATGCCCTTTGCAGGGACTTAGATGAGACTTAAGGAGGTGCGAGGCCTCTGTTATACTATATGTTGATTGCCACAGAACCACAGTTGAAGACCCAGTCAGCCACTGCAATCAGTACTTACCAGTCTTGGTGCACACATGGAGTATTGTAACAGGTTACTATCACATTTGTGTAACTGGAACTGCAACAGGAACTATCACTTGGGCAACTGAAATACTCTGCCTGGGGAGAGAAAGGGCATTAAACAATCAAATCCCTTTCCCTTGAGGGTGGTCCTGACTAGTGAGAGTTGTTCAGACTCCTCTTCTGCTCGAGCTGAGTAGGAATAACAGACAGACTAACTGGGGTGTCCCTGGGGGACTCTTACCAGAATCATATAGGCAGGCAGATAGACAGACTATGTCTTCTTCCCTTTGGGGTCTAGTGTGAGCTGTTTGAGCAGGGAGCTAAGAATCTTCTTCCAGATCTCCAAAGGGATGTGAGAAATCTCAAGGGTGCCTTCCATCAGGGACCTGGAGAAGTTGCTGCAGCATCCTTAAGGCCCATGACTGGTGACCAAATAGGTCAGCTCAGGTCAGTCTTCCCAGCTGATGCACTAGATGCTATGGCAAATAGAAATACCAAAGTGACACCTAGGATCCGGAGGCAGATTTATTTAATGTTGGACATGAACCGTTAGGAATCAATTGTTCCTCAAAATATTAGGCCTCAAAGGCCCAGGGAGGGAGGATTATATGGAGCTGCAAAGTGGGGGTGTACAGAAGTAGAGTACTTGGCTATCTTTGATTGATTCTTACCATATGCATCCAGTGACCAGCTATGCATCACAATGATCAGCCATTTCTAAGACACAGAAGCAACTGGAACTGCAACAGAAACTATAACTTGGGCAACTGAAATATCCTGCCTGGGGAGAGAAAGGGCATTTTATGCCACAAGTTTACATAAGAATGAGAGATTTCTCTGTGTATATATGGTATTTGCTTATAGTTTAAAAAATAGCAATTCATGCATCAGTGCATTCATGCTACTTTTTATGTGTAAAAGAAATAGAAATAAAAGTAGATAATTGTATTTGTGTAATGAATACTGGGAGGATACATGAAATCTAATAAAGAGGGTTACTTATACAAGAGGAAGGTAAATATGAGGGAACAGGAAGCAGTAAGATTCCAAATTTGTGGTTTGATTTTTGAAACATATGATGTTTATTTAAAAGTTCCACTTGTTCATTGTTGAATTGCATCCTTAAAGAGAAAGATAGTGTTGTGCTGTAGAAAATGTGCCAGAGAGTTTTCCATTTGCTTTTTTTATTTTAGATAAAATGAACCTTTTATTACACCTACTATCTTTTGCCTTTGATTTAAAATAGCAGTTCTTTGTATTCCAGCTTTTTATTCTCTCAGAAAAAATAAATTATCAATTCAGGAAATGAATGCCACTATTAAAGAAGTACATATATTTTATCATGTGCTATTAATTTTTGTCAGTTGCTAGTTGCTGTAAACCTTTAATTTGCTAGCATTTTTAGAATAAATTCCTGTCCTAAGCTTTAGGTTAGCAAAATAGTAGATACATAGTGAGAAATATGCTATTTTTTTTTTTTTGAGGCAGGCTTTCACTGTTGTAGTACAGGCTGACCTTGAACTCAGAGTGATCCTTCTGCCTTAACTTCCCAAGTACTGGGATTACAGGTATGTGCTACTATGCATAGTGAGAAATATGTTCTTCTTATGAATAATTGGAAAATGGACTGTAGAAACCAGTGCTGGACTGTGTGTGAGGACTCTGCTCTTCTGCACTGTCCTACAGGTGGCGCTGGAAAGTCCAGTTTTAGGCTCATGTAAGAGAATCCTACAACATAGGTACACTTAGGTTACTATGACTACGAAAGAAAAGAGCTAGACCACCAGCTAGAAACATAAAATGGGGGGAAATATTCACATTGTCAGTGAAATATCTAGGAATAAACTAGACTACAAACTTGAGAAACATATAAAAGGAGAAAAAGATGAAATAAAAACATGACTGATATTATTTTGTTGCTAAAAAAATGATAATCAAAAAGTGCAAATTCTCTCCAAATGGATTTTCAAGTTTTACATAAGCCTCAAAAAATTCCAAGTGTATTGACAAAAGGAGTCAAGAACAAAAATTACCACAAAAATAAATAAATCTAAAGTAAAGAAATCATGACAGATTGCTAGCTAGGTACTGGGACAAATGTAAATTAAGAATTCATATGATGTATTTAACTTATTTAATGCTCAAATTTTTCTGTTCTTGATGTCTGAAAATTTCCAAAGTAAGGAAACAAATCTTCAGCAGTTCTCTATTTTATGACATTGAGTTCCAAGGTCCCTGTCTGGTTTTTATCATAGCATTACGGTGGCATTGTATCTGTCCAACCTTATTTTTCATTGCTTACCACTGAGCCTTGTGGAGTAACCCTCACTGCTGCCATACTCATTAGCTTTTTCATGAGTTGCTCTTGTTTTACTTGCCTAAAATGGCCTTGTCCTCCCTTCCCAGTCTTGCCAGTCCTCCACCTAGTTTCTGCTGAGCTTAGCCCACAGTCTGTTCCATGTTGACTTCTTGAGTATACCTTAAAGCATTAATGGAAACTCTTCTGCTTCACATTGTGCACCTCTAACTTTAGATCTATGGTCTAGTTTCATATAATTGTAAATTTACTCTAATGATTCTTTCCTGGGGTAGTATTATATGAGATGATCAATAATCTATTTCGCCCCTTGATTATTTCTAACCATTGTTATAATTTTAATTACTGAATGAATCAATGATGTTCCCTTCATACCACTTTGTAGTACAGGGTCTGCCATGATTATGGTGTCTGACCCATGGTAGATTTTCAGCAAATTCTGCACAATATGTTTACTGAATAGATTAGATTTACACTTACATTCTACAAATACATAAAGGAAACCATACATTTACTAGGAGCACTTTTAAAATTTTTTTACTTTTGTTAGTAATATTTTCAGTGTGATCATGTAATGATCACATTCATCATTGGGAATTGGTACTTGCACATAGCATATCTTACTTCCTTTTTTTCTTTGGTTCCCTTTCTCCCTCTTTTCATATTGTGTTCCCCTTACATTATGCTAAAGACTTACCCTCCTTTTCCCTATTATCTATATTGTATTTTGCTCTTTAATTTATTAAATTTCAAAGTTAAAACACTTCCCTCACTTGTGTCTAGAAAGGATGCTTGCCTATGGCTGTTTTGAAATGAAGGGTGGAGAGTGTACTAGTTTCCTTTGCTATTTAGCTTCATCTAAGTAAGAATTCTATCATCTCATGTAAACATTTTTCTTTCCTGGTTTTATCAGGGTCTCGTGATGGGTTTGTTGAAAAAGCACAAAGGGAAAGAAGCAACACGCCACTAGAAAGGGTAATGTTTTACTGCACCCCGGGTTTTATTTTATTTTTTCAAACTTCTTTTTCCTACTATGGTGGCTCCTATGTGTCCCATAGGCACATTCTGGAACAGCAGGAAGTCAAGTGTGGCTGGTTAGGCCAGGAGCACTAGGGGCGAAAAGCTCAGAAAAATAGAGATTGGGACAGATTATATAGGGATTTTGTGGGGTTTTATTCTGCAGGAGATGGAGACTGTTGGAGGCTTTTGAACAGGAGATTGTTTTTAAAAGAACTAATCTGTCTGTTGTCTTGTGAATAGACTTTCTGGATAGAGAAGCCAGGAGACCCAGAGGACTTACTGCTGCATCCAGCTCAGAGATGATAGTGGTTTGCTATGGGGGAATGGGTGTATTTTGATGATTGAGCCAACAGGATTTCCAGAAGTAGATCTTAAGGAAGAGGGTAGGAAGGAACATCCTGTTCATTTCCTCTTGTTCAAAGGAGGTTATAACGTCAGTGGGTCTGATGGTTGGAAGACTGCGTCAACCCTATGACATTCACTTTTTCTAATTTTGTTACCAAATTATTTTCTCCTCTACTTAGGTTTGGCATATTTGTCTTTCTAAATTGTCCAATTTTCTCTAGATTGTAATGTGACTATTTTAATCATGGTGTACTGTGATTGCTTGCTGAGGTCATCAAATCACAGCTCTCAGGATGAGCATTAGAAAAGCATCATTGAGTTTGATTCATTTCCTACCTGTTGTTTTCCCAGGATTTCATATTTTTCCCATATTTTGTGTTTTTAGGGATGATTATTTTGCAGATTTACCTGTCAAAAATTGGCTACCTTGCTTCTTGGTAGTATTTTCTAAAGTATCAACTATTGTGAAGATTCTGTTTTGCAGATTACACTTTAGACTGGAAATTGGAGGTAGTTAATTTAGAGAGAAAAACAGAAAGTAAGAAATGGGATTACTGGTTGAAAGAGATAGCCACTTTGTCAGAAAAGGAAGATAGCAAATTTTACTTCTTTTTAGAAAAATTATTCGTATTTATACTCAGAGACACACACCTTGTGGCGCTTTTGAGTAAAACTCTTCTATCAAGGGATCTATTGGAGAAAATATTCTGCACAGCTCACCAAAGCTGATTGGATTAGGAATAGCATATGGCCAGAATTTGGTCAGTAGCCTGCAAGGGCAGCTCAGAACAAAATCTCAGTCTATACACAGAACTTGGACCAGTCTGACTAGCCCTCTTCTATAAGTCTGTGCAAGGATGCACAGAGACAATCAAGTAAGAGTGGAAACTGTTGAAGATACTAGTTCAGTAGCTGGAGAGAAATCACAGTGAGCCAAGCGGACTCTGAGTGAACACATGCTACAAGCTAAATGGAAACCAATTGGTAGGAAGAGAATGAGCAAAAGAGGATCAGCAACAGGTGGAGAGAGAGAAACTGAGTCCTGTGGCTAATTGAGATCCTTGACAAAATGAAGATTATTTCTGCATCCCTGAGACACACTTGGATTGGCTATGATGTAGGCTGTGTATACCTGCTCTTCTGTAAGGACTGTGTGATGTGACTAGTTCCTGTATACTCATTCCCACATGTATACCAACAAGAAACTCTGTTTCTGCTGGAACTTGAAGATTTGTCAGTCTTCCTGATTGGCATGTCTAGCACTCGTTTAAGCTAGTACTTTTTTTCAGTCAACTTTATTGCTTTTATTGAGTAGGACAGGAAGTAGAAAGAATATATCAGAAATATATTTTTGAGGGATGAGGATACATCTCAGTGGCACAGTGCCTGCCTGGCAAGCATGAGATCCTGAGTTTGATTCCTGATAAAAAAAAAAAGGAAAAAAAAAGAGATATATTTTTGAATATAATTCAACTGAAATGAAGGACATAGAGTTTATGCATTTCCTTCTCATTTAGGCAGAAACTAATATGTTCACTGTATATGAAGATGAGCCAAGGAAATAGAAAGCAGCCAAATGTGTCATTGTTTTGCCTTATCTGATCAATCATGATCCTATATAGACACAATTATGCTGATGATTGATTATGATTATGGATTGAAATGATGTTTACTCAGAAAAATCAGATGTACCCTGCACAGTAAGTAAGAGACTTTAGGAGGAGCTATAGCTTTCCAAAGATTAGAGTTCTAGTGAGTTTCACTCTTAAGTTGAACTTAGGACACACAGCTGCAGGTATGATGCAGGCATGGTAGAAAAGTGCTTTGAGACTTCTAGAGTAGGACAGAGAGAGAAGAAGTGGTGAAGAAAATGCACGCTGATTTAAAATGTAACTCTACTACTGATAGACTGACTATATGTGATCATTGGGTAAATTCCTTAATGAAAATGGAAATGACAATTACAAGTATGTAGTGTTAGTGTTACAGGGATTAAGTGAAATGATATGTAGAATTAAAGAAAGTAGCACAATATTTAACATTGAATAAGGGTTCAAATGAATAGTTGAGATGGTGGTGATACATGTTGTAGTTCTATTTGTTGTAATTTTGATTTGTTGGATGGTATAGTCTAAGGGTTGGCCTGCTATGGTACAGGGACCAAATTTGGCCCACAGCTTATTTCTCTAAATAAAGTTTTGTTGGAACATAGTCATGTCTTATTACTTGCTTCTTGTCTAGGGCTACTTGCTGACTATAACTTCACAGTTGAATGATTGTGACAGGCTGCATGGACCTCAAAATCTAAAACAAACTATTTGGCTCTTTGTAGAAAGTATTTCTGAGCATTATCAAGGTGTACACAAGAAAATGAAAGCTTAATATTCACATAGGTCTGCATTTAAATTGTATGCTCTGTCTTGGGAAAACTGGTCAAATTTCCTTCCAACATACACTTTCCAGACGCACTATATTATAATCATATACATGAAAGGTCTTAGCACAAAAGCATTGCTCAATGAATATTAAGATCGATGTCTTTCTTCTATATTTCTTTTACTGGTATCCCTTTGGGTTTGATTTACTGTTTCCAAAATGCACAAACAATACTAATTTGTGCTTTCTGTGCATATTACTACTTACCTACAAGTAGCTAGCTGTATTTTGCCCAAATTCTTAGAATCAAGTAAGACCACTGACAGCCATTGGAGATGTAAACTGTTGCTTAGTTCAAATATGGGATATTCCTACTTAACAAGGGATAGTTTGTCTTTTGAAGTCATTAAATGTCTTGAATCAGTACATTATGTAAATACACATATAGATTCAATAACTTATTTATTATGCTTAGTGCAGGGATAATTTAATATTTGCACCATAATTGTTGATTATAATTCTGTTCGACAAGATTTATTATTTTGAGTGGACCTAATGAGTTTCTGGATATGGCCAAGGCTGACTAGCAGATGGGTACAGAACCAAACCTGAGTCATACTACTGAGTCAAACCTGTCTACTCTAGAGAATGAGTCAATCATAGTGAAGTTCTTGGGTGACTGTATTAAAAGACTGACTAATGTCTGATATTCTCATGTTTCATGCTTCTTGAAAATGCTCAGTTGTCTTAATTTTATCAAACTCACAATCATTCATGAATAACTAACATTGCCTTTTTTCTTTCTAATTCAGAAAAAGCCCTATCATCTCATTTCTAGAGAGTAAATACCAAATAGCTTTGTCCTCTTTTCAGAGTATCAAAGAGACAAGTTACTAAATATAAACATGCCAAACAATTTAGTTTTGGACCTATCATTTATTTTACTTTTCTTTAAAAAAATTGTTCTCGGTGTGCTTGGCTATGTCGACTTAATTCCAAGCATTTACACATTGCTCTTTAAAGCTTCATTGTGAACCTGGAACTTGAGATGCAAAACTTTAACAGTAAAGCCCGGAAATAGTGATTTGAGTATTCTAATTTTCTTTTCCCCTCTTTAAAGCTCATTTCTGACGCCTACATGGTGACCGACATTACTCTGCTTCTTACCACTGTCAAGAGTAGCTGAAAACTGATGTCAGGGTGCAGCACCTCCAAGGGGCAGCATCTCAGGTGGTAGCATTGTGTGTGTGTGTGTGTGTGTGTATTAATTTACCCATATATTAATTAGGCTCATTTGTGACAAAGTTAGAGGACTGAACAAAAAAGCATGAATTTTGTAGAGGTTAGATAACCTTTCCCCTAAATGTTCCATTTTTAAAAAGAGTAATTCTATCACCAGATCTCCCACATTTTTCACGTCTTAAATGATACATGTGTGTGTATAACATGCACATAATGGAGCCCCACTAACAAACCTATTGACAGAAGAAGTAGCTTGTCCCACTGATTCTCCAGCCCAGTGTCAATATATTTTAGTTACATGCATAGCACCTTTGGTACCACACACTTAAACTTTTCTTTCTCCCCTAATTCTATCTGCTTCCTGGTTTTGTCCCCCACACAAATAATCTGCTATTAGGGTTACCCAACTATGAAAAGATGATCTGAATAATAGAATATAATACTCTTTAACTTACAAAATAAAATGTATTTGTATCCATCCTGTTGGAAGTACAAGTTGTGCTGTGCTCTAGAAGATGGAATAAGCACCATTGTAGGATCTTATAATCTTAATTATAAATGAAAACCTAAGTGACCTTGGATCACTTTCAACAAAAATCTAGCTTTTAGTACATTTAGAACTCTGCAACATGAACTCTAGCTGTATTGGAGCTTTTAAAATTTAAACCTTCAGGGAAATTGAACTCAAGTAGTGGGAGCAATTATTCTTCAGAAAATCTGGAGGGCTAGAAAGAAGTAACTCTGTCCTACATAGTAGCTGAAAAACTGCAAAGGAGAGATTAATTATGAGAAAAATGCTATGGTAAGAAACATTTGTGCTGGTGTTTAAGTCTTGGCCTCATACCTAAGAAACTCCTTACATCATTAATAATTTGTTTTATTAATTCCTACATCAATGTTATCATTTATTTGAAATCTACCTAGAGAATTTAAGAGAATGTGAAGGCTGTGAATTCCAGAATATTTGTGGTACACTGAATTTTGCCTTGCTTGGTTCATGGGGTCTTGACTGGACCTTCCAGCATTCAGATAAGCCTCGAGATAAACCAGACTCCTGGCAAGGTCATTATCATTAAGTCCTTTGTTGCCTACTGAAAGAAAAACATCTGACTTGTGTAAAGTCATTCAAGAGCAATTGAGTAGACCTAGGATTCCTCTCAGTTTTTCTGCTGCAACTGGGTTATGGGAAAAGAGGCTCCAAATTGGTAGGAAAATGTCCCATACTGTGTTGGCTCCATGAACACACTGGTGTTTAATACCAAAAAACAAGAACAGAATTAAGTTTGGTGTGTGTATTATTGAGGGGAAAAAATGGTAACTGTTTGTCTTTGGAAGCCACATGCAACTAATGGGAGAACTGAGAAGTTTTGTCTTATTTTGTATTTACTGGATGGGTATTTACTGGCCATCAAACTGGAGGAAAAGCTTAGTTATAGTATTAATGTTACCATTTTAGAATGAAATCTTAAAAGTTACTGATGTTTCTTTCAGAGACATCATTATCATTGTGATTTAAACTTCAATATTGCTATAAAATGTTGCAGAAATTATGAAATGTATGAAGATACTGTTTTTCTGTAGTTCATTTGAGAGATACAAGGAAAATATTTCTTATTCCCAAATTTCTTTCTCCTTTGTCTCCTTGGTATCTAAAGTGATTGCCTTCAGTTTCTGCTTTTAGATGTAGCTCATGCTGGACAGCTGAAGAGATGTCAATGACATGCAATGATTTATCAGCTTTAATTAATTTAAGTTGATAAATGCTTACCTACTGTAAGATGAGATTCTACTAGATGGTACTGACTGACAAATTGCACATAGAATAAGTAATTTTAATGCAAGAAATAAAAAAGAGTCTGGTGAAGGGAATTCTGCATCAAGGTGAGGAAAGGGGGAAGCAAAATTTTTTTTCTTTTCAAATGAGAAGCATTCACAGAAAGAATTGTAAAAATTGATGTGTGAAATATTGTCTATCCCATAATTTTATTTAGAGTTTGGCTGATGGCTAATAATTGATAGGGATTTTAGCATCCTTCTTTTGAATAGCAACATGTTTATAATATTTATACACTATTTTAAAAGTTACCACATGCAGCTTAACTATGATCTGATCTAAGCTCTGTTGGTTAGCCAGGACAGGCACTAGTGACTCCCTTCAAGGCAAGGTAATTGAGGTGCAGGATTTTTTCTTTCTTTCAGAAGGCCTTGGTTTTCAGTTCAGGCTGATGTTGAGTCACTCTTTAGCCCAGGTTTGCCTCCAACCCATGGTGAACCTCCTGCCTCAGCCTCCTGAGTGTTGGCACAACGGGTATGTACTACCACTCCTGGCTTAGAGGTCCAGCATTCTTAAGTAGCAGTCTAATCAATGAGAAACCTATTGGAATATGAGAACTTCCATGTCTTGGTTCTGAAACTTCCTTTTTCTTTTGTACCAGATGAAACTGGAAAAACAATTTACACCTTGGGATCAGATGACCCAGGCCAGAGTTTGCCACTTTCCTTACCAGCTGTGTGATTGGTAAGAATCAGATGTTGCTGCTTGGAATCTCAGTTTTTTCATTTTTGAAAAAAAGGAATAACCCTACCTGTTAAGGTTGCTGTGAAAAGTCTATTAAATTCATATAAACAAAGCAACCAGTTTAATGCCTGGCACATGGCAGATACTCATCACATGGACTTACAGCCACCTGAAAAAAATATCTACTGTCTGTACTTCATATACTTTACCTATATTGAAAGATGCAGGGCAGCTTTGCAGTTTACTTAGCAATACTGTATTTCCTTAGTTCACTTTAATTCCTGTGAAGGAGTGTGTGTGTGTGTGTGTGTGTGTGTGTGCACCCACCTGCACATGTGCATGTGTGTATAATGCATCTGCACATAGGTACACTTGTGTGCACATCTTAGGAGTACACTAGTGATTTTCTGTGTTAAAGGGCTATGTGGAATCAGACAGAGTAATCAAACATGGAGCATCTTTCTTTTGTAGAAATTGAAAACTGAAGCATTACTATAAAACTAATTCAATTAGTTGGGTCTTAGTTCTATGACATGGCTAAATTCAAGAGGCATAGATATTTTATTCTCAGTGTATCAAATCATTATTTTGTGTTCCCAGCCTGATGACCTGGAAGATTTTGGGCAATTTCCTTTAGTAGACACAACTATGAATGCACACAAAATTGATTTGTTTTTGAGTGTACTTTATTTACAATTATTTGTTCATTCTTGAAATATTTTAGAATAATCTTGATTAAAATCAGTACATAAAATAATTTTCACTGTATTTGTTACATATGGCACAGAATAATTTAACACTGTATAAACGTTTCATTGATGCACAAATGGGAAAAGCACCCTTTGCTAAAAGCAGTATAATTTAGTTCAACTTGGCTATGGTGGCACTTTAAAAATGACCACGAGGTGGCGCTGTAGCCAAGTAGATTATATGTACTTTAAACTGAATTTTCCCTAACTAGTCTGCATTTAATTTCTTCCTTAGGTATAGATGAATCTACTGATCAACTGAAAGTTGGTTAGGAGTGTGTCCTTTGTTGTGGAATATTCCACTCGGGTGATAAGTATATTTGAAAAGCCATAATAATCAAGAAGTCCCACAGACTAAACAAAGGGCTCAAAAATCAGTCTTTATATCTGGACTATTGTTTTTTTTATCATCTTTATAGAACTGTGTTAAAGTCTTTCCACAAAATTAGAGCAACTTCCAGTTTATTTAAAGAATAAAACTCTGTTACACTTTAACCTCCTTTAATGGAAGGTCATAGGAATATTAGAACATGAATTCACATTTAAATCAACATGATACAGACATGCACACATGTGTATATACTGAGTGTTTTCACCGACTTGCTCTTCTCCCATATAAATATATAAATATTGAACAAAGTGCATGGAAACATGTCTGTACATATATACAGTTACACACTTATGTATATACACTTAAGCAAATACTTATAGAACAAAAACCCCACAGTCACATTTGTGGTATATGTTTAATAAGAAGACATTTGTCAGGCAATATTTATTTTCACTCTGATCAAGACTGAGTCTATGGGGGTAGAATCTGTAATCTTTTCTTGAATGTATAATGAAATGCGCAAAGTTATAAACTAAGGCAAAATACATTAGAGCAGAGACTTTTTAATATTTGTATTTTCATTATCTTGAATGGTATTATCATTAGGAGTAGTTCAGTTGAAATGCAGCTTTGGTACTAGTGGCATATTAAAGATTCTAGCTGTGAAATAGTGAACCATCTTTCAAACTATGTCTATAAGGACATAATTAGGACAGCCCCATTACATTTCCAAACTGCATAATGATGGTTTCTACTTTGTTTAATTTTCAAATCTGCATTTTTCCAAAGACTTAAGGTAAAAACGACTTCATATCCAATAGACATGCATCAGTATTGTAATCATATAGCTAACATCGATTCCAGTAAAACTGTGCAATTTAACCTTGAGTATTACAATATCAAGGTGCATTAACTACTTTTTATCTTTTTCTCTCTTTAATAACCATTCCTACAAAATATTATATTTATCTGCTTTTTTAAATTGGGGAATCCAGTGTCAGCAATACTAAAATGAGTGCATTTTTAGAGGGATGAAACAAAAATTTTGTTCAAAACTTTCATAGTTATAACAGGTCCAGATTGAGGAGCAGATTAATTGGAAAATGTTTGTTCTCAAGCAATATTTACCCTCTTCATTGCTTGCTTGGCATTTGTTGGTAACCAATCAGGAAAACTTGCTGAGGAAACTACCTTTAGAGCCAAAAAAAATACCTTTTTCTGAACAAAGTAAGAAGGAAATACATTGAATTGACTTTTAAAATAAGTGTCTTTATTTTTTTTTTTTTGAGGCAAGCTATTTCAGTTTAGTCATTTTCTTTAAAGGCAAGGGTCTTACTTTAATTACTTTTATATCCCTAGTACCTAGAAAGTTGCCCCAGTCATAAGAATATACTCAATAGATAATTATGGAGCAAAGCTAAATCATTTTAATAAATAATATAAATATATTGATTTAAAGACATCAGTTTACCCAATGAATATCAATAGGAAAGTCACCTACTTTGCACAGAGATGTTCTAAGAGTTTATACTGTTAATAGCCAGAACCTGAGTTTATTCTTCAACCCTGATGCAGTTACAGTAACACACTCTTTACTGTTCGAAGCAGCTCATGCACGATATGGTAACTTTACAGCAAGTTAACAAATACCTCTGTTTTACTGTTTCAAAGAAGCAATTTCTACACATATATTTGGCAATGTTAAATTATCCTTTTGCTAGATTACATAGAAGAACAAATATTAACAAGACCACATTGGAAATTCAGAGTAAAGCACAAGTTTGTTTTCCTAGAGATCGTTATCTGTGGTCTTGGCATCTTTCTTAGAATTCTTTTTTGTCCTATTTGGAGTTGACTAGACTTGCAAACTTTTATAGTGTTCACTAAAATTAACTGCAAAAGTTTTTGTTTTCCTTGTACAGACACTGAATATACTGTGAAGAGAAAGCAGCAATTGTCAAAATATTTAAAATCTTTTCCACTCCTGATAACTAACTTGAAATGTACAACCTCCAGCAACCTTGTAAATATTTAAAAATGCCATCTATGAAAAAAAGCAGGAATGAAAAGTGCTGTTGAATATTTAATTTGATTATCTTAGCAATACGTATTTCATAGTATTGTCTTTACTATTTTTTTTTTCAAAATATATGTCATTGCAAATTTTAAAGAGCACTGGTCTTTATTTAAGAGGCCATTATATTAAACAAAATTCTCATCATTTACAGTTATTTTTATTTACAGCATTAGATAAGCAACACAGTTCCATGCCATCAACAGAAATAGTAAGATTTCCATTTGATAATAGAAGTTAGATTAGATTTAGCTAGGGCCTCATAATAATTGCACAATAAAAGCTAATTATTTTAAAGACATCACTTAGAACATCAAAAATATCATAAAGCTCACAGCTGAAATGTGGTCAGAACATTTTGAAGTGCATATCTTGTGGCATTTAACCCTGTTTTTCACTGACAGAATAAACTGAACCACATAAACATTATTTTCAGTTCTGTTAATTTTTTCCAAGCTCCTTATTTTTTCTTCCCCCAGATAGATGAACTCTACTTTGGTGTGCCCTCTACAGTTGTCATAGCAACCAGTCCCTCACACACAGCTAACCTTTTCATTCATGGTGTGGGTACTGTCTGTACAATCATCTTCTGGATGTTGTTCTCCTAGAGATACCATAGAGCAGTCATTATCTGTGGTCTTGGCCTCTTTCTTAGAATTCTTTTTTTGCCCCATTTGGAGTTGACTAGACTTGTAAGCCAAAGCCGGTATAGTGTTCACTAAAATCAACTGCAAAGGCTTTTTGTTTTCCTTGTACTGACACTGAATATACCGTGAAAAGGCTGACCTGTAGGTTTTATTGAACAGTGTATAGACGAGGGGATTGACTGCTGAGGAGAGGTACCCGATCCAAACAAACACATTGAGCAGGGCTCCGATGACGTCCTCATTACAGGACTCTTTGCAGATGACAGCCATGATGTTTGTGATGAAGAATGGGCACCACATCACCACAAATAAGAAGAAGACGATGCCCAGCACCTTGCAAGCTTTCTGCTCATTGTTGATGGACTGCATAGTCCTCCTGCCAGCATAGGATCCAGTTTCCCTGTGGATTGACCTTTGGAAGAGCTTTTCTGAAGACAGGGAACTCTGAGGCAGGAAGCTGAAGGAAGATAATTTGGCCCGTGTGCCAAGATCACTCACACACAGAGTAGCTTCTTTCTGAAGTGACTTGATAGTTAAAAAGTAGGTGATCACCATGATGGTTAAGGGAATGAAAAATGCCACAAAAGAACCAATCAGGACAAAGTTATCATCAGCCAGTAGGCAACTCCCCTCCTTAAAGACCTTGGAATCATCCTGCAGCCCAAAGACTGGAATGGGCATGGATATACCTGCACAGGGATAGAAAATGAAAAAGGATTATTAAAGAACTGCTCTCTCTCTCTCTCTCTCTCTCTCTCTCTCTCTCTCTCACACACACACACACACACACACACACACGGAATTGAGCTCACAAAGACAAGTACACTGGCACACAATTGTGACTGTTCCAAGGATTTTGTGTCAACTTTGTTTAAATGCTTAATATATGCTTTCAAAGGAAATTTATATTCCATTGCATTTATCTATTTTATGTGTATGTATTAAATAGCTTGTTATGTGTTGTATTGCCCTAAGCAGTCTATTTACCTATAAAGATTATGATAAATCCAACTTTCCTCTTTTCATGTCATATTTTTCTGATTATTACAGTTTACTTATTAATTGAAGAAAACATATAAGCAAATAAACACAAAATAAAATGACCATCATCTAGAAATATCTACCATTAGCAATTTGATGCTGTTTATTTTAAATACACACACATACTATGGGCACACATTGTAAAATAGAACTGGGATTCTATTTCATATGCAATTCTGCAAACTTTATCCTCACCTAACACTATATCATGAGCATAGCTTATGTATAAAAACTTTGTAAAATTATAAACATAGTATATTTTCTTCCAACCAAGTTTGGAAAATACAAAAAGGTAACAAAGAGGTAAAACAAGATAGCTGACTTACAACTATAACTTACATTTCTTCTTCCTTTTCTATATGAAATGCATGTATGAAGTTTGAGAAATAATATGGTAAATGAGAAAATTAAAAAAAATGTATAACAGTAAAAGATATTGCCATAATCCCATCTCTAGATACCACCCCTCACTAGAACATATGTATACCATAGCACTTGCCATTTTCTGAAGGAATTCTAGAAGTCTTCTTTGGTGAATGTCTTTAGTTATGCTACCATGGCTGCCTCCATGTCCTGAATCAATTCAAAACATTTATATTTTGATAATTTTGAATTTAGGGAAAATCCAGAAGTCATGAAGTGTGCCCTACTCACTGAAAAGGTGGCTAAGGATGAACCATAGTGTTTTCATGATCCTGCTTTTTCACCAATGGCAGTTATCAGCTGTGTTTACTGTATTTTTGATCACCACTCATAAAGACACTCACAAAAGCTAACTTCCAGAACTACTTCAGAAAAAGACAAGAATGTTGGGAGAAGTGTGTTTGAAGTGAAGGGAAGAATTCTGAGGGGGTCTAATGACAATGTATCTTTTACTGTTATAAAATTTTTAAAATTTAAACATTCACCTATATTTTGACATGTACTTTTCTTGTATGTTTAGGTCTTCTTGTTTCATTTAATATTAAATCATAAAGTTACGTATAAATTAAAGGATTTTTGAAACACATGATTTTATGCTATTAGTTTAGAGTAATTCTAACCAAATTGGGTACTTTTAAAAGACATTTTATGGTAGAAATATTTTAACGTTTGCAACCTCCCAAAGAACAACAAAAAAGCTCATCATCCAGCTTCCACAACTATCTACCAAAGACCACTTCTGTTTTACCCATACTCCCACCTTCTGCCACTCTTGTAATGTTATTTTGAAGCAAATCTCAGATGTATCATTCAACCTGTGAATACTTCATCATCTGTATCTATGCTATATCTCTATCTATCTATCTATCTATCTATCTATCTATCTATCTTTCTATCTTTCTATCTATCTATCTAATGCAGTTTTAGAAATACCTCTGTCAACATCATTCTCATTCTTAAATATAAATTTAATATTTCTTTAATATCATTAAATATAGACATATGATTCAAATGGGGCATAAAAGACGTTATATGTTTTTAGTAGTAGCATATTCATAAGGAAGGACTACAGGCAGATGCTTATACTGCTAAGCTAAATCCCTAGCCCGGAAGAAGGATTACAAAAAACAAGGCAGCCACAGATTTTTCTCTTATTGATCAATCTAAGAGGTACATGTGACAATACATGGAATCATGAGCTGATAGTTGCTCTGCTACTGAAATTTGGGGGATCTGTAAAGCTTCTTCAGGCAGAGGACTTGGGAAGAGGAAGGATAGAAATAAAAAAAGATGACACTTTGCTTGTGATAATGTTACTTTCTCCCCACAAGATAGGACCTTATTTAATGGAGATTCAACTAATTGTTTTGTGCATTTCTGACCCTTTCTGTAGTTCAGGAGACACTAGAGAGGTTGGGTCTTCTTGGGAGGTTTTGCAGGCTTGAGTGGACCATGCCCAGTGAGCTTCTTACAATCTGGGGAGCCAAGGCTGTGTGAGGTGAGTTCCAGCCTGCAGGTGCTGGTCCAGGGAGACTTTGGGACCATCGCTCCCAGTGGTTGAGTGCCCACCCAGCTTCCTAAAACACTAGACTTGGCTCAGGAGGTCCTTTGGGCCTGATTGGGCCACACTCAGCGACCTTCATTCAGTCCCAGAAGCCGAGAGTGCAGGAGGTGATTTCCAACATGCCCAGGGGAAGATTTGGAACATCACACAAAACACGGAAATATAGGAAAATGACAAGACAAAAGACCAAAATGCAATTTAAACCTCCAACCTATCCCAAGAAAGCCTAGGAGCCATGTACACAGAAGAAAATATAAGCCATACACCTGAAATACCTGAAATGATATCAGTTGAAATAAAGAAGCAACTCTGGAAGGCTATAAAGGAACTCAAATCAGAAATAATCTCCCAGGTAAAAGAAGAAATGATAAAAGTAGTGAAAGAAATACTGAACAAATCTAAAGAAGACTCAGTTAAAAAAATTAGAGGAACAAACAAAAAAGATAGAATCTTTGAATGAACAGTATAAGAAACAAACAGAATACATGAAGCAGATTCAAAGAGATATACAGGAAATCAAAAACTCTACTGAAAGTTGCCAAAACTGCCTCAATGAAAGTGAAGATAGAATTTCAGACCTCGAAGATAAGATTGCAGCTAGTGAACAGGAAAGGAAAGATCTTTTAAAAATAACAAAGAATCAGGAAATAACAATTCAATAGCTGCAAGATGATGCAAAGAAAACAACATAAGATTAATAGGGATAAATGAAAAAGAAGGGGACAACACAAATGATATCAAGAGGCTATTTACAGAAGTAATAGCTGAAAATTTCCCAAACATGAGAATGGAAACTGACATACTGATTACTGAGGCATATAGAACTCCAAGTAGCCATAATCAAAATAAAAATACTCCCAGACATAATAATCAACATCCCAGAAATCCAACATAAGAATAGAATATCAAGGGCTGTTAGAAAAGACAGATCACCTATAAAGGAAAACCTATCAGAACTACAGCAGACTTCTCAACACAAACAATGAAGTCAAGAAGAACATGGAGTGAAGTATTTCAGATCCTAAAGGAAAATGACTTCCAACCCAGATTGATGTACCCTGCAAAACTGTCCTTCCAAATGGATGGAGAAATAAGATACTTCCATGATAAAGAACAGCTGAAGACTTCATGACCACCAAACCAACCCTGCAAAGAATACTGAAAGACATTCTAGATACATATAGGAAAAAACCACTAAGCAAGGCAGACAATTAAACAGAGTGGAAAGTTAAAGATACAACAGCAGAAAGATGACATCAATAATAAAGCAATATATAACAGTTATAACCATTAATGTAAATGGCCTCAATTCAACAATTAAAAGAAACAGACTGGCAGAATGGATCAAGAAACAACATCCAACCATATGCTCTCCGCAGGAAACCCATCTAGCCCAAAAGGAAACTTATAGACTGAAAGTCAAAGGATGGAAAACAATACTTCATGCAACAGGAAACCCCCAAAAAGTGGAAGTAGCTATGCTGTTTGTAGACAATGTAAACTTCAAACCAATAATGATCCAAAGAGATAAAGAAGGTCACTACATACTAGTTAGGGGAAAACTTCAAGAGGAAGAGATAACAATCTTAAATATATATGCACAAAGTTTCAGAGCATCCAGCTATACAAAGCAAGTATTAACAGAAATGAAGACTCAAATAAGCAATTACACAATTATAACATACCATTGACACCAAGGAACAGATCAACTTGACAGGAATCAGCAAACAGAACTGAATCACACCTGTGAACAAATGGACTTTACAGATGTATACAGAGTGTTCCATCCAACAACATCAGAGTACACATTCTTCTCAGCAGTACGTGGGACATTCTGTAAAATAGACCATATACTAGCCCACAGAACATATGTAGAACTGAAATTATCCCATGCATGTTATCGGATCATAGTGCCATGAAACTAGAAATTAGTGATAAAAGAAACTACAAAAACCCCACAAACACATGGAAATTGAATAATACACTATTGAGCAATTAGTGGGTCACAGAGGAAATTAAAGAAGAAATTAAACAATATCTACAAGCAAATGAAAATACAACACAACTTACTGGAATCTGTGGGATGCAGTGAAGCGGTCTTCAGAGGAAATTTTATTACACTGAGTTCCCACATCAGGAAAACAAAACAAACACAAATAAACAACCTGATACTACACCTCAAACATCTAGAAAAAGAAGAGCAAGCCAAGCCCAAAGCCAAAAGAAGGGAGGAAATTATAAGGATCAGAACAGAAATTAATACAAGAAAGACTAAGAAAACAATACAAAGAATCAATGAATCAAAGAGTTGGTTCTTTGAAAGAATAAATAAAATTGATAAGCCCCTAGCAAATCTAATTTAAAAAAAAGGAAACAAAACACTCAAATTCATGCAATATGGAATGAAAACAGTGAAAACACTACAGGCTCTGTGGAAATACAGAAGATCATCAACACTATTTCAAAAACCTCTACTCTCATAGGTTCCATAACACAGAAGAAATGGACAGATTCCTAGAAACATATGAATTACCAAAGCTGGGTCAAGAAGATGTAAAACTGCTGAATAACTCAATTTTTATTAATCAAATTGAAAATGTAATTAAGTCCTTATCAACAAGGAAGAGCCTAGGCTCAGACAGATTCACTGTAGAATTCGCCAAGAAATACAAAGAAGACTTAATGTCGACTCTCCTCAAACTCTTCAATGACATCAAAAGGGAAGCAATTCTTCCTAAGTCATTCCTGGAAGCAAGAATTACTCTAATACCAAAACCTGAGAAAGACTCAACTAAAAAAGAGAATTACAGGCCAATCTCCCTAATGAATATAGATGCAAAAATTCTCAATAAAATAATTGGCAAACAGGATGCAGCAAATCATCAAGAAGATTATACATCACAACCAAGTGGGATTCATCTCAGGCATGTAGGTATGGTTCAACATACTTAAATCAATAAATGTAATCTACCATATCAATAGAGCCAAAAGTAAGAATCACATGATCATTCCTACAGATGGAGAAAAAGCTTTTGATAAGGTCCAATACTCATTCATGATAAGAACCTTACAGAGAATTGGAATAGATGGTCTTTACCTCAATATGATAAAGGCCATCTATGTCAAACCAACAGTTAGCATCATATTAAATGGCCAGTACTGAAAGACTTTACCTTAAAATCAGGCACAAGACAAGGATGTTCTTTATCAATGTTCCTATTTTACATAGTACTGGAAATAGTAGTCAATACTAAAAAATCAATAGCATTCCTATACACCAACAAAATCACAGAGAGAGAAATAAAAGAAGCTACATCCTTCACACTAGCATCCAAACAAATGAAATGCTTAGGAATTAATCTAATGAAAGAAGTAAAAGAGCTATATAGGGAAAATTGTAATACCCTGAAAAAAGAAATCGAAGAGGACCTCAGAAAATGGAAAGACATCTCTTGTTCATGAATAGGAAGAATAAATATTGTGAAAATGGCCATTCTCCCAAAATTGTTATACAGATTCAATGCAATCCCAATGAAAATATCACTAACATACCTCATAGATCTAGATAAATCACTCCTAAAATTCATCTGGAACCAGAAGAAAGCTAGAATAGCAAAGGCAATTCTAAGCTGCAAAGGCAAGGCAGGAGACATCATAATCCCTGACTTGAAGTTATACTACAAAGCTACTGTAATGAAATCAGCATGGTACTCAAATAAAAACAGGTCTGAAGATCAATGGAATAGATTAGAAGATACAACCACAAATACAAACACAGTCAACCACCTTATCTTTGATAAAGGGGCCAAACATATTCACTGGAAGAATGATAGTCTCTTTAATAAATGGTGCTGGAAAAACTGGCTATCCATATGCCGAAAACTAAAACTAGACCCATGCCTATCACCATGTACTAAACCAAAATCCAAATGGATCAAAGATCTATATAGTAAAACAGAAATACTAAATCTGTTGGAAGACAAGGAAGGTAAAAATCTTGAAGACATAGGGGTAGGTAGAGAATTCATGAACAAGAATCAAACTGCACAGCAAATACTTCCCAGAATCAATAACTGGGCTCACGTCTTATTAAAGAGTTTCTGCATGTTGAAAGAAATCTCCAGCAGAGTGAAAAGAAAATCCACAAACTGGGAATAAATTTTAGTGAACTGTCCCTCAGACAAAGGACTTCTGTCTAGAACTTATAAACAATGTAAAAAAGTCAGACCTCCGAAATTCAAAGACCCAATCCAAAAATGGGCATCTGAGATGAATACACAGTTCTCAGATGAAGAAATACAAGTGGCAAATAAATATATGAAAAAATGTTCATCATCATTAGTCATTAGAGAAATGCAAATTAAAATCACACTGAGATTCCATCTCACTCCAGAAAGAATGGCCAGGATCAAGAAAACTACCAACAACAATTGCTGGAGATGCTGTGGGGAAAAGGAACTCTTCTGCACTGTTGGTGGGAGTGTAGACTAGTGTAACCACTGTGGAGGTCAGTCTGGAGATTCCTCAAAAAGCTGGGATTGGAAATCCCATTTGACCCAGCTATTCCACTTCTAGGCATATTCCCAGAAGAACTGAAAACATCACACCACAGTGACATATGTGCACCCATTTTATAGCAGCACAATTTGTAATAGCCAGATCTTGGAAACAACCTAAGTGCCTAGCAACAGAGGAATGGATAAAAAAGTTGTATTTTTATACAATGGAGTACTACTCAGCTATAAAGAGTGATCACATTGAGATATTTATAAATAAATGGATGCAATTTGAGACCATACTCATAATCAAAATAAATTAAACTCACATGTATAAACACTGTATAGTCTCCCTAGTGTAAGAAATTGTAAGAGTACATAAGATTTTATGGTAATCATGATTTCCCATTACATTGCTTTATAATATTTTCATTCATTAGTTGGAATGGTTTTATTCTGTTTTGTTTGATTTTATTATGTTTGATTCCATGAGCAGCTATTTTGAAGGAAACAAGACATTATGGCACTCATTGCTGATTTAATATCACCTTGCTTTGAAGTCCTACCATGCTTTTGTTCTTCTATTTCCATTGGTTCTATCATGTTGTGTCTTATTGGATTTTAATGTGCATGATAGTATAAACAAATTCTTTATGGAAAATGAGATAATATAGTAGCCCTTGTTCATTTTCTGTTATTTGGTTCAGAATGTCCTGTAATACTTTCATTCTCTTGAGTGGTTTTATACTATTTTGTTATGTTTAATATTATTATGTGTGAACTATTTCAAGGAAGGGGACATTATGGTAGCTACTATTAATATCCGGTTGTCTTGTTGTGAAGTGCTGTGTTGCTTACATTGTTCTGTTCTGATCTGCTTTGTTCTGTTCTCTTTTGTTTTATTCTCTTTAAAATAAAATTTAAAATAAAAAAAAGAGGTTTGGTCTTTCTGTGCCGGCTGTATTTCCCATCTGCTGCTGGTACTGGCTTGGGATTATCGAGATAATTGAGGTAACCACGGTAATCATGAGATATCTTGCTTTTTCTACCATAAAGAATCAGGGTTATAAGAAAGAAGAGAAATGGCCATCAACTATGTAACTTAGTTCCAAGTTACTTCTTTTGCAAAAGTGTAGATGTCTATGGGGATGGATAGCATCAAAATATATTATATGCAATGAGCCTCCCCCAAGGGAAAATGAAGTATGGACATCTTGGGGACAACTTGAGAGGAAGGATGGGAAAGAGGTTTCCTTCTCACTCCTCCCTACATTTTCTGTTTCCCTGAGCAGTGTAACAGAAAGTGTCCTGGTATTGGTTCTAACCACTCTGTAGAGTCTAAGATGTGATCTCATGACAGCCAAGAATACTAACTCCTTTCAGAGTCTTGAGTCACACTGATTTGCCATACATGAGGAAAAGGTTCATCCAAGAATGTGTATTCTAAGACTTCTGCAGTCAGAACAGAGTTCAACTCCATCAAACCGCAGACACTGACTATCCTAGCCCCATGTCACTTTACCCTGAGCATCATGGCAGGAGGGAACACTAGATTTGCCTATTGCAATGTTTAATACAAATCCTTCATGGTGGCATTTGCCTTTATTATCAGTTTTAGTTGATAGTATTTGTTACTCTTCTATCCAAGGCCATGCCAATATTCTTTGAAGGTAGAGATAAAATGATGCTATGCTTATCATAGCGAATGGCTTTGTGTCCTTCACTCCTCTGTGTCTCTGACCCATCATTGGGAACATTCTGTGGGTGAAGAGTTATGGCTCCAAGAGGAACATCTCTGAGACCCTGCACAAACTACTTCTGCTTTTCCTTCATAAATCTCTTGTTCGTAAAAGATAAAGCGTGCTTTCCAGGAAGAGTAGTTTTTCTTCCAGTGTTTGAACATGAAAGATGTTTCCAGTACTCATTCAGTCTCATTAGTGCAGTTTCACTGATTAGAACGGATACATTTCATATCAGTTTAAAAGAGCCCTTGATTTGACTCTTGGCTGTGGCTCTGAGCTCTTGGACTGAACACTTCATCCTTGTGATGCTCAATTCTTTATCCACAGTATGGTACTGGCACTGAGTACCTCAAAGGATGTGGAGGTGTGGAAACAATGAATCAAATATAGAGAGTGCCCAGAACAGTGCCTAGTCAAAAGGTGATGTTCTAACAATATTAGCCAAACATGGAGCAGCTTTCTCTGGAGAGTTATTCAGACAAAATACATCAAAATTATTTTATTTTAATCTATTTTGCTTAGTATGTCCATACAAGATATTACATAATAGATTTTTAAAAACTAAAAGAAACTAAAAAAGTGTTTTGGCTATTGGCTACATAACAATGATGCAATTATTAGCTTCTGCCAGGCTGAGATAGGGTCTCAATCAATTTTAATTTGGTACAGCTAGAACTGTTGATTCCTTTTTTAATATGATGAATTGCAGTCATTGCTATTAGTCATGATACACATAAACAGAATATCAACTGTCACAAAAAGGTATTTAAAAAGCTTTTTAGGGCTGGGGATTTAGCTCAGTGGCCTAAGCGCCTGCCTGGCAAGTGCAAGGTGGTGAATTTGATCCCTGGTTAAAAAAAAAAAGCATTTAAAAAAGGTATTTTTACAAGTCCTGGGTATTCATTTTTCTGATTAGTGCAAAGGAAGTTACTACCTTGAAAACCTTTTTCCCTACTTGTTTGCTACCTAATAAGTGATACATTTCAATTGAACAGAGCATGGGATTACTTAGAATGTCAAATTCTTCAACTGTTTACAATTCAGAACTGTGTCCTGCTTAGGAAAGCATGTACACACACACACACACACACACACACACACACACACACACACACACTCACTCACTCCAGAATAGCTCAATTCCAATTTCTGCAGCTAAGGAATGTGATGGAGCCATTTGCACCGATTCAGAGAATCCCTCCTCTTAGGAGTATGGAATGAACACCATTCTAAAAGGAGAATGTGGTAAGAGGTTATTATAAGGTTGTTCTGTGTCTGGAAAAGAGACTGACTTGAAGGGGAGAATCAAGCTGTTAGGTCTTTAAATGGCACATTATTCTTTAGATTTAACAAAAATATCCTGATAGCATGGAATGGTATACCATTCTTTTTCGGTGCCTCACTCATACTAAGTGGTCAGCAAGGGTTTTTCAGAAGGCTGTCCAGAAAGTTAAAACAATAACTTATAAAGAGAGGAAGAAATTTTGTCAAAGAACTAGAACATTTAGATAGGCTTTGTGGGTAAAATACATTTCAAACTTATGCTCCTACCAAGAGATGAAGACACTGGCTGATATCTGAGATTATGGTCACAGCCAACTCTAAGGTATTAATTTTCTGGCTGCTTTGTTTGATAATAACTGCTTTTGGAGACCTAACATCTCTTCTCCCTTGAAATTTTTGCATAGGAAGCATTTTCCTTTATGAACAAACAGAAAGTAGTTTGAACTGTGTGACTCTGCATTTTGTTTAATATGTTTTTTTGTTAGAAGTGGAAAACAGCAATCACAATTCACTATCAGAACTGGATCCTCCATGCATATTTTTATTTTTCTTTCTATTAAAACTTGGACAATGAAACAAAAGGAAAACACTGACAGTAAAGAGCCCAAAGGCTTTGATTGGTGCTTTTCTTCTAGCATGGCTCTGTTTATACTCAGCACTTACAGTTTACACTGCTAATTAATGTCTCACCACGGGATGGATAAAGGACCCTAACTGATCCCAAAGCTGCAGAAGATGGCTTTAGCTTTACTCCTAGACTTTCACACTTCAGTATTTTAGGACTAATGGTATTTCTGGGACAAGGTGTTTTCCTTAGGGGAACCAGAAGGAGGCCTTCCTAGGCAGCAAGGCTTCTACAGGGAATGGGACAGAGGGAGTCCTGGGGTCTCCCATGAAGAAGGGGGTGAAAGGGACAGAAAATATGGATTTCAGGGACTTGCAGAAAAGATTACATTTTTACTCATAGATTTCAATCCTCCTGAAATTTGCTACCCTTTCTTTGCATTTTAACACCTGATAATTTTTTTCAAGTTATAAGGACTTTACTAACAGCTTGACAGAAAGCACCACTGGTGAATGCTACAGAGAAGTCTTCAAACAGTAGGGATAGAGCAACTAGGATGGATTGGACACACTATCCTTCACCACTTGCTGAATTTCTTTTAGTCTCTGATCTGTTAACAAGGCTGATGTACACATAAAAATGAGGGCTAGATAAATATGCCAGTTACCCAAAAGTTGTACACTTCTTCAGTTAATTACGAATAGCTGTAAATAATAAATTGCCATGTTTGAAGGTACTTTTACATATATTCATTCGCTTTACATCAGTTTTTAAAAAAATGTTATGGCAGATAAAAAATTTACCAAATGGCTATGAAAACTGGGCCTAGCAAGCTTCATGATTTGTTTAGAATATTACATAAATTTAGAGACAAAGAAAGTCTCCTATCTTACTTTCTTTTAATTCTTGTAGTTGATTTTTTAAAAATTTCAGATCTCTTTATGGTAGCTATAAAAGTCTATTATTATATCTAAAGTTCTTAACATTGGTTTCAGGCTCCTTGATAGCCCCCAAATCAGCTTTGTAACATATATATATATATATATATATATATATATATATATATATATATATATAATATCTTGATAGTTCTATGTGCTTTGGTTTGTTTCTTCCTTTAAAAGCAGCCTGATAGTTTCAAAATAAAATCCTTATAATCAACACTTGGTTTCTTCCATGTATAGCAGTTATTTTGGGTTGCATGTTACAATTGCCTGGGGAGCTTTAAAAATTCCATCGTCTGGCCTCCTAGTCAGAATTTCTGGTATTATCTACTTTAAAAATATAAATTCTCAGCCCCTACAAAGACATTAAGATAAAAAATATTTTCGTGGTCCTTGAAAGGTTGTGCCCTGCAGAAGCCTAATTGCCTCTATTAGAGATTCTCCCTAACGGTGGCTTCTGGTTTTTCTACTCTCATTCCTTTCCTTTTCTGTGTTGTCAGCCAAGGGCTGGTGCTTTTAATGAAAGGTGAAGAGAAAGAATCCTGACTTGGAAACAACCTTTGTCGGTGGTCATGCAACACCTAGAAGCCCATTCATGTCTCTTTTATCTCAGGGCAGATTTACTTTCATTCATCATTTTCCCCCCTAACATATATTACAAAACCCAAAGAGAATTTGAATCATAGGATGAGTGAACTATGAGATGCTTGTTTCAATACTGGAATCACAAGTCATAAAGTAAGTTTAGGGGATGGATATGTTAATTAACTTGATTTAATCATCCTGCAAAGTATACATATTTCGAGGCTTCATATTGTACTCTGAATGACTTACCAATCAAAAACAATATTAATAAAAATAAAACTCTTTAACTTTCCACTTACTGCTCCCTTCTCTTTAAATAAGTAAGTATATGATATACCATTTACCATCAACCACTGCTTTTTTCTTGACTGTGTATTTAGTAACATGCTCATGAGTAAAGATTTATTTAGAAAAATTTCATCTCTGAATTTTTTCAAGAACATCATCTGGAGAGTATCTTTTCTCCCAGTTGTTTTAGGCAGTAGATTTTGGAAAATTTCTTTCTGAAAGCTTGGAGAATGTGTTTTTCATGTCATAGGTCTCATGTTGGAGACTCTGGTCTAGAAAGTGTGTATAAAAACAGCCACAGTGGCTGGAAAGGGAGGCTGTAGCAGTTGCTTGCACAATCCGGGCCCACTGGTAGTCATATCTTCTTTCTGCAGCCTCTCTTGCACTTTCTGAAGCATCACATTTATCATATTTCATTATAGAGAACTGATGGTGTCCTTAATGCTTCAGCGATCACTAACAACTCAGCCTGTTGCAGAAGGGCTTTGTCATTTGTTCTTTATATAATTATTGAAAATTCTCGATTTTTGACACAGTCCTGTGGTGTTCTCTTTCTTCTTTTTTTATGTTATGGCTGAAAATATTTAGAAGAATTTTACACATGGCATGATTTTTCTGCTAGTTCCATAGTGTGATCTGAGGTGCTCCTAAGACTGCCTCGTTTCACACCGGTGTCCTCCCAGTGGTTTGCTTGGTGCGCTGCCACATTCATCTGTAGAGGGAGTTGTCCCAGTTTTTGCCTCTGTACTGACTTGGAACACTAAAAGTCACCCAAGTTCAAGGGGCAGTGGCAAAGAGAGGTGCAGCAAAGAGATGTATAGAAGGACAGGCCTTGAAAGGAAGGCTATCACAGGAGGGAATCCAGAGAGCGAACCTCAAGGACGCAGGTCTGAGAGGAAGTTGGTGGCTGAAATACTTTATAGACCACTGGAGGCTCCAGGATTTGTACATAGTGGAGCCTTAATAGTATCAGCTGAGTGAGAACGGGAAAGTGAGACACCCTGTCTGATGGCTACATTTGCAAGAAAGCACATTATTTACTTCAACTGTATGATTATATGGGATGGTATGGAGGGATATGGATGGTGATTATATTCTTAAAACATAACCTATATTTATTTTAAGACAAAGCTCAGGACATATCACTGTGTGAATCCCTACATCATTTCCCTCTATAATAAGAGCTCTTTTTCTCATTCTATATTCCTTCCTCACCTCAATCATTTCTGCTGTGCTGATCTACATTTCTAATACCTTAGAATTTTTCTCTAGAAAGGTTATTACACTCATGAGACATAATCTCATTAGTGGCAGGAATATCTTTTCTTTTACTTATTGCGAACCAGCCTTGCACTGAACCAAAATAGTTTTGCTCATACTGGTACTTAGTAAATGTTTGGAGGATTGAGGAGAAAACAAATAAGAAGGAGACAAAAAGAGAAGTTTGGGAATTATAATACATTTTACAGACACAGCTTGAAATTACTGAATAGTTTCATAATACTTCCTTTCATTTTTTCTGAGAAGTCACAGTAACGAGGTTGTTAATTAGTCACATAAGGCAAAAAGAAGGAAAACAGACATTGTTATGTTACAGAATTTGTTTTACTCTTCTGAAACAGTTATGCATAAGATTAGCCAGCACTGGAGTTGACCATCTGAGCAGCTAAAACCACAAGGGAGAAGACTGCTGTAAAACAGTGCTAAGTGAGAATCAGAAGACTGGGATTTTTTCCCTATCTTTTCTGACTCATATTCTGGAGTTAGGCTTACTATTTATTTCAAAGCTCTTTTTAAAGTAAATTAAATGAGTAGTAGGAAACTAGAACATCTTATATTGGAAAGAATAAAGAATTTAGAATTATAAGATTCAAGTTTGTTTCCTGACTCAGTTTATCACTAACTGGGTAACCTTAGGGTACTTGATTTTAAACATGTGATCTGTTAAGTGGAGATAATAAAAACAGAGGTCTCGCTTAATTTTCATGCAGGACTTTGGTGAGAAAACAGTGACCTAAGAGGTCCAAATTATTTTGTAAGTTTTCAGAATTAATTTAGATGAAAGTGATTATTAACTACTAAGCACTTTGTTAGATTCTGTAGACAGTGCAAAGATCTTGGAGAAGTTTCAGAAAGCCAGGGATTTTAAAGAGAAAACAAAATGTTCACACATAATTTATTAAGGAAGCAGTGCAGGAAGGAATGAAATGAAGAGGCAAAATAGATGAATGGAGAAACATTACTATATGATGTCAGTGTGTGATGTTCATTGTGGATTTGCATTTCTGGGAAAGAGTCATAGAGGAGATGGGAGCTGAGCTGGCTGGTGGATGAATAGCATCTAGACCAACAGGAAGGAGCCAGGAACTCTGCATCCTGGACCACGCTGTACCTGGCCTTGTTGGGACAGAGACAGTCTGTTGTCTGCCATGCAACTGTGGCCTCAGAAGCAAGCATATATATTGCTTTTTGCTTGTCAGAGGCATTGTGCAGATAGGTCCTGTACCTGTGGCAGCAATCAGTTTTGATCATGTGCCATCAATCAAATACAGTAGTACCTTGGTTTATAAACTTAATTTGTTTCATAATTTCACAAAAGATAGCTACATTCATGTTCATGGGGGAAAGACAGCCATGGTCATATTTGTCACCTGATGCCTAATTTGCAAGCAAAGATGAAATTCTGCCAAATGTTTCGGTTTACAAACCAAATACTTGCAAACATAACTATTCATGAACTGAGGTACCACTGAGTTTAGTTAAGCTTCCACTTCCCAAGACTTTTATTTTTTCATTCATTAAGTGGTTAACATAAATGGGTATAGTAGAGGGAGAGAGAACAGAAAAGCAAGCAAAAAAACTAGGTGTAGCACTGGCACTGAGTTGTCACAAAATATGAATTCAAGATAAATTAGCCTGTATTCTTTCAAGAGTGCTGTAATATAGGGCAGCAATTTTGAAGATCAGTACACCTCTACACAAAATTTTTTAAAAAATTTTTGAGGGTTCCAAATTTTTTGTTGTTGTGGACTATGTTAACTTCTATTGTATTAGAAATTAAACTAGAATACTTAAAATAATTACCACTTCACTTAATATTATAGTAATAAATATGCATATCAACCTAAGTTTCACAGTTTGATTAAAAATAACTATTTTCTGAAACAAAAGCAAGGTGACATTGTTTTATAATTTAAAAATCTATTCAGTGTTTAACTTACTAGAAGAGAGTTCAGTCCATACAGTTGCTTCTGTTTCAGTCTGTTGTGTTATCATACATGCATTTATCTGGAAAATTCTACTCTAGGTTCATAAAATGATGGGAGAGAAATGGGCAAATAATGTCTCATTTTGAAAATAGTATTGACCTTCATGGACTTCCTGAAAGGATTTCTGAGATCCAAGAGGTACACAGAAAATACTTTGAAAACAAACAAAACAAAACAAAAATATTAAGGGGCCAGGGATTTAGCTCAGTGGCATAATCACCTGCCTGGCAAGCACAAGGTCATGAGTTTAATCCCCAGCACCACAAACAAAACAAAACAAAACAAAGCAAAACAAAACAAAACAAAACAAAAACTTTGAAGTCCATTAATGGAAAAGAAAGAAGTGATGATTTACAGGGTTTGATCCCTACCATCAGAGGAGGGAGAGAGCAATAGCTTAGAGTTAAAACAAAAACAAACAAACAAAAAACACAAAACAGATTTGGATACTCTATGACTTGAAGAAAGCCATTTTGTCACTCTGAATTTTTTTCTCTTTGCCTTTCTGAGCTTTCAACGATTAACACTCTCAACTGTTTAATAATATCCCCTTGAGAACATTGTCATAAAGAATATGAATGAGAATTTCTGTAACGTAGTAGTACATATTGTAATTTGGGAGTTCATTCTGAATGCTTGGTGTTAACTTCATCCTGTCTAAAGCTCTGTGGTGTAGCTGAAACCTCCAAGCACTCTTGTTTGGCTGTAGCAGAAATGAAAACCAGCTTGCTACCATCCCCATAGCTTGGTTTAAAAATGTGTGCATGGATTGCCTCCTTTATGCAGAGGTCTGAAACCAGTTTGCCATTTAAGAGAAGAGCCTTCCAGGGCAAGCATATCTCCCAGCATAACTGATAATGAGGTGGTGAAAATGGAATGACTTCTGTGGATGGGAACCATAGAATCACTTGCCAACAGTACTGACTAAAGGGTATGTAATGTCACATTGCTTTAGAAGTACACATTAGAATTCATAAAGCAAGGATGAAAGAGATTTCTACCATATACTTCCTCTGTGGGGACTGGTGTGGTCTTATAAACACTCTGTACTTCTTTCACAAGCCTTAGTGGTCAAAGGAGTTAGGGTGAGTTGGTTCTCTTCCAAGGCAGCCTCCATCAAAGGTTGTCCACAATGGGTCTGCCATGGCTTGCTTTATCAGTCAAAGTTCTTTGGTATGTAATGGTAGAAGCTGAAGTTGGCTAATTTAGCAGAAAATACATTTAATAAAATGATACTGAGAGTTTCAAAGAATTTTGGAGAGGACAGGGCTTTAGGCTAAAATTCTAGGAGTAAAACTGTGTTATAGACACAACAGACAGATGAGGAAATATTGCTGTTTTTCTTGCCCACTAAGCACCAGTGGGAATCACAGCAAAAATGCCTGCCACCAATATCATCTCTGTCCAGGTACTCAGTGATACAACTCCAAGAAGCTTACTGCCTCAGTTTTATGTGCAAGCAACTGGGGCAGTTATCTATTCCTGTTTGATTCTTTCACTCTTTTCTAAATCATAGTTTTGCCAGAGTGTTGATATTAGGCAGGGTCTATGCTATATATAAGTCAATGTCCGAGCTGAAAAGAAGACTAAGAATTTGATTTCTGACTCTTAGGAATTTTCCCAAATTTTAAAAGCCTAGTTAAAAGAGGCATAGCTCTTTAAGCAGAGGCTGATACCTAACTTCAGCACAGTTTGCAGCTGCTGTAATTAGCTGGGGCAAGGGATACTTCTTCCAAAGTTGGAGGTGTTATAATTTCTGGTCTTTTTCTATTTTACCCTTTTTCTTGGGATTTCCTCTCTGTTCCGTGATCTCTTCATTCAACATATGGTCAACATATGGTGAAGTATTTAATGCTTAAAAAAGAGTCAGTCTGGGAATATAAACTACATCCTCATAGTTAGAACTCAAACAGTTATGGGGCCAGCAATATACCCAGTTATATAACTGGACTGCACGATGGAGTATCAGGCAATAGGAAAAATGGTGCTTGGTGAACTGAACAGTATCTATGGCGATCAGGTTCAATTTAAAAAAATCAAAGAAACATAGCGCACGGAAAAGAAAATGTATCTATAGGCCAGATACACTGTCATCATGTAATTAGTTTGGCAGGATTAGAGCTTTAATGAGTTTCTTTTGGAGGTTCTTTTTAATTCGTATCACTTGTGCACCTCTCACCTTGTCTTTGATCTTGGGGTCACTGTCCCTGTCCTGATAAACAGACATTATTTCTATCCCAAGATTCAAATAGTTTTCTGTTTGGTTCCTAAATTCTGAAATCAGGCGAGATCTTTTTCAGCTTGATTTCCAGTCATGTTCCTTGGAGGCAGAAAAACCTGCCATCATACAGATGGATAGATTCTTAATCTCCCAGTGCCCCTGGCACTATTTTAGGGCAAAAACATCCATAACTACTTTTTGTAAGCTGAGCCAAACTTTTGCATCTCTCTCATGTTTTTGCTATATTCTCTTTGAGCTCCTGAGGTTCTAGCAGCTTCTTTAGAAGATCTTAACAATTGACAGCCTGGTTGGCTCAGATCTCCAAACTTCCTCGTCAGCTCAGGGAAGCCTGAGATAAAGAACTATGAGTTTTGATTTCTCTCAAATTGTATTTTTAATGAGCAATACTAAAATGATCGTTCAACGAAATTTCATTTACTCAATTTTCTGTGAAGATACACATATCTTAAAACATTACTTTGGGGATTTCGAGGGAGTTTTTTTTGCAACACCAAAGAGACACTTTGGTGGTTTAATTTATGCATGTGAATTGCCTACCTTCTCCAGTATAAGTAAAACCTTAGATGTGCAGAAAGATGCATTGATTCCACATTAAAAAGCAGTATTGGCTGAGAAGTTCGTCTGGCTGTAATCATAGAATCATATGTAATGTCTCATGCAAATTTAAATTGATAGGTACACAGTGGTGGGAAATCCACCCTTACAGGTGTCTACAAGATGTCAGACACTGTGTAGATCTTTGCTTATGTCAAGGATGATGCTTATGTCAAGGATGATGAGGCAGGATTATTATTTCCATTTTTCAGATGAAGAAAATAGAAGTTCCAGTGTATTCTATCATTTGCTCTAAGGCCTTAAAGTTAAAAAAATGAATGAGACAGTATTCATTTGTCTCATATGACAAAACCCAGATCTCCACTCTTTTCTTTTGTATCTCTCATTTTCTGGGAATTTGACTTCATGAACTATAGTCTTACGTTCTTTTAACCACACCATTACCCATGTAGGCCTATTATAAGGAGTTTCAATAGATTTTTGGGAAACGAGATTTATTACTTCACTTTTTCATTGCTTCCATTTGATAACTAATGTTTTAGGGTTTTAAAAAGTAAGAATGCTTACTTGTGAAGAGCTTTGAAAATTATGTGAGGTCTCATTACTTGAATATTGGGCAATAGGAATAGAAACAAGAGAAAACAAATGGAAAACAAACAAAACCTCCAGCCTAAGGTCAGGAAAAAATAAGAAATGACTTAGCTATATAGCTGCTCACTTGCCCTCTCAACTTGGATGTCTTTAATGGTCATCTCTGATGCCATTGGTGGGTTGCCCCCACTCCCAATTTTTCCCATCCCAGTGAATGGGACTGCTGTCCACCAAAAACTTTGAATTCATCTCTTGCATTACTCTCCCTTTACAGAATTTCAGCAGCATTCTAATAATCCTACCTAAGAATCCTTTCCAGCTCTACCTTTGAAATATATCCAAATCTATTTCTCTCTATTCCCACTGCCATCTCTACTCCAAACCATTAAAGCTCATGTATATCCTTCTTCACTGGTCTTATGACTTCCTCTTTTGGCTATGTACCCTTGGCTTAAACCTTCAGAGAATGTCCCATGCAATTGCACTTAGACTTACAAGCAAACTCCTTACCATGGTTATAGCCTCCACACACAGCCTGTCTGTCCTGTCTGTGATGATCATTCATTCCCTTTCTTACTATGCTTGAGCTACACTGATTGGCTACTTTTGACTTCTTCAATCTTGCAAACTGATTACCTTATTAGGTTTCTGGGATTTGCTAATCCCACTTGCAGGAAACTTCTCTCAGTTGACATTCCTGTGGCTGGCTACTTATTATTCAATACTATATAAGTGCCCTCTCACCAAGGGCCCTTTACTGACAATTCAACTTGTGTTTGTCTTCCTTGCTGTGCCTGAGTCACTCTAAAATGCATTTCCCTGATGTGTTTTCCCCTTTAGCATTTGTCACTATATGAACTCATTTGTAGGTCTATTTATTGGCTTGTTGGTTATTTGCTTTCATGAATGTGAGTTCCATAAAAGCAGAAACTTTTCTCAAGATAGAGACTGGCACATACAGTTTAAACATTAAACACTAATAAAGATTATGGAATAAATGAACAAGGAAATGCAGAAGCTTTTGGGAACACTTGCATATAAAAAGAAGAGAAGAAAATAATAATGACTATGCGCAGATTTCTCATTATATTAGTTACACGGGAGTGCCTAAATTATCAGTCATTTGGTGGACTAATAATTCTGACAAATTTGGGCTGTATAGAGGACGAAAGTAAAGACATTTAATTTGAGAATTCTCCATGACATCTTCCTTTTTATAATATCTTAGTTAATAATGATTACTTATTTTAACATGCTTGTACTGCATCAGGCACCACTATGTACCAGTGGTTGAATAATAATAATCATAAAAATCAAATCAGTAGCAAATACTTACATAAAGTTTACTATGTTTTGGGTTCTGTCCTAAGTGATTTACACAAATTAACAATGAGAAAATGGATGCACAGAGAGGTTAATAAATTGCCTGAAATTACATAGTAAGTAATAGAACAAGGATTTTGACTTACAGTCAGTCTGGTTGCATAATCTAAATGTTTTTTTCTGCTTTGTGAGCTCAGTGCAGTTTTTCCATTAGGCATACAGGTTCTGGCTCAAACTTTCTCACTTTAGAAGTGCTCCCACTTAGTAAGTCGCAGTATTCAGCTCTGGTTCTTGGATCTGGAGTCACTAGGCTCTGACATCCAGAATTTCTGCTGGACCCTATGGAACAGGGCCCATATAAGGGCCTCCTTTGTCTGCACTTGTGTCACAAGAGCTACACATTTTACATTTAGAGTCATTTAGAAGTGATCTATATGAAGGCTGGTCAGAGCTTCTGACAGGAGAGATACAAAAATAAATAAGATAGGAAACCTATCTTTCAGGAGATTAATATTAAAGACCAATTTCCTTTTACTACAAAGCCTTTAATGCATATGCCCAGGTCAACACTTAAAAAACTGTAATTTCTTTCAGTCTTTCTTACAATGTCTACTTTCTTTCACAAGTTCCAGATAATTGGTGCTTTACACCTGTGCTGACATTGGATGATTTTCCTCCAGCTCAACCTAGGTCAAGGATGGGAAAAGGATAGGACAGACATCTCCTGAAAATACATGGAAATATTTACATTAATGTGACTATGTTCATTTTTCACAAAAGGTATAATTCCCCAATACTTTATAGCACACAAAAGATTCTGGACACTGGACCTGAATTTACAAAGGCTACATTGTGTGTGTGTGTGTATGTGTGTGTGTGTGTGTTTTCTCATTAAATCAAAGCTTTAGAACTTCATTGTTCCATTTCCTCTAGATTTGACTTTTCTAAAAATATAGAGGCTATTTATAATTAAAGAACATTAAGGAACAAAGTCACAGTCGAAATCTAGTAAGACAGATATAGCAGTTTAGAAAGAAATGCAGGAAATGATAAAGGATGAACTTCTTGATAAATTGTGCATTCTGGTTCATGCATGCACACAGAAACACCACAAACACATTTAATTTAATACACTGGGGATAGTTAATGTGCTGGTTTACTTATACAAATGTTAATGTTGAAGCAATTTTTAGAAGTTGAACCAAAAATACATTGTAACAGAAAGTTTGTAGAATCAAAATGGAACTTCTGAAAAATTGTTTCAGGTTTCTACTTTACAAGGGCAGGATGGGTTTAGAGTAACTAGAGAGAGAGATGCTCCTTTTGGCAATATTCTGAGTACAAGGGCTCTTGTGGATCTCATTTAAGTAAGCTGTAAACTGCTCTATGACATATATGCCATGCAATAAGGGAATTGTTTAGTTAACATTGACCTGTTACATATTTGAAACTGATTTCATGGTAGGAAGAAAAATTGTGTCCCAAAGATTTCCAACACCATGGAAGCTGTTTCTTTAAAAGTGGATGAGGGTAGCAGGAGAGTTTGGTTAGAGTGATTCAGTGAGAGAAGGACTCAACCTGCGATGGCTGGCTTTGTGCATGGAGCAAGGAGACTCAGAAGTCAAGAGGCGCTGTTGACCTCTACAAGCAGGAAGGGCCAGAGGACCTTGGTTTCCACTGAGCTTCCAGAAAGAACACAGCACTGCTCACACTTTGGTTTTGGCCCAATGACACCTGTTTGGACTTCTCAGCTCTGGACATGTAAGCAATAGATTTTTGCTGCATTAAGCTAAAAATAAAAGTGTTAAGCTTGGGGTCACTGTCATAGTGGCTCTGGGAAGCTGGGTGCTCATGCATGATTTGAGCTCTGTTACTCGGGGGTGCTGATTCTGCACTCTCCTGGAGATACTCGGCAGCAGGGGCTCTCCATTCTGCCATGACTGACAGCATTGGTGCAGAGCCCTCCTTTGTTTTTATGACCTCAGCTCAGTCTTTGCTTTTGGTGCAGCATTATCTATAAAAATTCTTTTGCAAATGGAAAAACTTGATGATTTCAATGCCGTTCAGACAGACGAAATACTTCTTAAACCTTTGTACGAACAAGAGCATTGTTCTGTCATATGAAAAGCAGCTGGCTTTGCATGCAGTGTATTTTTTGTACTGTTAAAATGCAAGTCACAGCTGTGGCTGAGTGGGCCAAGATAAGCACGAGACTGGGTAATGGAATCCTGGGTTTCTTTCCTTGATCTGTTCACAAAAAAGTCATGGACAAGAGGAACTTTTAAGCTTCTGTAAACACTTTATAACAAAAATTCCTTTTAACATTTGTATTGAAATGGTCTACTAGTTTTGGGGAAAACTAACAGCATTATAACCTATAACCTTTAATTATCTCAATAATTTGAATACTTTAAAAAATTTATTTAGCCAGGGATGGTGGTGTATTTCTGTGTTCCTAGCATTTGGGAGGCTGAGACAAGAGAATTACCATGAGTTTGAAGCCAGTCCTGGTTCTCCGGTGAGTTAAAGTCCAGCTTAACTACAGAGTGAGACCTTTTCTCAAAAAAAGATCTATTTAAATCTTATTTGTGCTGCCGCAGTTTTTCCCCTTACAGAGGTCTTGGTAATCATGTTAACTTATTTTGTATACAATATTACTGTCTGTGCCAATCTGATTTTGTTTGTTCCTTTGCATAGAGTATTATTTCTGAACTGTTGTGTAATAGTCTGCTTGCAGTCTTTGTTTTATGGAGATTGTGCTTCTCATATGTCTAAGCATTTTTATCTGTGTCATTATATTCCAATGAAGTAGGGCTGTGGGTGGCAATGAGTAATACTGTACATCTTGGAAGGCGCCTAACCTGTGTATCCTGTGTGCCTCTTGGTGAAATCAATTAGGGAAGAGCTCTAGCATTAAAGTCCAGAGATCCAGGAGATTAAAACCTCCATTGAAAGTATATGCAACAGATTGAATGAAGGAAAGGATAGAATTTCAGATCTTGAAGGCAAAATTGCAGCTAGTGATCATAAAAAGAAAGATATCTTAAAAATAACAAGAGACCATGAAAAATCAATCCAAGACTACAAGATGAAGCAAAGAAAAATAATACAAGATTGATTTGGATCAGTGTGAAAACTGGAGACAGCACAAATGCCATAACAATCACAAATATATAAAATTATCTTCAAAATACACCTAATACAAGAGCACCCAACTATAAAAGACAGTTACTAGAAGACATGGAAAATCAAATGAACAATAACACAGTTATAATAAGAGACCCCAGTACCACAATGTCATTGAGAAACTAGATAGAAAATCAGTAAAGAAATATCAGAGCTGAACCAAATTTGAGCAAATGGACTTAATAGGAAGAAACCATGCCCCAGGGCCATGTGTCAATGGCCAGGAGAGATCAATGAGCCCAGCACAGGCCCAGAGAAGAAGCCACACCCCTAGGCCCCACTGCCTTCCAGAAGCATCAGTGAACCAATGCCCCATGCCTCTTCATCACTCCAGGAATCCAGGTGCCTAGTCCAATCCACAACACCAAGGGATTGGCAGTCAACGCGGGAAGCACCTAGGATACAGCAATGAGCTGATTTGGGGGAACCCAGGAAAATGTCAAAACAAAGGAGCAAAATACAGTCTTAGATCTCCAGCCCACACAGAACAAGTTCAGGAGACACAGACATGGTATAAATTAGAAGTTGCATGCCTCCAACCTCTGAAAAGATAACAACTAAAGTAAAGAAGCAATTTAGTTTCTGTATTGTTTGGTTCATTTTACATGATTGTCTGGACAGCTATTTGATGATAATAAGAGGCATTATAGTAGACATTGTTAATTTCCTCTTACCTGTTTTGAAGTCCTATATTGTTTTCATTGTTTGTTTTGTTTGATTTTTTCGTGTTTGATGGAATGGGCAGCATTTTGAAGATAGTAAGATATGGTAGCCATTGTTGATTTCCTATTATCTTATTTTGATGTCCTGTATCACTTTCACTGTTTTGTTTTGGTTGGCTTTATTCTGTTTTATTTTGTTTGGTTTTAGAGGCAGAGGGAGGGTAATACATCTCTGAGCCAGGAGGTACTGAGCATCATCACCACACCACTAGAAGTTAAGAGAAGGCATGGAACAGACTCCTTCATAGCCTTCAGAAAGAACCAACCAATCCTGCTCATACCTTGATCTCAGACTGCTAATTGTGAGAAAAGAAACTTCTGCTTTTCACCAGTAAGTTTGTGATGCATTTTAGCCCTAGAAAACCAATACACTCCAATTTTTTCCCCTCTGCCTTCCTGAGCAATAGTCAAACTCAAGGGCACTCATTGAGTTCTTAGCTTAAATTGTGAAAAGTTGGACATTTATCAATTTTGACCTTCAAAGAGGGCAACTTAACAAGATGTAATCTAATCTATTTTATAGTGAGTTATTGTGCAATGTATAAGCCTTGCTTAACTTTTAAAATTAATATTTGTTTTTATTAGTATATTTTTTTCCATACATGCAGTTTACAGTCATTTTGGGGAGTAGGTTCATGTACATATTACAACACGATTCTTTTTTAAAAATCTCTTTCCCCTTCCCTTATGTCTTCCTCCTTCCTTTTCTAAATTCCTTTACCTCATTTTCATTCTTATTATTATTTATTATCTCATGTTTATGACATATAATGTTTATATTCATTGAGGTTATTAGGTTCCTGTATGTGGCATATCTTTAATCTACTTATTTCCCCTTCCCCTCACTCTCGCTTCTTGCCTTCAGTCTCCAGAAACCCTTCCCATTTGCAAGAGATTTATCATCTTGTCTCTATCCATCCTTTATCATGCTCTGTTTACTTTACCTTTACTCAGATAAGACATACTTATGATATTTAAACTTGTGCATCTGGCTTATTTCACTCAACATTATATTTTTCAGGTGCATTCATTTTCCTAGAAATATCTTGAATTTATCCTGCTTTATAGCCAGGCAGTATTCTATCATGTATAGAAATAACACATTTTCTTTCTCCAATCATCTGTTGCTGGATATACAGACTGCAGTCAGGAATTAGCTATTAGGAATTGCACTGCTACAGAGATTGGTGTGCATGTACCACTATAGTAAGGTGTCTTTAGCTCTTTGTGGAAGACACCTAGAAGAGTACAGCTGGATCATATGGAATTTCTAATTTTAATTCTTAGAAGACTTTCAATGCTGATATCCATAATGGTCATACAAGTTTGCATTCCCACCAAAAATGGAGGAAGGCTCCTTTTTCACTACAACCATGCCAGCATTTGTTATTTTTAAAAAACTACTTGATGATTGCCATTCTTTCTCATGTAGGACAGAATCTTAGCTTTGTTTTAACTTGCATTTCTCTAATGGCCAAGGATTTTGAACATTTTATTCATATATTTGTTAGCCCCTTGTACTTTTTCCTTTGGGAAATGTCTCTTTATTTCATTTGCCCAATTCTTGATTGAATCTTTTATTTTGCGTGGGCTCATTTTTTTGAATTCTTTACATATTTTAAGTATTCATCCTCTATCTGAGGAATATCTGGCAATTTTTTTCCCATCCTGTTTGTTGATTCTTCACTCTACTAAATGATTCCTTTGCTATGCAGAAGCTTTTCAATTTGATATAATCCCACTTATTGTTGCTTGCTGTAATTTTTTGTGCAATTGCAGTTCTGTTTAATAAATCTCCCCACACATGTAACTAGAAGTGTTTTATTGATTTTATCTTCAATGTTTCTGCCTTAATGTTTAGATATTTGATTCATTTTGATTTTAGTTTAGCACAGCAATAACGAGTCCAGTTTCAATCTTCTGTAAACAAATATCCAGTTTTCCCATCACCATTTATTAGAGGAGCTATTTTTCCTCAAACATATGCTTTTGGCCCCTTTCTCAAAGATCAAATAGCTGAATGTGTCTGGGGATGTTTCTGCATGCTATAGTCCCTTCCACCAACCCACATATCTGTTTTCATTTCAGTACTGTTATTTTTTACTACTGTTGCTTTGTAGCATAGCCTGAAGTCAGGTGCTGTGATGCCTCATGCCTTGCTTTTTTTGCCTAAGATTGCTTTCATTATTCTGTGTCTCTTCTGGTCCTATATGGAGTATAGAATTTTTTTCTCTAGGTCTGTGAAGCACACTGTTGCTATTTTCACTGGGACTGCATTGAATCTGTGTAATAATTTTAGGAGTATGACAATTTTGACAATACTGACTCTGCTTATCCAGGAGCAGGTCCATCTTTCCATTTTCTGATGCTCTTTTTAATCCAAGTTTTTAGAGTATTGTGAGTATTTTTCAGAGTATTTCTTTTCTGTGGTTAGGCTAATTCTCACGTATTTAATTTTTCTCAATGCTACTGTTAGTCGAATTGTTTTCACAATTTCCTTCTCATTAAGTTTATGCATACAAAATTACTAATTTATGTGTTTTTGTATCCTGATACCTTGCTAAAGTTGGCTAGTAGTTCAAAGAGTAATTTGGTGGGATTCTTTGGATCTTCTGTATAGAGTATTATGTCATTTACAAATAAGGATAAACTGAGTTCTTTTCCTATATGTATCTGTTTTATTTCTTTCTGTTGTCTGATTTTTCTGGCTAATATTTTGACTACTATGTTGAATAAATAGGTGATAATAGACATCCTTGTCTTGTTCCTGATTTTAAAGGGAATGCTTTTAGTTTTTCCCCATTTAATATGATCTTGGCTATTGGTTGTCAAAAATAGCTTTTATCAAATTTATGTATGATTCTTCTATACCTATTTTTTCTTTTTTAAAGAGAATAAAACAATGCAGAAAAAACAGAATAAAGCAAATCAGAACAGAACAATGCAAGTGATACAAGGCTTCAAAACAAAACAACAGGAAATCAACAATGACTACTATAATATCTCCTGTTTTCCTTCAAAATAGCTGTCCAAACCATCATACACTATAAAATCAAGCAAAACAAAATAGAACAAAACCAATCAAAACAAAAGAATGAAAGTGTTATAGGACTTCAAAAAAAGATAACAGGAAATCAACAATGGCTTCCATAAAGTCTTGTTTTCTTCAAAATAGCTGTCCAGACTATCACACACAATAAAATCAAATAAAACAGAATAAAACCAATCAAGACAAAACATGAAAGCATTATAGGACTTCAAAACAAGATGATAGGAAATCAACAATGGCTGCCATAAAGTGTTGTTTTCTTCAAAATAGTATATTTTTTAGAGTTCTAATGAAGGGGTGCTTGACTTTGTCAAAAGCCTTTTATTTCTGCATCTATTGATATGATCATGTGATTTTTTTGACCTTGCTTCTGTTTATGTGATGTATTACATTATTGATTGGTATATGTTGAACAATGTTTGCATCTCTGGGATGAAACCTACTTCTTCATGATTGAACTTTATTTTTTTGTGGTAACCAGGAATGAACTCACAACCTCGTGCTTGCCCGGCAGGCACTTATGCCACTGAGCTAAATCCCCAGCTCATGATTGAACTTTTTGATGTTGTATTGCATTCTATTTGCTAATATCTCATTGGGGAGTGTTGCAACTATGTTAATTAATGAGATTGGCCTCCAATTTTCTTTTTTAGTTGGGTCTTTATGTGGTTTTGGAGTTGCAATGTTGCTGGTTGCCATAAATTAATTTGGAAGTGCTCCATTCCTTTTAATTTCTTTAAAGAACTTGAGAAGTATAGGTGATACAACATCCTCAGAGGCTTTGTAGAAATCAGCAGTGAAATCAGTCCATCAAGTCCTAGAATGTTTTTAGTTGTTAGGTTATTTCTATCTCAGTCTCACTGCTTGCTATTGAGTTGTTTAGCATTTTTGTGTCTTCTTGGATTAGATCTGTGAATGTTTATGAGTCTAGGAATCTGTCAACTTCTTCAAAATTTTCCAATTTGTTTGAATACAATTTTTTGTAGAAGGTACTATCTTCTGGATTTTCATGGTGTCTGTTGTGATTTGCTTTTTTCATTTCTAATTACACTGATGTGAGTCATCTTTGTCTGTTTTTAAGTTTGGCTAAAGGTTTATCATTTTGTTTATTCTGTCAAAGAACCAGCTCTTTGATTCAATGATTCTTTCATTTGTATAGTTGTCATTGATTTCCACACTAGTCTTAATGATTTTGGTCCTTAATTTTGATTTGGGCCTGCATTGTTGTGTTTCTGAAGTATCTTAGTGTTCCTCATAAGTCTTTATTTGTGATTGCTCTGTTTTCCTAACACCAACACCGACTGCAGTGAACTTGTGTCTTAGGAGTACTTTCGTAGTGTCCCAGAAGTTCTAATGAGTTGTACAGGAATTGACATTAATTTCCAGAGATTTAAAATTTTTTTCCATGATTTTTTCTGTGATCCAAGAGTTTAAGAGTGTGTTATTAATTTTCCAGGTGCTTATACATTTGTGATTTTTTTCTGTTGTTGATTTTCATTTTCTTTGTACAATGGTCTGAGAGTATACATAAAGTATTTTAAATTCTTTTCTATGTATTTAGACAGGTTTTGTGGATTAGTTTGAGATATATTTTGGTGAAAATATTACATGCTCAGGAAAGAAGGTATACTCTGTTGTAGGAGCAGAATACTGTAGATATCCATTAAGTCCATATGTTCACAGGTGTGGCTTAGCTATGATATTTCTTTATTGATTCTTTGTTTAGTTGATCTATTTGCAAAAGTGGGGTGTTAAGATCACCCACTATGATTGTGTATTTTCTTGATCTTTTATGTTCAGCAGTATTTGTTTTATGAAGCTAGGTGCTCCCATATTCAGTGCATAAATATTTATAAGCATTATCTAGATTGTTCCCTTATCTGGTATGCAGTGACTTCTGTTTCTTTTAATCAGTTCTAGCTTGATGTCCATTATGACTGAAATTAAAATTTGTCTGATGCATGAAACACTGTTTTCCATTTTTTGATTTTTAGTCTACAAATATCTGTTTTGATTGGATGAGTTTTCTGAGTGTAATAGACTGTTGGATTCTGTTTTTTGATCCAGTCTGCTAATCTGTATCTTTTAGCTGGAGAGTTGAGGCCATTTGCTTTGAGACATGACTGAGATGTGTTGATTATTTACTATCACTGCACTCTTTTTGTGTTGGTGACTTTTGTTTCTCTTTTCCTGTTCTTTTTTTGTTGTGGTTTGTTTGACTTTCTCTGGTGTTTTCATTTTATCTGGGTTTTTAGCTTTATTGGTTGTATCGTTTCTGTAGATGATATTTTTCAGTATTTTTTAGACCACTGGTTTGGCTTTCAAATACATCTTTTTCATGAGATGTTTTTATTTCTCCAGGTATTTTTTAAGGAAATTTTTGCTGGGTATATGATCTCGGTTGGAAAATGTTCTTTCGGTTTGAAATACTACATTCTGAGCTCTTCTAGCTTTTATGGTTTGTGGTGAGAAGTATGCTGTAATTCTAATGGTTTACTTTTATATGTGATTTTTTGTTCTTCTCTATTTTAAAATTCTGTTTTTTGTTGGATATCTTGCAGTTTAACAAGGATATGTCTTGACAAGCTTCTTTTCTCACCATAGCTGTTCTGATACTCTGGAATCCTCTCTTACTTGTATGTAGAACTCTTCTTACATTTGTGATATTTTCTCCTGTGATTTGTGTAAACATATTTATAATTTCATCAGTGCTATCTTCTAGATTTTCTCTAATTTCAAAATTAGCCTTCCATCGGTCTTTTTAGTGTCATCTAGCATGTGTTGGATGATCTTTTCCTGTTCTCTCTCTTTTTTGTGTGTGGTTTCTTTGAGTACTTCTTCATAGGTTAGCATTTGTTCTCAATCTCAGACACTGTCTTTACATTGGTCATTTCTACAATTTATGAATTCTATACAGAGTCTTTGTTTCAGGTACTTATGATATCTTTTTGAGGATTCTATATCATTGATGGATTTATTATCCATGTTTTGAATCATTTTGGTCAGCTCTTCCAATTTTTTACCTCTTTCTCCAGAATCCACATTGGGCATTTTGAGTGATAATTCTGTGAATTTTGGTTCATTTCTTTTTTTAACTCATCTAGTTTCTTCATCTCTTCTGTAACCTTTTATAGAGTTCCAATGTCTGATATTGGCTTTTCCCCCCATTTGTGTCTCTTTGATTTACCTTAGGAGAGTTGGGAGACCTTAGGGGTCTTAAATTGCCTTGCTTGTCCATGATCCTGTGTGTATGAAAATATCAATTTAAAAAATTATTTATGGTGCTCAGGAAATCCAAATATTGGCACAGAGAGAAGACCAATTGTCAGCTATTACTATGTTACTTTGACTGTGGTAGTAAATTCAGTGATAACAATGACATCAAGTATCAACTAGATATCAACAAACTGTATGAAACACTTATGAATGGCTCTTAACCAGAGCAAAGAGGATTATGGTTTTAGTGAAGACAATTGTGTTACCTGTATATTGATCTATACACTTCAAGCCACTAATTTCTGCTGGTTGTAGGCAGCAGAGCTCAAACCATTAGACTAACTACCTTCTTTTTTGGGACCGTCTCCTCTGATGATTACATCCTCCAAACCTGGTCTCCCGCTGTAGAATACAAACCCTCCTGGTCTGATCCCATTCCTCCTAGGGGACTCCAGGAGATCCTTGTTTGGCTCTCACCCTCTCCAAGGTTGTCTCTCACCTGGATGCTTGTAGGGTAATGCTTCAGTCCTGAAGTGAAACTCTCCTTCAAGGTATTGATCTATTCTTCTATCAGCTCTGTCTGTTTTCTTGACCCCTCTGTTGTCCTGTGTTCTGAAGACCCAAGGAGAGGAGCAGAATCAGCTGAGGATGAGTGTTGGCATTGGCTGGGGCCTGGGCACATGGTCCCTTGGTCCTCCTGGCTTCTTGTGTGTCTCTGTGTGTGTTTTGAGGGCAACTTCGTCTTTCAACTGGTATTTCCTTCAGTTTGGAGTGGGAAGATGGGGAAGATGTTTTCAGTGGAAGGTATACTGGCTACTTTTTTCTATGCCTTTCCCTTGTGCTTATGGGATGGTCTTCATTCCACATAGCCAGAAAAGTTGACTGGAGGCAGAACCCAAAAGCTTTGCCCCAGAAAGAGGCTCAAGGCCAAGTGGCCAGTAGGTAGATGAAACCTTTGGTGTTCTGTAAGGTCTATGAAATTTTTTTCATTGTTTCTGTTTTTCTTAGTTTATATTTGTGATATATAATAAATACATGGTGCATGAGGAATTGGCGCATATACATATCACATCTTGATCCTTTCTACTTCCCGGTCCTCCCATCTCCTGCCATCCCCAGATCCCTTTCCATTTCCACACAATCTAATCCCTGCATCCCATGGATACAATCATGACATAGTCAGGGGTCACTATACAGAAAGGGGCACAAGGTCCCTCCCTACTACTCATTAAGAGGATTATTTCTGTTTTTATCTGTAATAGTTAGAGACTTAAAAGCCATTTGGTAGGACCCATGGCTCACTATTTGGGCCTACACATGTCCAGTAGGTAGTTAAAAACTGAACAGAGTTTAATTTTCATTTCATATTCTTTGTTAATACAAATCTTGGATTGAATTGCTTTTAAGCTCTGCTTGGAAGTATTTTGATCATTTAGGAAATGTCCATCTAACAGCTGACCAGACAGGGTTGACTAGCCCTGAATTTACATGATTTCATGCCCCCTCAAGACTGAGGACAAGATAAGAAGCTTATATTCAGTTCTCCCCAGAAGTCTTCACCTACTACCCTAACGTTCCAGGAAAGGTAGAGAGATTCACATGACTGAGACACCACAGACACAGTCTTCCATTTTCTGGGAAAAAAAATCATCCCTTGATCATAAAGATCCTATAACTATGACACCAGGATTTGAGATAATGATAAACTGGTCTCCTCAGCCCACCAGCTAAATCTTAAAAGCTGGCCTCCTGCCCTTGTGCATGGGCCAGACTGAACCTCTTTATCAGTGTGCTCCCTTTATTTAACTAAGATGGAGTCCTTTTCTAGTTTGTCTCTAACTTTCCAATTAAAGTTTTTTTCTTATGAATTTGTGTTTTAGTGTTAATTTCAATTTTTACTAAAGCATACTAGCAAGATACAGTTCCTCTGGCTAAACTTTTTAGTAACAGGAATAGTGACACTAGACATCCTTGTCTGATTCCTGATTTTAGAGGATGTGCTTTCAGTTTTTCCCCCTTTAGTATAATGTTAGTAGTGGGTTTGTTTCAAATGGCTTTTATCAGTTTGAGATAAGATACTTTCCATACCTATTTTTGTCACGGTTGTATGAAAATTTTAAGGCTTTAAGTGTTGATGTAAAATGCAAAGCAAAATCTCAAAATTAAAAGTATTTAACTTAAATGTCTACAAATTATATATGTCTATTGGATGGATCAACTCTGGTAACTGAATATGTAGGTTACATCTAACGTGGCATATTAATGTATAAGATATAATGTGGGTAGGGTCTCCAAATATAAAAGTGCCCCGAGGTTTAGAACAGCTTTGGGCATTAAAGCAAATCTCTGGCTACCACTGTCGTGTATTCAAATCTTCTTCCTGGTTGGTATCTTTTTTAGCAGCTGAAATAGTAATGTTAGACACTCAGTGTAGGTTTAGGACAAATAGGGATAGATAAAGCAACCATGGGCCCTGTTTATTCTCTTTCTATAAAAATTCTTTGAAATAAAAAGCAAAATATTAATTCATCATACATTTATACTCAAACTAATATGACTTAGAAAGGACTTAAAATAAATGAAAACACATAGGTACATATAATGTTCGGTCTTTTCAATGAAAGTTCCATAAACCTAACTTTTTTTTCAACAAAAGTAGATAGAAGTGGAAAATACAAAGAAGTGTTATTTCATATACTAAAGGCTCAAGTAGCTCAAGAGGTAGAAAATAAAGCCGAGTTTTGAGTAGGGAAAGAGTCTTTTAAATGGAAATGAGGCATAGTTAGCCCTATGGTTTATGGGATGTGGGTCTTTTAAATGGATATGAGTCTTTTGTTACTATACCTTAAAGTTTGTGAAATGCAGATGAGTAAGCCATTATCCAGCAGGCTTTTCCACTCTTACTAACAAAATACTAGGTTGAGAACCATTAGTATTATCTAGGATGATGATCCTTATGTATATATCTATATACTGGAATAAGTTTCTTATTGGAAGATTTGTAATTCAGGTTACTGTTATCTAATTCATTACTAATTCATCCAGCACACACAATATTTCTAAGTGTCAGGTATAATGCTAAGTACTGAAGATATAACCTTGTTCTAACAGCCCCAGTGTCTACTGTGGAGCTGACAGCTGAGTAGGGAACATTTGTCAGTCAATGTGATAAGTACTAGGGTAAGGCAGTCCATGGTGCTATGAGGAGCACTAGAAATTGAGTTCGAATAGACTGCTGTAGCAAAGTGTCACAGACTAGATAGCTTATAAACTCGATATTTATTTCTTAAACTTCTTAAGACTGAAAAGGCCAAGATGGAGGCACCAGCAGAATTAGTATCTGGAAAGATCTCAAGTGCTGGAACACAGATAGTGATAGTCCTTTGCAACACCACATGTTGAAGAGGCCAAGGGGGCTCTCAAGTGCCTCCTTTACAAGGGTACTAGTGCACGGAGCTTTGACCCCATGATTTAATTACCTCTTAGGGGCCTTATTTCTATTGCATTGGTAATTATGTTTCCAGGAGAGGCAGAAACATATAGAGCATATCATCTAAGGAGGAACACATAATTTGGATTTGGAAATTGATCAAGAAAGTGATAGCCAAGCTCTCGAAAATATAAGTCTATCCAGATAATTGGATAAATGCCTCAGATGTAAGATAGTACAGCTCATAATAAGAACCAAAAGTAATTCAATATGAGGTAAGGACACTCAAGAGAGAAAGAGATGAGCCTGGAGTGGTATTTAAGAGTTGTATCTTTAAGGGCCTTGCCAGATATTTAGAGCTTCAACTTTATCCTGAGGGCAAGGGACAGTTATTAAATGATTTTATGCAGAGAACAGAAACACCACAGACCATGGTCTAGGCCAGCAAAGGATGAATTAGGAAGTAACTAGATCAGGAGGGAGGGCTGCAGTAAACAAGGTGGCAGTGAAAGACAACAGTGGTAGAGCAGAGAAAGGGAAGGAGGGTGTCCTAAGATGTTGGGAGATAGACTAGGCAGGATTTAGTAATTAATTGGGTGTAAGTGCAAAGAAGAAAACAAAAACTGGATTTTGTTAGCTTTGGAGAGTGGAATCTCTTGTGGAGCTTGAGAATGCAGAGGCAGAGAAGCAAGTTTTGGAGGGAAGGTGATGATTCTGCTATGCATATGGTAATTGGGAGGTACTTCATGTATATCCACGTAGAGCTGCTCGGTAAATAGATACCTGAGTCTGGGGAAGGGAGGTAGTAGGGATTCCACCTGTTATAGGCAGGTAAGTTAGCCAGAAATATTATAGGCAGTCAGACAGGGCTAGGCCCTCCAGGGAGCTGGCACAAAGGACCAGATGTCTTGTGACCTTGGAGGAGACACACACCTTCTGCTATGGGTCAAATCTCAATACAAAACACAAAATTAATGCAACTACACTTAAGTATTGATATTCTAAATAGCTATGGAGCACCTTGAGGAAACCAGGAGTCACTATCCCAAACCCCTACAGAGAGTCACTGCTCTCTACATGACTCATTTCCCCATTTGTTTCTGATTTAATCACTTTTACCAGAGTAATTAATCTTCTTGGTTGATCATAGTTCTGTCCCACCTTATGCCCACCTTCCAAGTTCCCATTTTTCCCCACACCTTAGGTCTGCCTCACCTCATGGTTTTGTGCTATAAAACCCCTAGGAAAAAAATGGGGTCTTTGTCAACCCGTTCAGGACCCCTTTTGTCTCTCTCTCAGACAGGAGCTTTCTTTCTCTCAATAAATATATTCTTCCCCTAACCTCCACTGTTCATAAAATTCATTTTCCAATTTTAGAGAACGTGAACTTATACCAGACATTTAGTAAGTAGGGAGCTTCATTCTCCTATATCACTCCGGGATGGGCTCTTTGCTCACACAGCTCTTGTGGAGGAGGAAACTCCAGGGAGTAGTGAATGCAGAGCTGGGTTTTGAAGGGTGAATAACTGATTAGGTAATAAAGAAAGGGGAGATGTTCTGTAAAGAGGGGCTACATTTGTGAAAAGAGTCTGAAATGCCATGAAGGACTGCAGATGGTCTAGAAGGGTGGAGAAGGAAGGCAGAGAATAATTCTTGGTGGATTTTGTATATCAGGATTTATGTATAAGGAACTAGGACAGAGCCATCAGAGATTTGATCATCTTTATGCTTTGGAAATTAAGCTGGCAATAATAATATGAGTGTGAACGGGAAATTGGAATAAGTTGCATCACTTATGAAAATATAGTACTATTTTTTTTTAGAAGATAAAGTCCCAAACTGGGGCTGAGGAAGAAGAGTGGCAAGGGAAGTAGGAATTCAAGGGACAGTGAGGCAAATAAAGATAAATAGAGCCATGGACTAAATATGGGGAGGTGATAGGTTTTAGCCACATAAATCTGTTGCATGGTGGTGGTTCAATATGGCCAGGAGACCATAAAAAGACATCTTATCAGTTTGCTTCCTCTGGTGTTACAAGCCCCAAAATAGTCTTCCTGTCTGTCTTTCCTGTATGTGCCAAAGATTTCCCAACCCCCAACCTGCACACACTAAACCACAGCAATAGTGCATCACTGTCATCTAACCAGACCCCTCCCAAGAATGGTAACCTTTATAAGTGACCTCCAATCCTTTGTTCAGCAAGAGAGCTCCCACATTCTCAGTGCATGTGTCTCTCCTGTGCCTGCATTAAAGGTCTTTCCATTCTTTGTCTTTCACTTCATTATTTCTGCTTCTTTAGATGGAGTCCCAAAATACTCAATTAGAAGTCACATGTTTCAGTTACTTTTCTCTTGTTGCTGAGACAAAATACCTGATGTCCAAAATTAGGGAAAGAAAGGTTTATTTCTTATAGTTCTTGGAGGTTTCAGTCCATACTCTGCTGGCTGCAAGGCAGAGTGACATGGCACAAAGACAGCTGTTCATGGCCGCCACAAACAGCAAAAAAAGAGAGCGACACCTTTCCGCTTTACACTGTATACTTATACTGCCTGCATCCCTGGGTGGGTGTAGCACTCACATCACCGATCCAAGCACTGGACAATGAACCAATCACAAATGCTAGATTCAGCCACATCCATAGCTGCATGAGAATTGAAGGAGGGGCATCTGACATATAAACCATAACAGCAGGAAGAAGAGGATGGTAAGGATGGTACTCAGTTCTCTGGCTTGGGAAATGGTGGGTCTTTGGATAACACAGGCAGTAGATAGTAATGTGCAGGTATGAAAGAATCAGAACAGACTGATCATAAAGCCTGGCCAATCATTTTACTAAATGATTTTACTGAAAGGTCATGTGTTTCCTATAAGAGATGGCAATTGTGATCATTTTCATCTTCAGAGAAGAATTTGTGGTATTACTTGATTAGTAGAATTAAGGCTCAGGAATTTGTTCAGTCTTTGTAAAATTACTGTTTAAAAAAGGAATGCCAATTCTTAAAATGTCAAAAATTTACAAAATATTATGCTTTAGTATTTATAGGGTGTCTTTCTCCAATCAACAACAGACATTTAATAATTTATTCAAGTCTTCAAGATGCTATCATATGCCTGATATTTTCTCATTCTTCAAATTTCAGCTGAGATTTAAATGGTCAAAAAGCCTTACCTGGACACCTTCCCTAAGTAGACCCTGTTATTACTACCAAGCAATGATGACCTGTTCATTCATACTATTTTATCACCTTAAACTTAAATACTGTCGTATTACATATTTTCTTTTTCTTCCAGCATGATTAAGCCATTGAAAGTAAAGACTGTGCCTGTTTTGTTATCAAGCCATAACCAGTGGCAGCACTGTGTCTGATGCACAATCATTATTCCATGGATATAGGTTAACAATTAGACAGGAGCCAAGATCCATGGTCTCAAAAGCTCTTTTCAGCCAGTATCACTTTTATGCTCCTACAGGTTGTTCATTTGAACCCTATATTCATTACTCAATAGTCACTGCTCAGATCTGGAAGTCCCTTGACCCTTACCCTTATTATCTGTTCCTTCTTCTGGAAGTTTTTGGAATTTTCCACAACCCAGAACATAAAGATTAATTTTTGACTCAACAGATTCAAGCTCTGGTGCTAAGACCTGTATTTACTCAGGTTAGTGTCTGTACTGTAAATGTTCATATATAGTTTAACTGTCACCCATGATTAAACTTCCAAATTCATAGTCTATATTATACTATATAATACATGGAACAAGTTATTTTCACATTAGAGTGTCAGATGTGTTAAGTAGGTTGATGGGTCTGTGTGTATGCATTTGTGTTTAAGTCAGAAGATAGAAAGGTTCAAGGCAAAGGAGGATTGTAAAACAATTGCCTTTATTTTCTTTTGAATGAAAAGCATGTTTTATTGCTTCTAAAAAAAGATAAGACCTTTACTGAAATAACTCAAACCTCAACTGTGTTGATATTGCATTATATTCTTAAGTGGAGAGAGACCATGAATAAGTCTTCTTTGAAAGCTGGTTTAATTGACTGGATACCAAATGGGCAGAGTAGATTCTTAATCAGGATACATTTTATTTGCTTAAAATGAATGTTATTGCAGTTACTACCTATTTATCAATAGAGTGGTCATTTATAGCTGTAAGTGGCTGACCTTTACAGATTGTGTTACTGAAATAATGAAGTCTGATGGGTTACTGTTAACATTTGCTAGAGGTTTTTGTATTATAGATGTCAGGCTGGAGTGAAGTAGAGCTACTTACTTAGATAGGTTTATCACAGGAAGAAGGTGAGGAAGAACGTAATGAAAAGCAAAGGAAACTTCATGAAAAATAAATAGCTGTCAGGCACAGATGAAATTTAATTCAGATATATATATACATATATATATCTTTAAACCACCATTCTGAAAATTTTGATTACTTAAAATTAGACTTATTGAATATTTTTGTTTTAGGCAGGAATGCAAAGCTAAGTGGGAGGCTTAAAGTTTATCCTTTTAAAGGTTCTTGGTTATTTCATAATAACTAGTAGGATACTGAACAGAAGTGATAAATTGAAAGAAACCACATTTAAAGGGTTTAATAGAGTATAAAATTTAGAAGTAAAATAAAAGAATGAATAAGATGAAATATTACTATGCATTGGTATTTCTGAGATGTGGAAGCCCAAGGTGAGATATAAAGCATGTAAATTATTTCTTTTTTCTTTAAGAATTCATCAGTCAGCAGTGTTCTTCTTGAAGACCTTTAGATTGAAAAATTTTTCCTTCATTTACTTTCCATCATCTTTAAACACATGACCCAACAACAAGAAACACTAACCCAACTTCTTTTGGTTTTTTGGGCAAAGTCAGCTGTGGGCAAAGAGGTAAACTGTGACATCATTTGGGAGACATTAGTCTGGTTCTACCTCAGATTACCCCAAGTTCATGAAAATTTCCCATCACAGATTCATTTCTTTGAGTCTCCTGAGCATTTTTATCTTCATAGCTTTTCTGTTAAAAACTGCACACATTTCTGAAGAGGCAGTAATTTATAAACCATTAGCTCTTATCAAATAGAACTTTAGCCTAAAGGGAAGTCCTGTAGGGAATGAACCATGTGGAGTAGATTGTTTCGGGAGAAATTAGTGTCTGGAAAAGGAAAAATAGCAATCATAGAAGTTGAAAGAAATAGTTTTTGCCAGTCTTACTATTCACAAGAAGCAAGCCCATCTTTGGCTTAGCTGATCTCTACAGCCCAAAGTTTATAGATTTCTAATTTCCCCAACTGCAGTCAGGTGAGTATTTTCATGTTTCTATATTGCAAATGAGTCAAGGATCTTGCTAATTTCCAACATACAAAATTAGCTGTGTACCTCAAAATGACTTCTGTCTAAGCATGCAAAATACAGCACCAAATGGGAATAAACTTTGCTAGATCTGATGTTATCATTAAACAAGCTACAGTATCTTCTGTAAGAATACTTAACCTCAGCAATAATACACAACATATAAGAAATGCACGTGCAGTTTCAAACCACTCAGTTTAAGCATACTATGCATGAGAGACTTATGCAAGTTACTTTTTAAAAAATGTATTTCTGCCTATCACTTTATCCAAACAAGTCTTCCTTTGTGGTAGGTATCACTATTGCTATGTACAAAGATAAGCACCAGGTAAGATACAGACCTGTTTTGTGCAAATGAATACATTAGGGACTCTATATTTTACTACCAAGTTTAATGAAATACTATCAAGTGCAAAATTAGTCAGTGGCAAAATACTGTATAATCTATTGGGGATACATGAAAAATGGCTTTGAGGAGCACACCTTGCTTCCCCCCATGAGGAATCTCTAAAACAGAAAAATAAAAATTGGCTGGTGATCTTCGCTTGGGAAAAAGTGATCAGTAGTGGCTTGCATTAAATGAACTGTTTATGAACCAGCTTATAATTTATGTCACTTAACTTTAGAAGTGTCTTCTTAGTTGGCAATAAAGATGACCAGTTGTGAAATATATAACTGTTCTCAACTTGGAGACCAGCTTAAAGGAAAAATAGAAAGTAAAAAAAGGGATGAACAGGGCTAGAAATCAAATTTCAACTTTGAAATAAGAGAAGGCCTGCTAATTGGGGAAAGTCCCAATTACCTTAAAGGAGGAAAATAGGGGCTCAGTGTAGTCAAGTTAGGAAAGAAAAACAGGTGTCTAAGCATTGAAGCCTAGTTAATTTCTTTCGAAGTCAGCCTAAGGTCAATGGGAACCACTGAGAAGGTACAAAACCATCTTTATTTATATAGCTCACATTTATGAAGTCTACTGAATACCTAGAATAATGAGTGATATGTTTATTCAAACATTTAATTATTCAGCTATAAATTAGTTGAGCACTAAAGTCTTGGAACTGTTCTGATCACTTGATTAATATTGTTAGTGGCATTTTATAAGTGAATTAAATATACAGAGAGAATATGGATCACAGCTATCTGGTCTTTGCGTGAATGATGTTGCGATTCTTTTTTTAAATCAGAATTTTATCATGTGTTGAAATCAACTTTTTAAATAAAATGATATGGGGTTTTCTTAAACTACAATTGAGGTCAGCAATAGCATAGCTTTGTTACATGCACATTTTCAGTAACACAATAAATGAGGTCAAACTATATATCAAGGCAAGAGAGACAAGGAAAACTAAGTTCTTTGTTTCACATAATAGAATTCTACCCGAATGGTGCTATTTCAGGACATGTAAAATATATCTGTACTACTTATAAAATGGCATTTACTCTGCATGTAGCATAAATAAATTATTAGAGAAAATATTACAATGTTTAGGTTGTTTTCAGGCCCTTGACAGTCATGTCAAGTGTTAAATGTTTCAATTTAGTCCTCACAGAAGATACCCAAAAGAGCTTCCATCCACTGATTTTTCTCTTTGAGGTAAACCTAGTTACAATTTGTATTTGACAGTAAAATTTCTCAAACAAATCTGAAATTATTTAACCTGAAATTTGGGCTTTAATTTAGACTGTTTCTCAATGATTAACCAAGTGAGGTGATTTTATAAATGATTACACAAAACTTTGAATTAATGTATTTCTAGTGAAACCTGTAAGGGCAAATCCAAATGAAAAACAAGAGGCTTATTTTTCCCTTTTAAAAATAAGGCAAGAGACTTAGAACACTTTCTTCTATGAACTTCTGAATTGTTTCTCTAGCTTTTGAGATATAAGTTTTTAAAAAGCCCATTGCAGACCTTAATTCCTCAGTGTCTTTTCTAAGGACCAAGGAGTCACTTCTTTGAAGTGTAGCCATCAAGTATCTCAATCTCCCAATTTCAGTGGAAGGGAAGGAGCCTTACTTCTAAGGAATGACTCCTTTCAAGTTGAAAAACTGCCCCCTGTCATTAAGATGACAGAAATTTGTTTTTCCTTTGTATGAAGCCAATTCCCTAATGCAGACGATCACCTCAATTATCAGGTAAATTTCAGATGAACTATGTGTGACAAATGTTGCTGTCATGTCCCCTTACTTGAGGACTGACTAGTTGTTCTCCAGAATGCATATGTTATGGGTTGCATATGCTTGGCTCTATTTCTTTCCATCTTTATGATGTCTTAGTAAATTGCCTGTGGCTAACCAGGTTATATTCAATAAAAAAGATTTTTTTTCCCTCTGCATCTTGGTGCAGGGATTTTCTAGGTTAGGAAGTAGTTTTGTTTTTAAATCTCTCAATATGACCTCATACTGATTATATAGATGGATTTCACATGCACTTGAAATAGTCCCTGAGCAAATGTGAACCTTTAGTTTTACTGCCTATAGATTATCTATCAGAATTATTAAACCCAATTCTCCTGCTTCCAAATCTTACCAAGATAAGCTTGAATATACTCTACCGCCCTGCTATAGTCTCTAACTTTAATTTGAATATAAAGGATTAATTTTATGGTATTTCAAAGATGGATTGTTGTAAGGTTCAAATAGCCAGCACCTGTGACCTATCAGAAACTGCAGAGGGAAGAGAAGAAAGGCCCAGCTGCTAGGGATTCATGGTCAGTGAGTGTATGGCAGAAAATAAAATATTTCATGAGCTCAAGAGGCAGGATAAGATTAAGCAATGGCTCAAAGATCATCAAGAGAAAGGAAGCATAGAAAAATATTAAGCTTAAATTCTACTGACAGACTATGACTAAAAAACAATCCCAGCTCTCCAGATTGCAATCACATCAAAGCCACCCCCTCTTGACCTGGACCGTAAACTGAGTGGCATTGTCCGGTGACACTTTCTGCAATGATAGATGTCTTCCCCATCTGCACTGGGCACTGCATGGGCTACCAGCCAAATGTGACTACTAACCGCTGAAATGGTAGGTGGTGAAACTTAAGAATGCTTAATTTTACTTTTAACCAAATTAAAATTAAATTTAAAGAGCAATATCTAGAGCTAGAGTCTAGTCCACTGGACAAGACAGGACTATTATGATTCAAGGAAGATAATGTTTCTGAATCTTTTATTTAGAAAAAATGTTAAAATGCCAATTTTGAGGGGAATGTCTCATGTGTGGGATGTTAACCAGCTCTTAATTGCAGACTGGAGAATGGGCTGGGTAGAGACTGGTACTGAAGTGCTCCTAAAAGTTTTTAGTGGTGATGGGAACACTGGATGTTTAGGATGAGGTAAGCTTTTCTGTGCTCTCTCCCATAATCTCATGAGACCTTTTTACAGTTTTCCTTACACACATTTCATTATTTTCAAGCTCTACTATCTTTATCTTGCCTATATCCTGGGAACCCTAAGAGGATTCATTTGTGAGTTTTATAAACTGCTTTGTAGATTAAAATTCTATATAAAATGTCTCTTACTAACAGCAGCTCTGACTTACAGAGATTAGAGTTCTGACAGTTTCTTTTAATAGAGTTTGGAGCAATGAATCCACATTTTTAACCCCAAAAGCAGGCGCATGCAGATACAGCTAGATCAGAGCATCTGCTGCTTGATACTCTTCCCTATAGAGATAACGTTCTGCAGCCCCAGCCTGGCCTTACAGTTATGCCCTTCTCTGCCTGCATCTGTTTTCAACCTAGGGTCTTTGTACCTGAAAAGAGCTAAGCCAAACCTCATGTGAGGGCTATGCCATCTGCTTAAACTCGAGGGTGTGATAAGAGTTATATAGGAGCTAGTATAATGGATCTGAAGTCAGAAGAGCTGGCTTTGAGTCCCAGTCTGTTAGAAACTCATGACTACTTACTCCTTTTGAGACTTAGAGTCTCAAAATATTTTATTGAGTGATAATTATAGGCTAGCAATAAGGACCAGAGGTTGATCAGTAAACTAGATTAGAACTTTGACCGTCATTGTAATTTACATTTCCAGTGGGGGAGGAATGAAAATAGTACTTAATAAATGTATTTTATTACATATTAGAAGATACTAAGTTAAACCCAAAAAATAAAACTGCAAAGTGGATGGGTAATAAGTGGAAGAGAATATAATTTATGTGAGGGAATCAGATCTAGCTGATTTTCTCTGATCTAGCTGATGTAGACCTTACTTGAGAAATACACATTTGGGCAAATGTTTGAAGGAAATGGTGTAAGTACCCATCTGGAGGCAGCATTCCAAGCAATGCAGGTTTGCTCCAGAAGCAGGACAGAAGAACCTGAAAATAAAACCTGGTTGATGACTCTCAACTCAAGATAATAACACCTAACCTTGAAATGCCTTCTGTTTGGCAGGCACCAAATAGTAAGCTCCCAAATTTGATGGTGACTGGACTTCATCTTGGGAAGTGAAGTTTAGCCCTCATACCTTGACAAATCATCAGTCTTAAGAAAGGACCGTTTTCAACTGGAATCTGTCTTATCCCACTTATGTTGAATTTACCTGAAAAGTATGAAATAGCTTGGTATATATGTGTATGAAATGTAGTATAAAACTGTTAGAAACCAGTTCTCCATGAGACTTTGAGCTGCTGTCTTCCAGAATCTTTTCAAAGGTGTTTGAATAGTGAATAATCTTGGAAGGCAGAGATAATGTCTTCACTTGGAGCAGAGGGTGGGTTTGCTTAACTGCTGACTATAAAAGATATAGTTCCATTTAGCTCAGTCAGGTTGCTTTCCTGTAATGTAAACCACTTGTATTAGTCATTTGACCCTCTTTGCATCACCCTGTGGGAAACGCGACTCAGGGAACCAGAGTGAGGAAGTGATAATACTTTAGCTATTTTACTGGTTTTTTTCTTCTGCCAGGATCCATGACATGGTGTCAAGCTAACTTGTTAGCTTGCAAGTAGAATATGATCTAAGATATGCCCTTCAGCTGTAACATTTATTTGAGTCAGAGATTTTCCTAGGAAAATAAAGAAATTTAAGAATGTATAACAAACCTCGCAGGCACCAGTTACATAAATTAACTTTTCTCCTGATTAAAGTACAAAATACTCAGATTATGAAATAGAAAATAAAAATGATGGTTCATTAATTTTCTTAACACTGCTGCAAAGAGATAGTCAATTCTTAAGGAGTAGTTTTCTTTAGGCATCTGGAAACCTAGATAATTTTATGAAATTAATAGGCCATTATTGGAAGTTCTGTTTCCTTTTTCAGGCATTCTTATCCTCCATATTTCTAAAGTTATGGGGACCTCTTCTCCTTAGAGAGGTCAGACTACCGGAAGCGCATAACATTTGAATAATATGAAAGCTTAACATCCTTGATAGGCAAAGCTGCCAGAGCTGGATTGTACTCAAACTGAGTGGGACGACTGAAGGCTGCTGTAGGGGCAGAAATGAAGACTGAAATGAAATGGAAAGCCAAGCTGAGAAGTTGGTACTGGGATTTAACATTGTACAAGGTCGCTAAGGGTAAAAGCACTGCCAGGAACAAATAAAGCTCTTGCAAAGACCACAGTTGGGAAGAGTCAGCCATATGACTGAAAGCAAACGCCAGCTCGGGGAATCACATACTGCTTAACATTTCCCCAAAATATCATTGCTAACTTTATTAAAGACTAGGAAATTAGTCCCTAGAAATGTATAGTTAGTGTTCCTAGATCGCTGAAATTACACTGGGGAAGATATTTGAAATTCTCCATGTTTAACTGAGTTCCTAATTTATCCTACATACAGCAACAAGCACTTCCCTGAGGAAGTCTGAGGTGCAGGTATTCATCCCTGATGCATGCAAATGTATGCTATAAATCATATCCACATCTACCAGGTACTGAAATACTGTCTTTTCTAAATATGAGACAAAAAGTATTTAATTCTGTTCTTGTCACATAAAAAGTTCAGTATTTATTAAAATATTGAGAAATTGCAGAAAAATAACTTTTTGCAAATTTTTACTTTTCACTTTCTAGATATATTATTGTTCATATAACCCAGCAACAATATTTTCATGGTGATGAAGTAGCTCTGAAAGATTTAAAGAGAGTAAAGAAGCAAAATTAGATTACTGGAACATAGATTGATCGAAGTGCATACGATACCAAAAGCACAAGCAAAAGAAAAGTAAATTTGACTTCATTATGATTAAAAACTTTTGTACATCAAAGCATGTTACCATCAAAGTGAAAAGACATTATGTAGAATGATGGAAAAATCTGCCAACTATATATTTGACAAAGATTTAATATTTAGGTGATATAAAGTTCAACAACAAAAAGACAAAACAAAATATCTTTGCAATGGGAAGGGCACTGAGAAATGGAGGGAGAGGGAGAGGAGGGGAAGGGGACTTGAAAAGAATTAGGATGTGTTATGTACATGTGCCAACTCTGCACATTGAATATAATCATCATGTATTACAAACACGTACTGATAAAAATAAAAATTAGGAAAAGATAAAACAACCCCAATTAAAAATGGGAGGAATGACATTTCTTCAAAGATACACAAATGGTGAATGAACACATGAAATGATACCAAGCATCATTAGTTATGGGGGAAACACAGATTAGTAACACAAGATACTTCACATGGACTACAATGCGTATTTTTGTTTTTAAAAGGGAAAAATAATTGTTCCTGAGGATTTGGAGAAACTGGAACCCTTGTACCCCCACTGTTAGTGGGGATATAAACTAGTATGAGTGCTACAGAAAATAGTTGGGCATTTCTTCAAAAACTTGAAGCTGGAATCAACATGTGACTCATCAATTTCACTCCTCAAAGAATTGACAACACACCCAGTTTTGTATGCTAATAATGCTCATTGCAACATTATTCACAAGAGTCAAAGGATGGAGACAACTCCCGTGTCTGCAAACAGACAAATTAATAAACACAGTGTGGTAATTCTTGGGATACGATATTTTTCAGCTATAAAAAGGACTGAGATCTAGGTATGTGTGTAATGTAGATGAATCTTGAAAACAGCATAAGTGAAATAAATCAGATAAAAATAGGGTAAATATTCTAGCATTTCAATTATGTGAACTATTTTGAGTGAACAAGCTAATAAAGTAGGTTAGAGATTAACTAGGACTTGGGGTAGGAGGGAATAAAAAATCATCACTTAATGGTTACAGAGCTTTTGTTTGGCAGAAAAAGTTTAGAAATAGTGATAATAGCACAAGTTCATGAATATAATTAACTTTACTGAAATACATATTTGGGAGTGGTTAAAGTGGCAAATTCTATGATATATGTTTCACTATAAAATTTTTAAAAAATTATTTGTAATTTTTTTAAAACATGGAAATTCCAAATTGATAAATCTTTTAAATATATCTGAGATAATTATAAGCTAGTGAAACTAAAGATACAGATACAACTCACTCTAAGGATAGAATAAAGTAGATCAAATGCCAAATTACTGTTTTGTGTGTAATACTTTTATTTGTTTTTAAAAGTTAAACTGGAAACAGAAAACTAGTTAATAAATTATGATATATCAAAGTAAGAAAATAATGTATAGACATTAAATCATTATAAAGTCCATGTAGAAAAGTAGAAATATGTTAACAGTACACAGTTATGTAAAAAATCAAAATACAGACCAGCACATATTATTGCAACTTTTTAAAATTATATATGAAAGACAAAATACTGTATAGTATAAAAATGGAAATAGCTGTGCTAGGCTTAAAATATTTCTGCAGTTGTGGTATTCATTTGTAAAAAGGAAAAATGAAAGACAAATTGTTTGGGGGCTGGGGATTTAGCTCAGTGGCATAAGCGTCTGCCTTGTGAGTGTGCAGTCGTGAGTTTGATCCCCGGTACCATTAAAAAAAAAAAAAGAAAGAAAAATTGTTTGGCCAGATACCTTGTATCTTAATTGATAATTACCTAATGTTCAAAATAAATAACTGAGGTTTCAAGATGAGTTCCCTTTATCCTGGAATTGTATCAGTTATATGGAATTTTAGCCTGCAGAATCATCTTAATCAGGCTAAAATTAGGGGCAGTAAAACTAATGGTTTGAAGAAGTTATGTTATAGAAATTCCTTGTTTTGTTTGCACTCTTGCTAAGAGTTTAAGATTCACCTTATATAATTGAAATTATAGAGTTGAAAATTAACTTAGAAATTTTGTGGTCCAAGTTCTTCTTTTACAAGTGGACAAACTAAGGTGTACAGTTTACATGCTGACAAAAGCCAGACAGTAGCTCAAGTTTCCTAATTCTTACTACTCTTCTTATACAACATTGTATGCCAGTACGATCTGCCATCTTCAAATTTGGCAATATTGTATATTATAGACACGTATAGGTGAGCTTGGTGTTGAAGACCCCATACTCTGGCTTATTGTTATTTATTTGTTTTTGTTGCTATAAATTTGTTCTAAATTAACCAGAGTAAGTCCATCATCCCTTCTCACATTTTAAGAATTGTTTCAGCTTATGAATTATTGGACTTTGGCATATGGTAGAAGCTTAATGTGGAACCATAAGTGCAAACTGATTCCGATTTGTTATTTCTTCCTTGTGAAAATCCATTCTAAACTCAAAGTATATATGTCAGTTCTGACTTAAAAGACACAAAGGTAAACCAATCTGAAAATTTTGCCTCCACTGTGATTGCTGTAAATGCAATTCTACTTGAAGGAGGGGGCTGGCTTAAAACAGAAACCTTGTGGTCTGTTTTTACTCTCTGGGACTAATTCCACTGTTGATCACCTATTTAAGCTCCTGAGCCACTGGCCAAGTTGCAAAATAATCAATTTTTTGCTCTGCATTAAACTATTACAGAAACCAAACCAAGCAAGCCATTCTTAAACTATTTAGTGTTGCTTTTTTAATAGGGTTTATGATTTAGTTTATTCAGCCAAAATCCAATGCTAATAAATAAATAATTTAAATAAATAATGTGGTAGTAAACTGTCTAGATAGGCAGAGACAAGAGTTTCAGGTAACACCTCATTTATTGCTCAGATCAGTAAGATGTTTCAGGTCCTTCCTGTATTTTGACATCTAACTAATTCTAAGATTGGCTCTGAAGGTCATAAGGAGACCTAGAGTAGAATGCCTTGCTAACAGAACAAAAGCATCTTTGTTCAGAGATTGCTGACAAGTTTTCCTGCTGAAATCCAACAGCAGAAATGGAAATATACTGCTAAAAAGGATTATCAAAATGTAATTTAATTTCAGACAAATCCCATGTAAGACGTATGATTTTCAAAACTGTTTCAAAACAGCACCAGAGAAATTACTTTAGTTATATCTTTTAGTTTTTCTCTTACATTCTGGTAATATGTTATTATGGGCCACTGATATCTTTAAAATATCATCATGTTCTTATGAAAGAAGGTACCTTTTAACTTTCTTACTAACTTGCACTGAAAATTGCTCCTGAATGTAGTTTTTAAATTAAAGGTAACATGGCAGGAAATTGTAAAGAATCATGGCCAATGCATCTGCTTGAAGACATCAGGATTGACTCATTAGTGGCCAGCTTTAGCATTTATTAAGTGTCTACTGTGCTGGAGGAGAGCAACTCAAAGGCAGTGAGGTGCACCCTTGCCCATGAAAGCTTAAAAAAATCTCGTATATCCTACTGCATGATTTATGAGACTAGTTTGCACACTGTAAATAGAAATACTCAGATACTCAACACTATATATATATATATATATATATATATATATATATTTATATGACACACAAAAAAGCCTGTGATTGCCAGGCGTGGTGGCACTGCCTGTAATTCCAGCACTTGGGAGGCTCAGGCAGGAAGATTGCCATGGTTTGAGTCCAGCTTGGGCTACATAAACAAATTCAATGTTAGTCTACACTACACAGCAAGATTCTTCCTGCAATTTTAAAAAAGTGTACAGATTGTGTAATTCATCAGTAGACTGTGGGTTCTGGGAGGAGAAACAAGAAGCCAATTTACCCTTCCCATGAGCTAATGGAGGTCTCAGAAGGAGAAACATGAAAATTTGCATAAATTTTTGACTCCTAATTTAGGCAGTTCTATTCAGACCTTGGGCTTCTCTGTTCCTACCAAATCAGCTCTGGGAATCAGTTCAAGATTATGTATTTGCCAGTAACTTGTATATCCTTCCATTGCTTCCTAACAGAAGTCATCCTTGACAGACAAAGGTGGTTCTCATGCAAAGGTAAGAGCCTCTTCTTAGGAGACATTATTTAGAATGTATGTTCCTTTCAGACTTGTCTGAGACTGGCTAAAATGGATGCCTAGAAATATTTAACTTTCATAGTTTGGTCATATTCTTTCAATGAGACTTTCATTCAGGTTTTTAAGCATCCTTATAAGTGGTTTGTTCAAACATGATAATGAAAATGTTTGAAAATAGACAAGTGATCTAGTACAGGCCAAAGCAGTTCACTGAGAAAAGAGCTAAAGGTGTGGAGTTTTGAAGGCCATCACTAGAATCTAAAAGTTCTAATTCCCTTGGGAAAATTCCCTACTAACACTGTCCCTGTCCTGTGATTGCTTTCAGTTTCAGGAGAAATGTAAACAGTCAAAGATGGAACCTCATTAATATGATGAAAATATTTCATGGGTGAATTAATAAGGTTCTTTCCCTGCTGAGTTTAAAGCACCAAGCTACTGAAAAGACAAAAAGTGCCACTGAAGTGCCAGCTTTTTCCTGGCCCTTGAATTGTGACATTCTCAAGGTACATGGCTTTCATTCTTGGCTTCTGCTATGACCAGCTTTGCCAAAGCCAGCTCCATGGAAACAGATATTTAATCTGTGAAAACACTGGAAAAGCCACTACTGAGATGTTCCTGCAAACTCTCATTTGTTGCACTTTTCTAAGGAGGGTCCCCTATGTCTCAAGGGAGCAAGCACTCATCCTACTTTAAAAATGGTTATTTATCAGAGTAAAACCACCAGAGCTTCTCAGAAAACTATCTTTCTTCCCACCTTTTATCTCTGTCCTTTCCTTCCTTTAATAGCTGTATAGGTTTGATACATGCTTTAAAAGAAAGATGCTGTCTTTGAGTACAACTAGGAAGCATGTCTGTTTAAACAGTGATGGGGAACAGGGCTGGGATCTGCCTCACTGGCATCCAATATATCGTCATGATTACATACACACTCCAGCATTCAGATGCTTGAGTAGAATGGTTGGTGGACAGGTGTGGAAATGTGTGGGAGAGTTGAGTAGGAACCTCTCTCATTTTTAAGTAAAAAAATCCATAAGTGTGTAGTATCTGGCCTACCATAGGAGTTTCCCAGGGATTCAGAAACTTGTGCCTAAGATGAAAGTTAAGTAGACATAAAAGCAGTCTTCAAGCACTGCCAATAACAGGATCATCTCACTTTATTTCAGACAGTCTTGAATATTTTCAGATGAAACAAATTTTAATAACTGTGTTTACCAAAGATAGATGGGTTAATTGAATTATTACAAAGATAAAGGTTATGCTTAAGTAGATAAATTTTTGATCTCTATATCAATGAGGAGGTCTCCAAAGGTTCTATTTGACATGTATAGCTAAGGTGGGAATTAACTTTGGAAGGCAATTACCTGGGAATGTGGTCTATAAATATGGTCATTCATATAAAATTTTATAGTAGTTTACTTGGGAGTTCAAGAAAAAGTAGTAATAGGAAAAGGAGTTATGAATCCATTCCATTGAAAATAGGAAAATGTAAAAGACAAATTAATTATATTTTAAAAGACTTAAAAAACTATGAGAACAGGAGTAATTGTTATGCTAAAGATTTTTAATGGCATGTTCCAATGTAATTAGGCAAAATATTTTTCTCCGCAGCTCACCACAGCCCATGGTCCCAAATCCTTATATCAGACATAATTTTAAAATATGAGAAAAGCCCATTGGATGATTAACTTATTTCAAAGACACCACTTTAAGTGCCAGTGTAATTCACATTTCTTTAAATCCCTATGTTGAAAACAAATGCCTCTGTAGACCCATAAACTAGAACCCAGCATTCAATAGGTCAGAAAAGTGAAAATTTTGAAATGAAAACCAGGAAAGCTTATTATAATATGGTCTGAACTCTTCCCAGAAGTGCCTTTCCAGGAGAAAGATTCAGAAAATGTTTTTGGTAAAAAAAAATACATCACCTTGTTTATATACAGTCTCAATGCCTCTCTAAAAATCATCAAGAAAACTCAAACCTGCAGCATAACCAGTGTGAGCAAGTGGCAGTCTTGGAACTGTAAAGTATGTTGTAACAGAAAAAGATGAGACTGACAAATACAAAGTCTTCAGCATTTGTTCAGTACCATCCAGGGTAAAGGTGTTTTGATTTTAGCCAACTGATTATCTAATTACAAACATCCTTAGAGTAGAAAAGGGCACGTCATAAGCATTTTTTTGTAACAGAGTTACAAAAAATATCACTTCGAAACATCTAAGTTCACCCATTTCAATCCTTTGTTATCAAGCCCTAAGATAAAGTTTTTCTCCTTTCATGGGAATTTCTGTGCCATTCTCCCATCCAGTGCTAAAACTCTGCCCATATTTGAAGATTCTATTTTCATACAACCTTCCTTAACCCCAACTTTGCCAGAGTGCTCTATATTTTTACAATACTGGCAAATTCTGCTTTGTGCCTCAGCTAGTAGTTTCTCCACTACATTGCAAACTATTTGATTCATTAAAAAAAAAAAAAGCAATTCAGGAGAACATGTCTCCATCCTGCTATATATTTTTATGTGCAGTCCTCACAGTGTGGATGCTCACTAACTGCCTCGCTCTCTCACATGGCTTGTTTACAGGATTTTCCTACTAGGAAGGAGTTATCTCACAGGGTGAATGGACCCAGAAAAACAGCTATTACCTGCATTTTCTTTTATTTATTATTATTATTATTATTATTATTATTATTATTATTATTTAGTGGTACTGGGGATTGAATTTGGGGCCTTATGTGTGCTAAGCAAGCATTCTACCACTGAGCTACATCCTACCTAAATTTTAAATCAATGACTTTATTGGAACTTGATTCATCTAATTCAGTTATCCACAATGTAAACACTCTTAAAGTAAAAAATAGTAAGTGAACTTGCAAAGTTGATGCTTAGACTGTGGAATATGGACGTTCTACTAATGATTATGATAAGATCCTGCCCAAGAGATTCAAGAGGCTTCTAAGAGATATGCTGTGCTCCTTGTTAAATGATTTCTTTCTTTAAGCATCTAAAGATAAAACACATCTCCCTGAGATCGTACCTGGAATATGACATAGGAGAGTTCAGCCTGAAAGAGAAGGATTTTTGAATGCTTTCTAAAAAAACATGTTTAAAATCTCAAACTAAAGCTTACCAACTGGTGGGAAAAACAGAACAAGATAACCAAACACAAAGATCTTTCTTACACGCTATACTAATTAGTCATTTATAATAATTACAACATTGCTAATATTAAATAGAAAATAAAGGCAGTTTATTTTCATATAAATGTTAGTTGCATTTATTTAAAGTATGGGGAAACAAATGAAAAATAGCTTTTGAAAATGAGAGCCCAAGGAAATAAAATTTCTTTTAAGGGTGCTTTCAGTGTAAGACTCCAGAAATCAATATTCATATGTATGCACAGGTATTTTCTGTTGTATTCAGTGAGAGCAAGATGAGGCACAGCTTCTGGTTTGTTTTGTTTTCTATTACTTGCTCCCCAATCCTTGTGACCTACTGGGAGAATAAGCAAGATCACTGTAACACAGTAAAATGGTGGAAAGATATCTACATGGAAGAATTATGGGGGAGTCAAAGCACAGAAAATTTCTAATCCTCAGGAAAAGGAGATGTGAAAAAGGCTTCCTAGAGGAGGTAGAACCAAAACGAAAGAAGTTAGCCAGGTAATGAGCCATGAAGTCTTTGCAAACACAGATTAAAAAATGGATATGTGAGAGTGAAATGACATTGTAGCTGGAGAATAAAGGCTGAGACTAAGTATGGTAGGAGATGTCATCAAAGTGTGGACAGGAATCATAATTATGGGGGTCAGGTTTCTTTCACTCAAGTATCTGTATTCTTCTGGCAACAGAGAGGCATGCAAGAGTTTCAGGCAGGGGAGATTTCAATACCCTGAATTTTGCATGGCTGATTTCAGTGGCAAGGAGGAGAATGAAAGTGACAACCTTGTGGTTGGGAACTATTTGCAACAGAAAAGGAAATAGATACTGAAGGTCAACTGAAAAGATTTGCTTAGCAAACTGAGCAGGAAAAACAAAAAAACTAGCCATGTATTTGAATGTGCAGGTGAGGAAGAGGGGGCATGTGTGGAATATCTAGTGACTGAGGAGATATTACTGAGACCAGTGAGACTTTTGAGGATATTACTGAAACTGAGACTTTTGAAGGAAAGCTGGTGGACAATGAGTGCAATTTTTGATCTAGTCAGAGTGAACTTCCTGTGTCCAAGGTCCAGAGTCTGAAGCCCTGGGGCACCTGTGAGCCACCGTACATATTAAGCAATTCAACAGTGTTCTGCTAATATTGAAGGGAAATGGAGAAGGAATGGGGAGGACTTAGCAAAAGCAAATATATATGAAAAGTGAGAATCTAGAAAATAGTCACCTGATGGATTCTGCCACTTAGGAAAGAAAAGAAAAAGGAGCCCACAAAAGCCACAGTCAATCTGGAAGCAGGGAGAGGCTGAGGAAGGAGACATTTGAGGAGAAGTCAACCTATGAAAGTGGACAAGGGCTTTGAATAAGAAATATATCTATATAAATAGATAATTTTTGTGTACCTGTGTGGATCACGATAATAACTGAGCATAGGTCTACACTAACTTCTACAATCCCATTTAGTGATTAAAAATTAAAAAACATTAATAATAGCAAATCATAACCCTTGAAAAAATTTGATTTTATTGGTCTTTCAAAAGTAACAGTCATGATTGTTATTTCAAATATGTCTGGAAAAGAAGTAGTAGATGACCTCTGGTTTGAGGAGAAACAAGATTTAAAGAAATATATGTATATATTTCTTTAAATATATATAAATATATATATATATATATATATATATATATATATATATATATACAACAGTTAGCAGAGTTTTGAGGGAAAGGCTTGAAATACAAACAGAGTCAAAGGATAAACAAATAGAATGGGACCCAGGGTCATCCTGGGAGGGCGGAAACCCCAGGGCTTTTCCTGGGTGATACTCCCTTCCTGCTTACACTCTGCACTGTGGGAAACTGCAGGGCTCAAGGTCACCACAGTGACAAGGCCCTGGGTCCTGGAGACAGTGAGGACCCAGGGTCACTTTGCTGTGTAACCTCTAAGGTCCTGAGCTGTTGACTCTTTGACATTGAAAATATATTCATGCATTAAGTGAATTTATTATTTTTATGTGTCTCATTAATAGCTAAATAATTCACCAAGAAGTTACCAATGAAGCTCAATACTAAAAAATAACAACTTCCTTATGGAAGCTTTACAATTTTAAAGAGGTAAAAATGTTAAAGTTGCTTTAAAATTAATTTTAAAGGGTGAAAATATAAAATTATTCATACTTAAATGGATGATGTGATAGTTGATATATTATGTAATGCTTAAATATAGTTAAACACGTCTATCTCCTCAAAAATTTACCATTTTTTTAGAGTGAAAACATTAAAAATTCCTTTCTTCTAGGTCAAAAAAATATACAGGATATTATGATTTTCTTTAGCCATCCACTGGGTAACAGCACACTGGAACTTCTTACTCCTGTCTGACTATAATTTAGTGCTTGTTCACTAACTCCTGAACATTTTCTCCTTCAAGCTCTCTAGCTTCTGGTAATTATCACTCCACTTTCAACATCTATGAGACCAATTTTTAAAAACTATTCTACATGAGAATGAGTTTGCATAATATTTCCTTTTATACTTATTTCACTTAACATAATGTCCTCTAGTTCCATCTATGTAGCTGCAAATGAAAGGTTTTCCTTCATTCTTATGGCTGAATAATATTCCAGTTTGTATATGTAACATATTTTCTTTACCCATTCATAGGCTGATGAAAAAGAATTGACTCCTGACATCCATTTTTTTCTCCAATTTGTGAGTTAACTCCCCACAAGAGCCTACCTTTCATCTTCTCCTATTCACACCAGAGAGTACTGTCCTTCTCTGACTGCCTTTCCTTTTTACTGCTCTTGTCAGCTCACTAATGCTGTTCCCTAATTTCCAAAGTTCAAAAGATTTTGTGCTCAGATCTTTCTCAGTATACATCCATAAGAAATGAAATTAGTATGCTAAAGAGACATCTGCACTCTCATGTTCACTGCAACACTATTTACAATAACTAAGAAATTGAAACAACCTAAATACAGTAATAAGAAAAAAGTAAGAACCTTATGGAAGAGTTCAAATGTGACAAAAACTTACACACACTTATTATGTGACAGACATTATGTTACCTACTTAATTCCTAAAATAACTTCATAACATAGGTATTAATATATTCATTTTATTTAGGATTCCAAGACACAGAAAGGTTAAATAACTTGCTCAAGATTATAAAGCTTGTAAGGGGTAGAGCCAGGATGCAAATTCAGGCAGACTGGCTTTAAATGTTTTGCTTAAAATCACCGAGCACTACAATAAAACATGAGCAGTCAACTCTAGAAAAGAAAATATGTGTGCCCATAAACTTAAAAAGATGCTAAAAATTGTATATAAATTAAATATAAATTAAAATTAGAATGTGATATATTATTTTCATTGTATGTCAAAGTTTCCTTATATACCTACACTGCTTTGGAAAGTAGGTTGGACCTGCATAAGGGTGGGAGATTGGCTCTGAAGATCTAAGCATTTAGTTTAGGACTCTACGTATGGTGTAACTGCTTATGAGGGCAAAGGCCCTGAAAAAAATAAATGTGACATGGCTTGCCTTTGGTTGCAAAAGCAATATTGCAGAAAATACATGGTCATGCCTAGCCTGGAGGGAAAGAAAATGCTTCTGTTCAGAACCACTTCTAAATTACCCCAGGAGCTGCAAATATCTTTCTGAAATGAAATAATATTTCTGGAAAAAGGATTTAAAGTGCCGTCACTTGCCTGTCAGTATATGACAATGTGAAAACAGTCATTTTCACTTTTTCGGTCTAATATATATATATTTGCTAAAGACAGCAAATAAGGCAGCATCTCTTCATTTTCATGTGTTGCTGGCAAGGCAGTCATCACGAGGAAAGAGTCTGCTCATTTTACAGACTGCACTGAAGTCACTGATCAAGGGAATTAAGTTTATGAGGGGAAGATGGGATACACAGAGAATTCAGGATCATTCTTAATTTAATGCTCAATATTTGCTATCTTTTCTTTACTCAGAAAAGCTCACAAATGGGAAATTGTTCAATCTGTAATTATGCTCATTTTCCTCAGGATTAGATGGAAACCCAAGCAAGCAATAAAATGATAAGGAATAAGCAGGGAGAAATGCTATAGTAAGTACCAGAAAAAACATAATGCAAGAAAACGTGAGTACTTTGTGGTGTGGTTACCTACATCCCTCTTTATTAGGTATTTGTAAGCCTTGATACTTGTAAGCTGCCTCCTTCAGGAAGCCCTCTCTGAATCACGGTGGAGGTGAAACATTTCATTCTCAATCACCCAAAACACTGTAAATAATATTTGTGACAAACAAAACTATGCAGAAACATACGAGAGAGAGAGAGAGAGAGAGAGAGAGAGAGAGAGAGAGAATAATCCTACTATTCTTTCAAACTTTGTCTTCTTGGTGGGAAGTATTTCAACAGTTTTTGATTGTTTTCAGGTAGTATTGATATAGTCATATATTACTGTTATTATTACTGTATATATTATTACTGTTACTGTTTTATAGCACCAGCTCATAACATGTATACCACCAACCAAGTTGCTTTTTGCATTTAACAACATGAACATTTATTCACTTGAATATCAAATAGTAATGACTCAATAGATCTACTACTGACTCAATATTTTTAAAGAGATCCAAATTTTTCTGTAACTTGGATAAAACTAATGGATCTAAATACACCCCAAACTTTTGTTTTCCTATATGCACTTTGGTTTTTCTCTGGAAAAGACTCTCAAGTGTGACTAGGATTTTAATAGCATTTGGTGAGTTGTTCAAGAACAAACCATACACAATTTCAGAGGCACGATAGGAGGGCACATAAGGTATCACGTATAGAACAGCACTGGGATTTTCACTCACTTTATTTTGCCAGTTAGGGAGGGAATGAGTGGTATAACACTGCTGCTTTAAGTTTCCATTACTTCTGAGGGATTATTTTTCATGAGTCTTATTGTCCATTTCAAATTTTGTTTCTGTGAATAACCTGCATATTTGGTTTCTCTATTGGATTAGTGGTCAAACTGCAGGTGCTCTTTGCATCTTTAAAGTATTGACTCTTGATCTGAAATTCATTGCATTTTTTGGATTTGCTTATATTGATTTTAGACATAACTAACATTGTTTTTCTTTCAACTGGGTACGTCTATACTTTTCCTTATGGCTTCTGTACTTTTTGACTTGTCTTAAAGATCTACTTCAAAAATTTATGAAAAAAACTATGAACTGGGGCACAGACTAGTGTGAAAATGATTTAGTGAGACTGTTATTTGATAAAGTAATAAAGGGTTGGGGATTTAGCTCAGCTGCAAAAACACCTGCTGGGCCCTGAGTTTGATCCCTGGTACAAAAAAAAAAAATTGGTGAGTAATAGATATAGCAACATAATAATCACTTGGTTAAACTTTAATAAAGAGAGGAATGAAAAAGTTTAGTAGAAATTCAAACTAAGTGGGGTGGTGTAGAGAGAAGGAAAAAGATATTTACAGCTCACATTAAACTGGGAGGAAAAGATGAACTACATGACTGCAATGAATAGGTTTAGGAGCAGAGCCAAAGTAGGTGATGGGAGGATTTCATGAGCCAAAAGAAGAAAAATAAATAAAATTATCCAGACTAAAGCAGGAAGAGAAAGGAAATGGTTAAAAATATAGAAAACTGCTTAAATTATAAGAAACATGGATAGAATGCCCATTATACGTGAGGTGAATCCCAGAATTGAGGGTAAAAATGGAGGGAATAAAATTGAAGATAGTGACCAAAAGATTCCTCAAGGTGACAAAAGACACTGAGGTACAAATTTAAGAATTGATACAAGCCCCATATAAAATAGAAACAATAGTAACCCACATCTAGGCACTTCAAAGTAAGAGTGATAAAATACAAAGAAAAAGAAATTTGAATGCAGCAAGGGTGGCCAGAAGTGATGGTTTGTGAAAGACCAATAAAACTGACGGCTGAGTTCTAACAATCAAAGAAACAATTTCATTTAATCTAGACACTTTGCCACACCACCTATAGCGTGCTGAGAAAAAGAGGACTTCCAATGTTGAGTTCTATAACAAGCAAAAGCTGTTTTAAGCCAGGGCAAAATAAAGATCTAGGGTAACAAAAATGGAGCAAAATGTGATTGTATAAAGGAAATTGTTCAGGAATAGGTAATGGGAAACCCAGTGAAATCATGGAAATAAAAAAAGCAACAAACAGAAAGAAAAACTATATGGAAATAAATGTATGCAAGATGAACAGAACATATGAACAGAACATCTACATAATGATATCTTACCGGTTTTATAAACATGCACACAGAAAATAGGGAAAACAACACAAAGGCAAGGATAAATGTGGAGTTGAAATGTTCTAAGTTTTTTGCCTTTGCAAGAAGTTTAAATAATTGTTTTACACTATTTGAGTACAAAAGGTTACATTGTAATCACCAAAAGAATTTAAAAGAATGAATAAGTGACAAGCTTATAAAAAGGAATGATGAATTAACAATTCTTAATTGGTCCAAATGAAAGCAAGAACAGCAAGAAATTGGAATATAGAACAAATGGGATAACGGAATTGTAAGAAGGCTGGTTTAAATCCAAATATATCTGATTTACATTGGATATAAAATAAACATTCCAATTAAAAGATAAAGATAAGGAGAAAACAAAATGTGACTCTCTATGCTTTTTATAGAACACACATTTTAAATATAAAGACACAAATTTGAAACAGGATAGAATAAGATATACTCAGAAGATGACAACCAAAAAAATCTGACGAAGGTATATTAACATCAGCTGGAGCTAATTTTTAAAGCAAGACATCACTAAATATAAAGTGGGATGTTTAATGATTAAAATCAATGGTCAGAAATTTACCAACAAAACTAAGTATATTAATAAACTGAAGGAGAAAAGCTGATCACATCAATAGATACTGAAAGAACTTTAATTGTTGGTAATTAAAAACAATTAGGCAATCTACAAAGACAAATTCCATATGATGCAGCTATAAAAAAGCAAATTGTGCCACTTGTTATGGATGAACATGAAGGTGTTGTGCTAAGTGAAGTAAGCCAGAGAAAGATGCATCCTGCATGATTTCGCTCACATGTGGAGTCTACCAGCTGAAGCACAGAGTGGCAGTGACCTGGGGCAGGACAATGAGAGGCAAAAGGGAGATGTGGGGCAAAGATAAAAACTTTCAGGCACACTATACAGTAAGTCCAGAGGATTTAATGCACAGCATGGTGACCGTAGTTATACTAAATTGTATTTTTGCAATTTGCTTTAATGTTCTTGCCATGAGGCAATAGGTAACTGGATGAGATGATGGGGAAATTAACTAATTAGATTGTGATAATCATTTCACAAATATATGCATATCAAAGCATCCATTGTGCACCTTAAAAATCAAACAATTTTCTTGGTCAATTATATACCAGTAAATCTGGAAAAATTTTTAAAAATTCAGCTGGCCTAGAGATCTAAGTTGAAAACACATACCCACAGAACAAAAAGAACCAAAAAGCAAAACCCCAAATGGCAAACACTGTGTTTCCCCCCAAATAATACCTAACTGGAAAATAATCAGTCTTGTAAAGTAAAGACCAAGGATGACAGCCCCACTTTTACCTATCTTACAGAGTAGCCACTGAGCAAGAGAATGGTGATTGCAGGTGAGGCAAGGCTGGACTGAGTGGGGATGGCATTTTTGATTTCTAGTTTTCAAGGATAAATATTTTCTGGCTAGGTCTTATTTGCAGAGAAAGAGGGCAGACAAAACTATTAGAAGAAAACAGGAAAATATTTGTGCTTAGTCTATTTAGGGCTCTCAGTAGAACTGGCTTTCCTTTTCTCATCTGCTCCCTCCTTAGCTATACAACTCACAGAATCCTAGAATAAAGGCTCTATAAGTTTTTCTTACATGTTTCCATCACAGCTTTCCCATAGCACTATATGAGAGATCTTTGAATGCATGCATACCTTATTCATCAGATTTGCTTTAACAAAGGAAATCTTTAGTACATTCAGTGCCGAGGACATAACAGATACGCAATACAATCTTTTGGCCAAACAGATGAATGATGATCCTTGGCCAGCATTGCCACAACCAGTCAGCCAGCCAGAAAGACCCAGAGGTAGCTGCCTTATTGGGTAGTATATCACGCATGGGCTTTGGAGTCAAACTGACCTGGATTGACTCCTGTTTGCAAATGGTGTCATCTTCTGCGACTTACTTCTCTGCAGTTGATTTTCAGTAAGATGTTTTGGGCACTACTGTGTCCGTCCTCAATGTTAAGAAACCGTTAGATTTTACTAATGGTACTATGATGAAGCTTCACTAAGGTGGGTAACTTGCTGTGGCTGAGGTGAAAGATGCTTGACCTTCCCAGTTTCTACCTCATCAATGGGATAGTCCACTGGAGTAAAAGTTGAACACCTTCACTGAGAACTTTGCTGCTTTATTTGCAATATATGTGACCCTCTTTGGCCATCATATATCCTTCTCTGACAGTGTGTTTCAGTGGTTCTTGCCCCTGGCTGTGCCTTACAATCACTTGGCCCCAAATTGAACCAATTAGAATGTTCATTGTGGGCAGGGGAGTTGGTGTGCAGCTGGGACTGAGAACTGCTGTCCTCTTACTTTCATTTCCAGTAAGGTCCTAGATCACAAGCATTTTCTTGGCAAAAACAAATAAACAAACAAACACCCTATTTTGGGCCGGGTATGATGGTACACACCTGTAATCTCAGCTCTCTGGGAGGCTGAGGCAGTTCCTTACAAAACTTAGGAAGACCCTGTAGCCAAACAAAAATAATAAAAAAGGGTACTGAGGTTTAATCCCCAATATTGTGCCAAAAAAAAAAGTTTCTTAAAGAAGCAATAAATTCAGCAGAACAGGCAAGGTTTGGAGCCAGAAACCTACAGTTCTGGCCCTGATTCAAGTTGGAGGTGTGACCCAGCAACCACAAGACCTGTATCCTTAGATTCCCAAACAGATCAAACAAGCACAATAGAAACTTCTGTTCTCTCTACCTCAAACCATAATGTGAAGTTCAAAGTGGAAAACAGTTAAGACTTCTTAAAAATTTGGAATAGGATTACTAAGTAAGTATCACTGTTTTTTGTTCTGCTCATAATTAGAAAATTCTCACTGCCCAGGTGACTAGATATGGAGCTTTGCACAACTCATGTTACTTTTTTCAGATCCCAATTTCTTCATCTATAATATGGCAAAAGCCACTCTGCTGATTGCTGGTTCTTGTTGTTAGCAGGAAAGGAAGCAATGGAGACTGAACTCAAGCATGACTATGTTGGTTATTTTGTTTGGTATTGCTGTTATAAAGCTGCAAGCAGCCACACATAAATTATTGAATTTTATTTTGTTAGCAAGTTTCACAGTCTGTCATGGGAGTATGTGCTGATAGTCACGCAACCTTAAGTAAATAGAGAATTTTTGCCTGAAAAGCTTTGATTATTTGCAAGAAGTCTCAGGGAACTTCTGATTAAAATCAAGCCTGCCGAGGTGACAGGTACAATTGTTATGCAGGAATTGCCCCTTTAACTTCCATCATCTGAGTTTTCCTGACTTAAGTATGTGATAGATCAATACTGCAAAAATCAACCCACTGAGGTGGGTTGAAATCCTTTGGTATGTGGCATCAAAATAGGACAAAGAGGTCCAGAAGCATAGGCAGGCTAAAATGCCTGGTCCCAAACAAGTTGCCACCTAACTACATTCTCTTGAGATGTGGTTCCTGGTATCTCTCTAAACTCCAGACATCTATGTTCTAGAGTACAAGCATCTTGCCCAAATACTGACCCTGAGCCCAGTGATCATAAAAGTTGTTTGTGGGACACCTAGCATTTAGACAAGTGACAATGAAAGTGAGAGAAGGGAAAATTAGCATAGTTATGACTGATTTTGCCTCTAGTAGTGTTTTTATTTTTACCTTTTTCTAAACATTTTATTTTATTTTATCTTATCATTTTGGTGCCAGGGATCAAACTCACAACCTCTTGCTTGCCAGGCAAGTGCCTTATGCTGCTGAATCCCCAGCACCTATTTTTACCTTTTTCAAAGTCATACAAATGTATGTCGTCAGGAGTGACATAAACAGATTTTCCTTTCATAAGGCAACTCTGATAATTACTATTGTTGGGACAAATTTTGCAACACACAAAACAATAGATTCAGGATGTCAGGTTTCAGTGCAGCAAAATAGAACAAGTCTCCTGGGAAATGTCACTCCAAATGAGACTCCGACAGATGTTCCTGCTTACCTACAGATATGGTCCAAACAGCAATGATTTTCAGAAACGCCTTAGTTCTGGAGTTGAAGCGGCTGTGGTGGATGGGGTTCTGGATGGCAACATAGCGGTCCAGTGAAATGGCACAGAGGTGCATGATAGAGGCCGTGGAGAAGAGCACGTCCAGGTAAATCCAGACTGCACAGAGCTTGCTAGGCAGCGGCCATCGGTACCCTACAAGGCAGAAGCTTAGCATCAGTAAGCCACTTTGTGCCCCCTGGGGCATGTGAATTATGCTCTGGGACAGAAGTTTTCATCATGGGGACAGGCAGAGGTGACTGCAAAGGACAATGCAGAAATTTTTCAACATCAGGACAAATCCTAATAGCAAATGCACTTAACTATTGTACCGATTGATGAATACAAGGTGTGAGTTTTTCTGGTGTCTGGGATTATATTACTGTTATGTGACAAACTCAAACTGTCCCTCGAACTGTTCCTTGTGAAGGAAGAGTGTCTGGGATAATATTACTGTTATGTGACAAACTCAGACTGTCCCTCAAACTGTTCCTTGTGAAGGAAGAGTGATCCTTTACTAAGCTCACTTAGTAAAACTATTTAAAAAATGACTTATGGTTCAGAGTTGTGAGGTATTTTGAGCTACTTCGTGGGAGGACCTCTCGAATTGTACTGTCCACATATTTATCCACATATTTTCCTCCCAGATTTTAGCTCTTAAGGAGAGTCCCAACATAGTCACTATTATAAGCACCTGGTCTCATATAATGATGACAATACATGGTATTGGTACAAATGACTAAATGATTAACAATCCAGTGTAGGAATAAGTCTTGTAAAAATGAAAAACAGTTACTCAATGATGCTTTGAGCATTAATCTCGTATTTGGGGAGTGTGGGAAAATTGAAAAAAATGGTGAAGACACGATATGCAGCTGGTCCATGGAGCACACTTAGCTGGCGGTGCTCACTCTGATCTGCACATAGAATCCACTGGAGTGCTGTAGAGACCAGGTCAAACCGCCCAATTAAACCATTCTCAGGTGTATGACTGGCAGGAAAATGGGTTTTAAAGCTCCCTGAAGATTCCAATACCTAAGAAGCACAGCAGTTCCTCTGCTGTATTAGGAAGATAGAGGGCACCTTATGGACCTCAGCAAAGTGTCCCCCTTGTGTATTTTGGAAGGGATCAAACGGTTCTATAAACTGCTAATAGTTTTAATAGCAGCATAAGCAATGGTGCCTGTGTATAAGATGGAAAATTATAAAGATCACTCTTCCTTCACAATATCACAGATTCCAAGGCTGCACAAACTCCACAAGTGAATGTACTGACTACCAAGACGCCACTGGGGATAATTAAGGAAAGGGTGCAGACAGCACCCTCATTTAGAACCTCTCACTTGCGTTGTTTGCAAAGTGCTTGAGCTGAAAGGAACGTGTTTTCTTTAGCAGCGCCTGAGGGGAAGTCAGCTCAGCCTGTTCGGAGCTGATGTTGGTTCTTGGAAGGGTTTTCTCTGGAAGGAAGCAGCCGCGGACCTTAGTCCGGGTTTCTGCGGTGTGGATAAGGAGTGCACGTTTCCTTGGACAAGACCGCTGGGGGGCACCTCGCAAGTTTAGGGAGGCTGGAGGATCTGCCGGGGCGGGTGCGGAAGGACTTCTGGGCGAGCGGCTACCACCAGGGGGCGCCCTTACACCCCGAGCTAGTGACGCCAACCGGTGGTCCTTCATATCCCGGCCAGGGCCTGCCCCACCCGTCTGCGGGGTCACCCCGCCGACCTACAGACTTTCGGCTCCTGCATTGTCACCTTCTACACCTGGAATTTGCGTCGAAGGGTGGGCAGGGTTTTTAGGAAGTGAAAAACCTCTCCAGAATGCCTGAGAAATGACAGGCACATGTGACAAAATTATTCCCCCGCGATATTAGAACGGTCATCGAGGGGGTGGGGTGGGGCTTAGCTTTGCATGAACCTTAGCGACCCTCTACAGAGTGATGCCTGCCCGGCCTTGCTCACCTCCTTCCTCCTCCTCCTCCTCCTCCTCCTCCTTAAAGGATGGGTGAATTTTACTTTTTTTTTTTAAGCCTCTAAAATTTGGCCAGAAAATCCATGCTCTGGGTAAGCTACTGATGTACCCAAGTCAGCAGTCTCAGTGTTCTCTCCTTTGCTCTCTGTTTAAAGAGAAATTTGTCTATGTGATTTATAATTTGGAAAAAAAAAATTTCATTCTGCTGCCTTCCAGTGTTTGCTGATTTACTGAAATGCTTAACTGTCAAACTCTGTTGACAAGAAAGCAAGATGAATCTCTTTCCATTTGTTTTCTGCCCTCCTCCAAACCAGACTGAAGGAGTTTATGCATATGCATTTTTAACGAGTTTAGGGTATAATTCAAAGACACATTTCCAAATTAGCTTCTCGGGGCAGGGAACAACTAAAACCAGAGTAATTCATTTATTCTAATGGAGACTGAATATTTTAACATTAAACTCACTCCACCACTAATGCTCTCTCTGCAAATAAATGTTCCGTGATAATTGAGGTTTTACCACCCCATTGAAAATGCTGGCAACTGTGACAAAGATAAAACTGTTCTGTCCTAAGGCCGGAATATTTGAGTGAGACTATAAAGGAGCCAAAATCAAGCAGATTCAGAGTGTTGGGTAAATTGCTGCTGAATGACTGTGTTGGGTTGTTTGTAATCATTTATGCATAGAGTATATATTCAAACACAACTTTATAATTCTCTCTACCTATCTGGTTGAAAGCTCAAAACTAATAATCTCAGATAATAGGTTTCTAATTTTTTTTCAAGGGAAGCATCATTTTCAGAGTTGAAACCTAAGTAACATAATGTGGTGGGCTCTAGAATATAAAAAAAGACTCCTGTTACAGTTGAACCCTTGCCTGACTCTGCTAACAGCATGCACATGCAGCCTGAGCGCGGCTAGGAAAGGGGTGCCACTCACCATACAGGATGGTTAACATGGACACAGGCATGACCAGGAAACCCAGCAGCATATCAGCTATGGCAAGGGACATCAGGAAATAGTTGGTGGCATTCTGCAGCTTTTTCTCTAGGGACACTGCCATGATGACGAGTATGTTTCCAGCAATGGTGAGGATAATCACTACAGTTGTCAGTAAAGCAGACCAGTTCTTTTCCTGGAGATGAAGTAAGGAGAAACATGTTGGGGGGAGGCACCCTTCACAGGAAAGGTTGGTTCCATTTTCAGAGTCTACAGTCCAGTTCAATGCATCAGACATATTCGCTTCTGAGTGAAAGGCATTGTGGAGCCTCGTGTCATCATTTAATAGCATTAAGGAGTTTGGAGTTGAGCTCAAAGAAGTGTTTTCTTCACAAAGAATATCCATATCTATGCCGGAACTTGTAACAGATGAAGTATTGAAAGGCTCACAAGTGACAGCTTCTGTTCACCATTCATCTTTGTGTCCCCACGCTCCACTGTGCGGAAGCTGGTGTACAGGGGGGGCTCCTTTGGCTGGTTTTTTCTCTCCCATTATTATAACAATAGTTAAAGAACTGTGATGGCTCTTTGTATTTCCTCCCTTCACAGTTTCATTGCAGTCCACTGTTGGGTTGTAATTTTTTTTTTTTTTTCAGCAAAGCAAGGCTTCCCCCGTCCTCCCAAAAAAGCAACCAGAATGGACTTTTACCACAGCAGGTGCAAAGTTCTGAGAATTTAGGAACACAAATGTGATCCTGGCCAAAGTATAAAAGTTTTGTAACTACTAGAACTCTTGCTTAGTTCTGTCTCCTTCAGTTAGAGAAGCTGATCACACAAGTTGAGCCACAGTGTTAAAACGGCATGCAATCCAGACCAGTGGGGACGTACGCGGTTGACATGAAGACATTCAATTAAAAATGTGTCTGGTGTTAATCCTCTGGTAACTGGGCACACTTCAGGTTACAGCTCTCAGTCAGTCTTAGTCTGAGATGCTGCAGCTATTGCTGTCAGAAATTTCAGCTTGTTTTATGATGCTTAGTAAACACAAGGAAAAAGAAAAAGTCCTGAAGATTAGTAGGTAACTTTCCACCCCAGAAATTCTCATGGAAATGAATCCATTTTGGCTGAGCATGATGACAGACCAGAAAGAAAAAGAAAAAGAATAAGAAAATCACACAGCAATAAAATACAGTAGCATGAAAACTTACGCTTGTCCCCAAGATCCGTGAAGCAGGCACGCTTGACTATTCTGTGACTCGCCCCATCTCACATGATCATTAAGCTAGTGCACAGACCCCTCTCCTTGAGCTTCCAGCAGCACAATGAGATAGTAATTTGATTGCTGTTTTTGCTGACTTCGAAAACTGCATGCAAGAGTGCAGCCAGTTCCAGCCCTGTGAGGTCCGCTTTGGCTCCTTCCTCCCGTGCGGCTCGCCTCGGCAGGCATACGCTGAGAAATCATTCACCAGCCCTCCTCAAAGTCACACAAAAGAACCACACGAGAAAGTAGGAAGAGCAGTCTGCTCAGGGCTCCCGGTTACCACGGGGACGGAGCGGCTTGCTGGCTGCCTTGTGCGCTTCCTTAGACCTCCCTCTGTCTGTGTCACAAGCGGCAAGGTAGCAACGGCCAGGGAGGCGGACCAAACAGGCTTTTCTTTCTTTCTGTTAACACTGAGAAGTTTTCCTTGGCTTCAAAGAGAAGTGGGAGAACTATCCTTTCATGGGGATTCCTGATAAGGAAAGTAATCTTCATGGTGGTAATTTAATAAATTGAAGAGAGAAGAGTGACCAGAGAGTGTAAATAAGGCTGGAAACAGCGTGTCCTGACAACTGGAAGCACAAAGCTCTTCTATCCAAAGCCAATAGTGTGACGTCCAAAATGAGCTGAGTGGCCAGGAAATCAGTGGCAATAACTCTGCTAAACTATCTGTACTATTTCCATTTATTGTTAAATATACACAACAAGCTTATTTTTTTTTCTCCAACAGAAATATATCACCCAGAAGGAACCCAAAGCTTTAAATAGGGTAGGTGAGGAGTTGGTTTTTCAGAAACAACACTAAATAATACCGCTTTACATGGAGAAGAAGCCTTTCTCAAGAAGTCTATTAAGGAAGGTAGATGTGTGTCATTTTTACAGAAGAGAAAATAGATTATTTCTGGAATATTTGGGGATTTTGAGATTTCTGTTTATTATCATCTTCTTTTATTCTTTATATTCTTTCATAGGCATTTCAACCACTCTCAGGCCTTCAGAATGTTGTGGCCAAATCTGTAACTTCATGGCAGATTATTTCCATGAGTTCCAAACTACGGGGATTCTTCCCTTTATAACCTCACTGACCTTGACCTTCGCGTTTTCTGTCATTCTCCACCTCCCATCTTTGTCAGGGCTTATTCCCACTCACTCTCCTGTTCACAGAGTCACCATCTCTTCAGACAATTGGCTACGATCCAGTACCCTTCCCTTCTTGTCTCTGCCAGATCTCGCTTAGTCTCCAGTGCTACCTCTGTGTATATATTTCGCAAATCTCCTTGGCTCCAGCCCACAGCTGGATGTTTTGTGGTTGAGGACTGCTTTATCTGCCTCCTGGGCGGTGCGTTACTCTCCCCCTCCCTGCCCTGTCACTGTTCTCCTGTCCCTGCTCACCAAATGTGTGCTCTGTAGTGGGCAGCTGAGGGCCCAGGTGTAGGAATCACAGTTCCTTAGTTTTGGGTCCCAGCTCTGTAATTCATAAATTGGAGAGCTTTGAGCAGCCAGAGGCTTCCTCTTAAATTCATTGTTCTCTCTGTACTTGAGGCAATGGTGATACCTTCCTTATGAGCTTATAGCGAAGCTGAAGTCTGATAATTTACTTATTTAGCTCATGTCTAGTGTACAGGATGTTTAGTACGTGTTAGCCATTTTGCTCTTATTAATATTCCTACTGATGTAACAAAATTGGCACCAGCTCCTTGTCTGGATTCCTTCGGCCTCTTCCTGTGGGGTATATGACTTTTCTTATTTTTCTCTTCACGCAGTGCCCCTACTTTGCAGGCCTGCGCTCTCCCAGTGAGCAGCCTCTCTGCAGGTTGCTTTTGAATGTTTCTGACCATTTTTATGACTGTTCTTGCAGTCTCCTGTGTCTGGAATGCTCTCTCCACCTTTCTGTTGTGTCTATCTGTGAAAATCCTGGTCAGTTTTGATGCTCAGTTCCAAAGCTATTGCCTCCCAGAGAACCCCTGGCCTGCCTCTTATTATTCATGTGAACTTGCTTAAATTCTTTAGTCTCTAAGTTTTAGTTTCCTTGTCTATAAATAAGAAATATTACATTAGAGGATTGATTTAATAGCAAAGTAAATTTATGTATGTGCTGGCGTATGTAAACACACAGTAAAGGTTAGTTGGTATTATTCTTATTTTTGTTATTAAGCTTACTGTGGCCCTTTTTCCTCAGTAGAAGCAAATACTGTAACATCTTCTTCAGCCTTCCCTTTCAATATTCAACATGTTGCATGCAAGCTCCATAAACATAAGAATTGTTTGTCTTCTTCAGGATTGGTTATATGGTTAAATGTACTGAATGGATATGTGGCTGATTTATAATTTCCTATTTGCCTGTCTGTCTTCTATTACAAGGGTGCAGTTCTCATAATGAAAGGTTTCCAGCAGCTGTGTTTTGATTTAATATTAAAAATGAGAATTAGGGAGAAACCTACCAACTCTGATTTTTTTCATTACTTTGCCCAATGCAATGCTATTTTAATTTAATTAAAATGGGCAATAGGCAATTTTATTTAAAAACTCCAGAGTTGGGAAGTTACTCTAAACCTTCTTTGACGTTAAATTTTGTGTTATGAATTTCTGTTCTCCTAGGTGAAGTCTAATTTCCTCAGACCATTATGAACAGTTGGGCTTCTAGTCACAGTGAAACTGGTCAGAGAATTTCCTATCATGTAATTTACACAATGAGTTACCTACTAGTAACCATCTAAGATTATTTGTGGTTCTTCTTGCAGTTTTATGATTATTTGTTATAGACAAAGCAATATGGGCTTAATTTGGCTACTGATTTCCTTTCTTTCTATATTTTCTTTCTATCTTTCTTCTTTTTTTTCTTAAATTTCTTTTATTTTGAAGATAATAAAATAAAACAAAACAGAACAAATACAATCAAAACAAAACAGCAAAACTGGTACAGAACTTCAAGGCAGGATACTAGGAAAACAACAGTAGCTACCATAGTGTATCTTGTTACCTTCACAATAGTTGTCCATTCCATCAGGCATAGCAAAATCAAATCAAAACCAAAACAGAATAAAATCAATCAAAACAGAACATTGAATAAAGCAAAACAATTAATCAGAACAAAAGAAAATAGTGGGAATAATATTGGATTTCAAAAAAACATGATAGAAATCCCTCATACTTGCTATATTGCATACTGTCATCCTCCCAATAGATGCTCAGACTGCTGGCCCCTGGCCTGCAAAATTAACCAAACAATACAAGCATTTAGTTGCTTTTTGTACATTAGTTGTTATCAACTCAGCCTGTTCTCTGAACCAGCTGGTTGCTTACAGGGTGGATTCTCAGTCCATGTGCTGGTAGGCTCAGGGGATGTGCTATTTGGCTTTTCTCTTCCTGGACCCCACATGACTCACACGGCATACTAGAAAGGCTGGCTAGTTGGCTCCTTGGTGGTTTCCTCCCAGTTCCAGCATGGCCAATTCCTGGGCAGGGCTGACTTTTCTTTTCTTTCTTTCTTTCTTTCTTTCTTTCTTTCTTTCTTTCTTTCTTTCTTTCTTTCTTTCTCTCTCTCTCTCTCTCTCTCTCTCCCTTCCTTCCTTCCTTCCTTCCTTCCTTCCTTCCTTCCTTCCTTCCTTCCTTCCTTCCTTCCTCTCTCTCTCTCTCCTCTCAGAGTAGAGGTGTCTGGCCTTAAGGCGAGGTGTCACTCACAGGTCTCCCTTTCTCCAGAGTTCCCTGCAGGATCTGCTGATGCCTCTGTTGTGAGTGAATCACAGACAAGTACTTCCCTCACCCAGTCCTGTTTCCCTTGCTTCTCTAAAGGTGTTGATCTGTGAGCACTCCCCAGTAAATCTTCCTATGTGTGTCTGTCTCAACCTAAGACTCACTTTCTCAAATTTTTGTTTAAATGAGTAAACAAACACCTGCACTGGTTGAGTTGTATGTGTTGCAAAGAACAGAAAGATAAAAGCTGTCTACACAGTGATAGTATAAAAGTTCCTTGGCATAGAGTCACAGCTCTTGAATTGAAAATTGGCTTTGCTACTTTGTTACTGCCCAAAGAATTTTAAGGGGGAGAACTCAAAAACTGAGCTTATTATTTTGAGAATTCTTCTAGTACTTAAGTAGGGTGCTTATTTTTATTTGGGTGCATTTTATAACTGGTTTATTTGGAGTGTTCACCAGAAAGTGACTGCTTAAAATTGGATGTTTATTTGTTTTTAATGGCTGTACTTGCATTCATAGCCATTGTTTAACTTTTTTCCATGCTAAAGTTATTGGATTATAAAACATTATTACCCTATGAATGTTAATATATGTGGGGGAACAATTCTGTGAGTACATCAGAGCATACTACTTCCAATAGCCTGCTCTTTGAAATAAAGTGCACATTAACATATTAAAGGCTATATGAGATCCTATAACAAAGAAATTTGTTTACATTTATCTCTTTTACTCCCACTTTTGTAGAACAGTCATCATAGAGGAATTTTATTTGTTTAAATTGAATTATGTCTTACATTCATTAAAATATGACACTCTTAATTATGCAGTTCAATGAGTTTTCACAAATACACTTATGTAAAGCAAATTAAGATACCTACTATTTTCCCTGAAGTCTCCCTTCCCTCTTTTGATCTTCTTTTCAATGGAGACAAGGCTTCTTATGCTGCATAGTATGTCTGTGAGATCCATCCATGTAGCAGTAAATAAACTTCTTAAAAAATGGATTGTATTTTGAGAAACTCTTAAATGGTTTAGATATTCAAGTGATTAATATTCATGTATTTTTTGTTCAAAGGAACATAAAATCGATCTTTGTTCTATTTGTAATTTTTAAGATTATCTTCTCAGGATAGTGCTAATGTTAACCTCCATTCAGTTGATTGTATCTGATTTTGTTCTTAATTGATAGCACAGACCACTTTTTTCCATGTGTTTTCTTAAGAATATGGCTCTGTGATTTCTGCTAACCACAACTTACTGATAGTATGAGAATGAGAAAAAAATATCCAGAGAATTTTCTGAATAACATTTAACACATCACTTCCTTTGGATGGTTCCATTCTCAGGATTAGAACAACTCAGTTCTTCTAACTATATACCTGGAGTATACAATGCTTTAATTGGCTTGTATTAATATACATTGGTTAATGAGTACCACCTGTTTTAAAAATTTTCACACAGTGATGTTTAGTTAACAATGGATTTAACAGAAAATTGTGATTATTGAGTGCTCTGTCAAACACTGCTCCATGAAGTTGGACAAGGTTTCTACCTTAACTTACTTAATTCATTCAAGAAATAGTTGGTTGCAACGTGATGAGTATAAGATTTAGGCAAGAGATATAAACTTGGTAGTTAGTGGTGTATTGATAGTATTTAAAATATGATCCTGAATGAAATATTTAACCAAGTGAGTAGAGACTGAGAAGGGAAGAGGAAGGAGCCAGAGCCATTCTAATATTTTAGGTGAGAGAGGTGTGGAGGAATTAGAAAGCAGTACTGAGAATCCAGGTGAAGGAAGGTCTATAAAGAAGAGAAAACTCCAGGTCAAATGTTTCTGATAAACTGAATATAATGAGGGCTCCATTGATTATAATGCAGATTGAAGACCATCAAATTGATCCCAATAGTAACCTTTTATGATCTTGATAGGAATTATTCCATGGAGTGGTTGGAGGGAAAACTCAATTAAATGGATTCAAGAGAAAATGAGAAAGAGAAGAAATGATGATGCACATAAACAACTATGGTGAGAGCAAGTGGAAAAGAAGTAGAAAAATGCAGTGATATTTGGAGGGAGAAGAGGTGGCAATGAGGTTAGTCACGAGGACTAGTGGGGGTGGGCAGGAAGGATTGGTGGTGAGGGGTGCAGAATGAGGCTTGAGAGGTTACAGAGCATAACTAAGGCTTTCTAGGCCATAGCAAATGTTCTAGATTCTTGCAACAGAAAGCCACTTAGAGTATAAGGAGAAAGGCACCATAATTTCATTTAAATTAAAAGATTTTTGTGAATACTGTGTGAAGAAAGGGTAGAAGGTTTCAAGAATATAAGTAGGGAAATTGATTAAAAGATATTATAGCTGCTTAAGTAAGAGATGCTAATAGTAAAACTGATAATGAAGATGAAGAGGAGATAAATGTAGTTTAGAAACAGAAATGCCAGGACTCTGACTTATTGTGGATGGAAGATTAGGTGGGCAAAGGATTAAGGGCAGGAGCCAAAGATCACTTTCCAGGGCTTAGATTTTGAGCAGTTTGTTAGATAATAGTGTCATTATTGAAATGGGTAAAGTTGCAGGGTTCAGCATTAGGGGAAAAGATTCTGTCACAGATGTTATGATTTTACTGTTCTACTAGTTGAGTGAAGTTTAGCTACTACATGTGGCAGAAATCCCAGGATAATAGTGTACAACAGTGGAAGTTTCTTCTTTTTCGCATAGACGAAGTCTGCATGGAGTCAATCTGAGGCTGACATCATTGTCACCAGAGACTTTGACTCTTTGTCCTTCTGCTCGGCCATCTTTTCAGTGAAGTTCTATAATGCTATGAGGATGTTTGGGCTGCAGCCATCTTTCTGCATTTCTGCTCTGAGGAACAGATGAAGGTTTTTTTCCCCTTCTTCAGTATGACACTTCTTTTTCTCATTGGCCAGAATTTTTTAAAATTTTATTTTAAAGAGGGTAAAATTAAACATGACAAAACAGAACATAAGAAAACAATGTAAGAGACACAGATTTCAAAGAAAGACAACCAGAGATCTTCACTGTCTATCATATTGTCTCTTGTTTTCTTCCAAATAGTTGTCCATCTCTTCACATACAATGAATTCATATAAAACAAAACAGTATAGAACTGATCAGAACAGAATGATGAAGGCATTTTAGGTCTTCAAGACCAGAAAATAAAGAAGATAATGGCTGTCGTAGTGTCTCTCATTCTCTTCTAAATAGCTGTCCCTACCTTCACATATGTTGAAATTAAACAAAACAGAACAGAATAAAATCACTCTGAACAAAGAATAGTATTTCTGGATTTCACATCATGACACTATGGAATCAACACTGGGTATCTTAGTGTCTCTTTTTCTTCAAAGTAGTTGCTCATTTCATCATGCATTATATAATCAGTTCTCATAAACTGTTTAGAAGTTCTACGCATGCATGAGTCTCTACATGTATACCTATCCTTTCTGTATTAGAGGGAAAAACAAAATAAGACTAAACAAAACAAATTCCTAGAAAAATGCAGAACAAAAAAGACATAAAACCACAATACAAATTGATCTACAATGGTTATTATGATGTCTCTTGTTATCTTCAATAGAATTGTCTATATCATCAGACATAGTATAATTGAACATAGCAGTACATAACAATATTAATAATAACAAAACATTGGAGACATTGTAAGACTTCAAAAGCAGGTAATAGTTAAACCAGAGTGGGTATCCTAGTGAATCTTGTTGTCTTCAGAGTATTTGCCTATACTCTCAGACTTGATACTATGAATCATAACAGATTGAAATAAAATCAGTCAAGACAAAACAGTGATCTAACAAACCAGATTCAAATAAGGTCAGTCATTATAAGACAGTGTAAGTTATACAGGGCTTCAGATTAAGTTAATAGGAGATTAAGGATGGTTACCATAGTATATCCTGGTATTTTTGGAATAGCTGTCTGTGACCTCAAATCTAGTACAAGTAGACAGACTGGAACAGAATATAATCAAACTAAACAGAGTGATGAGAATAATGTGGATTTTAAATCCTGATACACTATTAACAATGTTCTCTGCCTTTCTGTTTTAGACAGTTCCTTCCCTTTCACTTCTACAGGGTGCATTGTACATTTTGGGTCTCACTAACTCCTTTAGTATTTTGATTGTGTGTGGGGGTAACCTGCTATTTACCTAAGTGGTTCTGAACCTTTTTACCTCTGGGCTTGATCATAAGTTGTATTGCTTTACCTACAAAAGCCTCTAGGTTTTCCTTCATTATAGCTGAGTAGTTCTCCACTGCACAAAACTGTCATGTTTTTCCAACCTATCTGTAGGTGCTGGATGAGCTGCCCCTATTTCTCTCTGGTTCCCTGTCACATAGAGAATTGTTTTCTCATATTTAACTTTCAGTCCATACACCCTCTTTCAGGTTAATTATATTTCCTATACAGAGCATCTCAATGGACCCTATCTCCTGATCTACTCTGCTTTTATTTCTTTTTGTTAGTGTATCAAAGCCATTTATGTTAGAGATTATAGCCAACCTTCTCTGCCTCATTTCTGCTATGCTATTTTTCTGCCATTGGTTGTCTACTTTTCTCCTTCATTCCACTGTCTGCCCTGTTCATTGAGGCCTCTCTGCCACTGTTACTGAAATCCTGGTGTTTTCTTTTTCTCTCTCTAGAATGTCTTTCAGTATTTTTCATAGGGTTATATTGGTGGTCATGAACTCACCCAGTTCCTCTTTGTCATGGAAGCATCTTGTTTCTCCATTAATTTTGAGAGACAGTTTTGCAGGGTACATCATTCTGGGTTGGAGGTTATTTTCTTTTAAGGCTTGAAATACTTTGCTCCAAGCTCTTCTTGATTTGATGGTTTGTGTGAAGAAATCTGTCATGATTTTGATGGGTTTTTCTTTATAGATGATCTGTTTCTTTTCTCTGACAGCTTTTAATATTCAGTTCTTTTGATGAATTTCTGGCATCTTGATTATTATATGTCTGGGTGTAGCTCTGTTTTGGTTGTAGGTGGCTGGAGTTTTATATGCCTCATACATCTGGATATCATTTTCTTTTCCTATGCTTGGGAAGTTTTCCTTAGTTATTTCTCTGAATAGCTTTTGTATTTCCTTTGTGTTTATCTCTGCTTCTTCACTCAGCTTTTTTACTCTTAAGTTATAGATCCTCTTGTCATCTTCTAGCCTTTGTATTGTTACTGCCTGTTTCTTTGTTATTTTTAAGAGATCTTTCCTTTTGCAATCACACATTGCAAACCTATCTTCAAGTTTTGTTAATCTGTCTTTAGTTTCTTTCAGGCAATTTCCCCAGCTTTCAATGGAGTTTTTAATTTCCTGGTAATCTCTTTGAATTTGTTTCATATATTCTAGTTTTTTTATGTTCTTCATCAAAAGTTTTTCTCTTTTTTCTATGTTCCTCAATTTTTCCATCTGTGTCTTCTTGAGAGGTGCTTAGCATTTCTTTTATTAATCTTATTATATCTTTCTTTACTTGTATTAGTATTTCAGTTTTGAGTTCATCTATAATATCACGAAGATATTTTTTAATGTGAGCTGTGTCTGATAGTGCATGTTTTCTGCCCTTGATCTCTTCTGTATTTACCTCCTCTGGACCAATATTCCTTGGGTTGGGGGCTGGAGGCTTTTTTTTATTTCTTTCTCTTGTCATGTTTCTGGTTTCTTCCATGTAGGTGTATGGTAGAGGTCCTAGCCCCTTTCCATATTGGTTATGGGTCTTCTGAAGTGCACTGGCTAGAGATTGCTGCCCTGTCCAGTTTGCTGTTGGTCACTGAGGTGCAAGCAGGGGTAGTGTAGGCTGGCTGCTCCCATCCGAGCCAGTCAACCAATAGGGGCCTTCACCACATTAGTATGTGCTGTGCGGATGGAATCAGGACAACTTCAGGGACAATTTTGTCTCTGGCTATTGGGTCCCAGCCAGGGGCATGACCCAGCCCAAGCAGATCCCACCAATCTGCTCTGGGCAGGGAGCAGCCAATTGAAGTCACTGCTGTTCCTTGTTCAGGACTGTCCTGCCCAATTCCAATATGTCATCTAGTTGGTCACCCCTTCTCTCTCAGGAGGACCAAATTCCGAGCACTCACCGTGGGTTAGTGCAGGTCTCCACACTGGCTCTGTTCTCTGTTGGGCTCGCCAACCCCCAACTTCAGCACATCTGTGGCTCTGGCGAGAGCGAAACAACCACAAGTTGGACTGGCTCTGGTGAGAGTGTTGCGACTGTGAACCGGGCGGCTCTGGTGACAGAGCTATGATTATGAGCTGGGCCTGCTCCGGTGAGGGTGCATCTGGCTCCAGCCTTCTGTCCTGTTTTTCTTTTCTTTCTTTTTCTTTTTCCTTAGTTTCTTCTTAGGTTGTGAGAATCCCTCTCCTTTTGTCCGGTCTTCTCCATGGTGGCAAATTCTAGTGTCTGAGCTGTTTGTCTCAGAGAGGCTCTTTACCTTGTTGCTTATCAACCTGCCATCTTCTAAATCTGTCCATTGGCTAGAATTTGAAAATATTTTCTGATGTGGGGTCTGAAAATGTAGTTTTTAATCCAACTGGCTCTGTGTTCAGCTATGCAGCAGACATTTTAGTGCTAAGTTGGGAAGAGAGAATAGAAATTGGGAGATAATTATCAGGTTCAGCTACTGACATCTAACTGAAATTATCTGAAGGCTGTTGGATATATGACAAGTAGATACAGAAGAAGTCAGAGCAGGAGGAACACATTTTACAGTCAGAAATCTTCAGTTAGTATTTAAAGTTATATCAGTTAATTTTCTATTACTGCCATAACAAGCTACCATAAGTTTAGCTACTTAAAACAAAAATTAACAATAATTCTATAGCTTAAGAGTTCCATGTGGATGTCAATGCCTACAGAGCTCCTTTATTTTTAAAGATCAAGGGATACAGACCTAATTCTCCCTTCTACCTTCTAAATTCCATCCACATTGTTTAACTTGTAGCCTATGCCTCCATCTCTGAAGAACTTCTTATGCTGGTTCTCTATAATGCGAAATGTTCTCTGCTTTTAAGCACTCATAGATTATATTGAATACTCATTTTAGAATTCAGGATACTCTCTCCATCTCAAAAGCCACTGTAGTCAGGTTTGCAAGTGAGACAATTATACATAGGACACATAATTTATAGTATTATTTTATAATGGTCACCCAAAGAGTCAAATACAGAAGAAAGAGTGCTGGAAATCTGTCCACACACTAAGACCTAGAGAATCCAGCTGAGGGCCTGGATCCCATGGCACCATGCTGCATGAGTCCAGCTGAAGACTGAGAGCCCATAACAATACTCCCCATGAGTCAAATGGTTGCATAGAGCCCATGACAATATCTCATGCAATCTGCACTATCTCATGGATCTGCACTAGGAAGGCCCAAAGGTCAGCAGTGGAAGCTAGAAAGTCTGTGCCAGGGGATGAAGGATCTGTGCCAGTAGGTTGTGGGTTCTACACTGAAGCCAAGAAGCAACACTCAAAATAAGGACCAGGGCTCCCCTGAAAATTACCACAGCCATCCTCAGTGACAATGAGGTCCCAAGCTCTTCCGATGATGAGAACAGCTGTGTTCATATCAGGAAACCAGCTTGACTAGCTTTTCCTGGAGATTGAACAGTACACATCTTCCCCTCCAGAGCCAGAAAGCAGTGCTCAAAGTAAAGACCAGAGCTCCCCTGAGTAAACTGCAGCCATTCTCAGTGACAACAAAGTCCCAAACTCCTTTAGCAATGAGAACAGTCAAGTTCATATCAGAAAAGGAGCTCCCAAGCTCCTCCAAGAGAACTAACAGCAACAGAAGAACCAACAACACTGTAGAGAACCAGCAACATTCCAGAGAACCAACAACATTATCTCTTCTTCTCCATCTTTTTATTTTGGCAACAATCCTCGGGTGGGCCATCCATGCTCAACCACACTGATTCAGTTCAGCTAGTATTACAAGTTGACCACCAGTTATCATATCAATCCACCACAAGCTCCTTAAACTTAACCACATCTGCAGTCATTAGAAAGTAACATATTTACAGATTTGAAGGATTAAGGAATGGACATCTTTTCAGGCCATTATGCTACCATTTACTTTAAATAAAATCCAAAAGTTCATATAGCAGGGCAGAGGGCCTGAGGAAAGCACTGCAGCATTTCAACACTAAATTTTAAAGATGTAGTTGGGGAAGAGGATTCAGCAAAACATTACTTGCAGCTCATGAAAGAGGATTTAACCTTGTGATTTTTATTTTTCACTTGCAGGAAGAACCCTATTGGAACCTACATTGGTCACACGGCTCTGTCTGAACTAGTCAGTAGGTAGGCTCATTGAAAACTTGAATTGGCCAGTCTGTGTCATCTGCCCATCCTCATATGAGGGGTCAGAAGAACATCATTAGTCAGCTTCACTGGGACTATGGAATGGACTCTTCTCCCAAACATAGATCTCTGCTCAGTGATGATCCTCTACTCTATTAGTGGAAGGTGCTACTTGGGCTATCATCTATTTTTTTGTTTCTAGGATTTACTTGGACACATTGGCTCAGATATCTAAGTCTTGCCTCGATTCCTCCAGAGGCCTTGTTTTTAATTCAGGTTATGGGGAGGTCCATTCTTACTCTGGCAGAGGTAAAGAGCACCTCAGTCAGTCAGTGACCTAACAGGGTATTCCTGAAATAATTTTACCACAAGACATGACCAAAGTTTGGGGGAAATGAATATATTATCACTCCAATTATCATTATAGAGCAAGATAATAACCTTTCTCATTAGAAAAGACAATTGTTTGAGGCAAAATATTTCGGCTAGTCTTAAAGAATTACTCTCACAAAATTATTATGAAGCTGTCTGATAGTTGAATCATAAACATATTTTGTTAGGATTCTAAATTTTGTTTTTGCTAGGTTCAAAGGCACATTTGAGGCAAATTTATTGTTGTTCCTAAGTGGGGCATAGAGTGAACTGGATAGCACCACTTAAATTGTGATTGTTTCGTAGATTGATTGTTTAAAGATCCTGGTGGCACTCCCCCTCTGAGCCTCACTCTTTTTCTCACTTAATGCTGTGGGAGGTGAAGAATCTGATGAATTACTTTCCAAGTGAAAGGAACTTCTTGGATAAGTTTTAGCTAGCAAGCACTATGAGAAAAGCAGCCTATTGCAGGAAAGAAATATAAACAGGAAAATAATGAGAGTTCATTATTCAGAGGTTAGGTCTTTAACCTCTTTGATTCTTCTGATAGCATTCTCATTCCTTTATGGTAAGTAGCAGCATGAATGATAGTCTGATGAATAGTAGTGTGGGATATAGCAAATCTTGAATTTTGACAGGATGAAATACACTTGGCTCAGCGGTTTCAAAGTGGGTTCAATAGCCACATGTGATTCAGTATGAAATGAACATGAATATGGGAAGATATCAAAACAGTCAAATTCTCATATCATGAGGCCACTTCTCAAATTCAAATTCAAATTCAAATTATTGGAATTTTTTGCCCAACTATTACTGACAATCAAATGAGTTAAGCCCCTGGGCCTTATATTGATATCTGGAATGGGAAGGGTCACAGAAACTACTGACATGGATCAGGTTACTTCAGTTTCATATAGTGACACTATACATTGAGATAAAGTTACTCTTGTTATATTTTCCATCTCAGACTATGTTCAACTATGAGATTTAGGATAGGATTGTACATTTAAAAAGTGTTGATTTAAATGTCTCTATAACCTGATTAGTCTTGAGAATCACTGTTAAAAATCATAGAGAATTAAAAGATGGATGTGTTTTTCTGTTTTCAAATATGATGGGAGGTGGGTTGGATGCATATGCTTCTGAAAATTTCATTAGCTTATTTCTATGGGGAATACCAAGAAACTGTGTATTTTGTCTTTACTAAGTATGACACATTTACTATTTTATATTTATTTGTTCCAGTTGTCTTTTTGTTAAAGGAAAACAGAAAATTACAGATCCCCAAAAAAGAATGATGACTGAACAACTGCATTTTAAGTGTAGAGTAGACATATTTCACAGAATATGAGTTAACTTTGATATTTTTTAAGGTCCTTTCCAATTCTGGTATTGTTTGCTTCTATGAAATCTACACAAATGAAAACAGAAGCAATGTTGTTATCACATTTAAAATTTGGTCTTCATTTTATTCTTAACTCTAAAAAAGTAAATCTATATTGTAAAATATTATGCCATGTAGAAAGATTTTTCTTCCAAACATAGTCAATGTTTTATATGCTTCCAAATAATTTCTTTGCATATGTAAGTGTTCAAATGTGTGTAATAGCATATATATTAAATATAATTTACATATATAATCAAATATATGGCATTTATAAAGTTTTTAAAAAATGTTAGATTGGTAATAGAATTATACTGACAGATATACTGTAGCTAATTGGTCTTTATTTGACAAATAAGTTACCATATGTGTTAACATTTCAAGTGTTATATTTTAAAGACATCACCAAATAGCTCTCCAAAATAGTGTGTTGATTTATACTCCCACCAACAACTTATTAGTATTTTCCTCACACCTAACACAGGTTTTTTAAATTAGGCAGTCCTAACAGCTTTACAACTTGTGAACAGTTGATTCAACTATTAAAACCCATGTCTCAATGTAGACCAAATAAAATTTTTGTTTTTTTCTACTGAAGATATTTATGAAAAACTATTTTAATTTATGTATACACTTTTAAGACCTAAAATATAGCAGGATCTGTTGAAGCCACTAACCTAGTAACTATGAAAAGCCCTGATTTCCACATACAAAATCCTATCTTTCCATTTGGAATTTCCTGCTTTTACTATTTATTGCATTTTAGTAACTTGTTTCTGATAACTTCTCCACAAATATTAAGTGCTTTTCTCCACATCATTTTTCCATAAGAAAAGTCAAAAGCCTAAAATGCACAGAAAATACTTCACTTGTTAATACACTGTGAAAATTTAACATGAAAGATTAAACAGGGCTATGATTGTCATCAAGGTCTTTATAGCCCTTCTGCTTCCTAAATATATGTGAACATTTACTGCTTGATTTCCCCACTTTATAAGTCTACAAATTAAGAGAAAAGCATCACAATTACATTATCATCTTTTCTTGTTTGCCTTTCCAGTTTTGTTAATATCATTTCTGAGCACATCCAGGGCTTGAAACAGTAAGTCCTGTTTTCTGACCACAAACCCCACATTTATTAGAATCTTAGTCTTGCAGTTTGATGGGACTACTGCTTGTCACTGTTTCACCATTAGCCCTTGTCCATTTAGTTCTTGGTTAAAGACTGTTCTTCAAAAATGAGTCGTGGAGTCAGTCTCCAAGTGCCAAAAAGTTAAAAATTTTCTCTGCTTTCTCTGCAGTTAAATAACATTTGATCAGTCTAAAATTGTTGTGTCACATTTTGTTTCCTTAAGGATGCTGTTCAGTATCAACCATCCTCTGGGGTTGATTGTATATGTGGAGAAATAGGTGTTCAGGGAAAAGTTCCCCACATTTTTAAGTGTTTTAGACTTATCGCGATTCTCAAAACAAAACTTTTTGTTCATTTGTTTTAAGCTTTTCATATTTAAATTTGCCAATATACATGCATGTTTTTGGTGTGTATGTTTGTTGGTTATTTTCTGATTTTTGTGGAACAGAGTGTGCCCTTTTCATTTGATTTTCTTGACTTATATTTTTAATTTTGGTTGTCTTTCTTAGAGGCATCAATCATGAGTACATTACCTATTTACTTTTCTTAAGCCTGTCTTCCCTGTTTTTTGCTGTACATTGATGTGCCCATTTTTGTTGTTGCTACCAATGTGGTTTACATTTCTGTGGCTTTTTAAATTTTTTTCCCAGAGTCAGCTCCTGTTATACCTGTTCCGGATATCCCTGCTAACCTTTCAATTGAGATATAGAATCACTGATTGAAACTTTTGATTGCATAGGAGATTGTTTTTTTAAGGCCTTCATGTTCAAAATTTTTAGTCAAACTTTTAATCTCCATAGAATTATTTGAAGAAGAGAAAATAATCATGATCTTCCAGTTGTTTTTATTTTTACTTTTTTCTTTTCATTTCCTCCTTTACTGAGAGAATTTCTTCATAGATCTTATAGGGATTGATGCTTGTCTGTCTAGGGGGTTTATCTCTGGTTTGGTCAAGTTCCAGGTCAGACTTGTGTGTCTTTCATCACTATATTTTCTTTGCTAGCAGAGATTGATGCTGCAGAACAGTAGTCAATGCAGACATCACCCTACCATAGAGCCGCTCCCCTTGCACACAGTTCTGTGACTCAGCGCTCAGCCTGGTCTTTTCTGCTCAAATGGGTTTAGGAAAGGTCATTGCCAACAGCATGTCTTCTCCACTGTGTATGTTACAGGAAGAAAATCGTCAGTCTTCTTTGGTGTAGTTTGCTGCCTCTTAGAAAAATGGATGCTGCCGGCTTTGGTGGTTTGTGGGTACGTGTGTGTGTTTTGCCTACTTTGTCTGAGATCTGTAGATATAAGCATCTAGTTTTTGTGTCTTCCCATCCTACTCTTTGACTTCCTTTGAGTTTAGCAGCCCTTCCTTAAATATGATGGTTTGGGTCCACCATTTTGGTGAAAATTAACTCTGTATTTAATTCTAATTCTTAATTTTTTAAAAATGATAACACTGACAAGAAAATGAAGCAAAATGTTTTTGTCTGCATATTTTAGGTTTGATGTCATTGCACTGGAATGAATCATGTGTGAATCAGTCACAGATGGGATTTTTTTCTAAGTTGTATTTTTTGTATTTGCAGTATTTTGTATTCCTTTTAAGTTTAATATTATAGCTTCTTTTGTTGTTGTTGTGTTTAGTTTGTTTGTTTTTTTTGATACAAGGTCTCATTTTGTAGTTCAGGATGGCATTGTAATGACTACCACAGGCTGGACTTGAACTTACTATGATCTTCTTGCTTCAGCCTCCCAATGCTAGAATTACAGACATGGGGCACTATGCCCTGCAATATTATAGCTTCTCAGCTTATGAAAATTTGTAAATTATGTGATTAAACATTGAGGATAAAAGCCTGTTTTTCTGAATATAGGAAGACTTGAAGAAGTGGCTAGTATTTTAGGAGACATGAGTGCCCAAATTTTCAGTATGGCATTAAAGACTGATATCTTTGTTAATTAGGTTTAATAAAATGTTTGGTTTTTTTAAATGTATTCCAGTCAACAAGAAGGTACCTTCTACAGCAGAGATCAACCAATTATGGGCCTCAGGCTAAATACTACTTCCTGTCTGTTTTTTAAAAATAAAGTTTTATTAGAACACAGGCATGTTTAATCTTTTATATAGTGGCTATGGCTTCTTTTATGCTATCATGGCAGTGTTGAGTCATTGTGATAAAAATCACATGACCTACAAGTTTTAAAATGTTTAACTCTTTACTAAAAAAATGCACTGACTCATGTTTTAGAAGAATTCTTGGTCGCATTAAAATATCTTATTTCTATTTTTTCCATTAGAGTCAATCCAAGAATAAATCACAAAATTCCATCTCCCATTTCTATCCCCTGCCCCAGTAGATGGCATGTGAAAACTTAGCATGTAAACAGACCTTCTAACTTAATTCTTAGTTGCAGAACTAACTCCATTTTTAAGTGATCAATTCACTTTTCAGAAATACCAAAAAATTATTTTTTGAGACATGCAGACAAAGAGCAAAGTTGTATTTTGTTGTCTTTATTCATCCTTCTTGATATTTAGAAGACTGACTCTAACCTATTGTTCTTTCATGGCTGTGTAACATTTTCAAATTTTATTAGCATCTATTTTGGGGTGATCATGATCCATTTCCTTTAGAATTACTTGCAATTGGCCCCTGTAGCCAACTACTATAACGGAAGATTACGTGATATAAAACAACTTTAGTTACCTAAGTACTGTTTTCTATTTTGTTTTCATTTTCATTTCCTGCCATGTTTTTTCTCTATCATAATCAGCAGTTACAGTGATTATATATTAACTATATCTGCTAAATTTTTTGGTAGAAAAGACAGAGTTTATTTGAATCAGGATACACTATTAAAAAGAACAGCAGATGAATTTCTAAGAAAGGAATTATACAGTTAGGGTGAGAAATTAGGGTCTTTCTTAGGGTTTTAAAATAAGGAAAAAGTTTAGGCAGAAAATATAATTATCTATGGAATGTCTTTTCCTGCATCATTTAGCTCCTTGTAGATCTTCCTGGAGCACCTATATTGTGTTTAAAATTATGTTTCTTTTATTGTTATATTTTAGATATACATAATGATTGCATTCATCATAGAGAATTTGTACCTGTACATGACATAATTTTTTTTTTTTACTTTCCCATTTCTGTACTCTTCCCCCTATTCTCCCAGATTTATAAAAGCTTTGTTTATAGTTGCAATTTTGTAAGGCCATATCTTCTGGCCTTACAGAAGACTTTTGGAGAGGAAGTCTATGCATATCTTTTAGGGAAGATTGGGTGGGACTCATTGGGATGAATGAACAGATCTTACATCCAAGTTTGTTTTTATGATTGCCGATGGAGAGTGGGATGTCTTTAGCAATGTGTTAAGACTTTTAGTCCTTATACCTGTACTTTAAAATCAAAATAGAGACAGTAAATAAGGCATCATTCTTGCCCGGAAAAGCATAATGGAATCACTAAGCAAGACTGTAAAAACAGACGGTAAGCTTCATGGCTGTGTTTGATTTTGTTGACATGTATTTCTATTATTTTCCACTTGATCTTTTTATTCAAACATAAAAATTATTGTTGAACTGTTCTCTACTTTTAAATAATGCTGGATAATTTTACATTTTGGTTATTTGTCTTAGATTCAACCTTTGTTTCTCTCAATCTGCTCTACATCCTACCTCTTCTGGAGCCCAGATGAGAACTGAGCAGAGAAAGCAGAAGTCCGCTACACAGTAGATACCGCTCTGTGTGCTGTGACTAATAATATGCCAACTCCTCTTGTGGCATCTGATAATGAGCTGCTTCTACAGAGAAACACGCTTATGCTCACTCCCATTCCATTTAAAATAACCAGATATGATTTTTCTCTTGCTGCATTGAATTTGGCTGCTGGAGTTTGATCATCACTTACTTCAATAACACATATTTTAGTGACGCTCCATGGAGAAAGGATCATAGCTTTGGTTGTTAAAAACAGTGAGTGAAAGACAGTGTTCTTTCAGATACAACACATCATTGATGTGGTTAGTGGAGAAGAGGCTTGCGTGTCTGGTAGCTTAGCCATCACTTACTGTTTGCTTTCCCACCCCTGAAAAGTATTCAAAGTCAAAACTATCTAAAAGTCTTCTGAAATTATCTGATTATAAACTGATATAAGCATCTCATTGTGGTATATTTGAGTGCAATGCTATTGAGTAATACACTAGTTATGCATTAAGAATATAGCAGTTGGTTTTATATGAAACATGTTCATGTCTTGGTTTAGAGTCAAGGAAGGAAAGGAGGTGAATCAGTCCTAATGGGACAATGTGCTGAGTATAAGGCTTTACATATCCATTTTACTTAATCCTGACAACAACTCTGCAAGACATCTAAAATATATTCTGGGACACAGATGTCCCAAAGAAGTCAAGAGATGGGCCTGAGTTTGTCTGTGGTCCCATGCTGGTGCTGGTGTCTCCATGCCTGGGTCCAGTGACTTCCTTTCTTATGTATCATCACCTTTCCCCAAACTATACAGTTTATATTTTATTGTGTCTTTTACATTTTTAAACTACTTAATCGCCCCCATTTACTTTGTTATGAATATTTTATGTTTGCTTTATCTATTTGATTACATTACTGCATTAAATATTATGTCAAACTGTACATATCCTAAATTTTTCCTTAAAACCGAGCTTGTTTTATCTGTGAATAGACCAACTATATAACAGGTGTCTATGAATTAGTCATTCCCTCTCTGGTTGGTGGACCATCCTTGCATTATTTTTCTGTTGGTGGGCCAAATTCCACAAATTCCACTAAAAACATAAATATTCCCAGCCTTAATTTGTATTGTGTTTTTCTCTCAAGGGCCCTAACTCTATTTCTTTGAGTGTGTACATTACTTTAAATTTCTAATAAATCCCTTTATGTTTTTTTTAAAAAAGAGAGAGACTTATATCCAGGTCATCTGTCTGGTGTGAGGCTTAGCTTTCTTCAGTAAAATAAAACTAAACCATGGAAATGCAGTTATGCATGAAAGTTAAGAATCAATGATTTTTAAAATGTCAGAGAAATGTTAAATATTTTTGTCTACATGTTATGTAAGTAAATGTATATATAGATGGTATTATCTAATGCTATTTTATGCATATGATACAAGTACATTATTTCTCTTTGTTTTATTTAGTTTATATTTTTATCTTTCATTTTTACAAAGCATACAATGTTTTAACCACTTCAGCTCTATCTGGTGTTCACTCTGCGCCTGCTGTGTTTCAGCACTGAAGGGATTCAGTGTTTTCATACAGCAGGTGTTTTATCAGACTAAGGAATTCAATCAGATTTATTAGAAAAGTAATTTATTCTCTCAGTAAGAATAAATCCAGAGATTGAGTGATATTTAGACAAAAAACGAAAGTTCTGCTGTGTGCCATCTCCCTCTGAGGCTGACTTCCCAGAGGCAACCACCAACTTCTTCTCTATTTTCTAAGCATGTACTGGTTTTTGACCTGTTTGGAAATATGGCAATCTTTGACTTTAAAACTATCAAATCATCCTGAGCCATAGTTTCCTCATCTATAAAATGAGTTGGTAATACCTCATAGGATTATTGTGACGATTCAATGTAACATCTGGAAAGTATTAGGAGCTGGCATATAATAGATTAAAAATAGAACAATTAAGGTTATAATTATGATAATGCTTAACAATCCACTTTCATAACAAAGCTCTTTAGTGAAGGAAGGAGGGTGCTTTGTATGATAGATGCAGGCAGAATTGCTCACCTTATTAAAATGTCTATTCCATTTTAATCCTATTTTCACATAAGCGTAAGCAAATTGGAAACTCATCCCATTCACAGAAGGTATCAGAGATAATGTATTTTTAATTTTCCAAGTGACAAATAAGCTAAACTATCTGAAGGTAAATTTTTCAGAGTTCAGAACTCTCTCACTGTCAGGGATATGACAAAGTTCCATCCTTATACTCATAACTATGTGGCATAATGCCAGTTAGTTCGTATACCCATCATTAAGAGTCTTTTTTCAGTCTCTGGTACAAATACAAGGTCCCTAGTTTCTAAAATTTGTGTTGTTGTTTGGTTTGATTTTTTATAGATCCCTTTCCTGACGCTTTCTGAAGTGGAAAATTGTTTCTATTTTCCTTTTAGTTGCACATCACACCTGTGAGATAGTTCTCTGAGCATCCTTGTTCAATTTCATAAGGATATGATTAGATTTACCCAGAAAATACACACAGATAACTCCATTAGTTTTACTTTAAATGAACTAATTTCTGCTGATTTCCTGACCCGCCCAGCACAGGCTTACTCATTTGCAGGCCTGAGACGTCACTGCAGGTTACCTGCTCACAGCCTGTAAGGGGTTTCAGGTCTGCGCTGTTTTACAGAAGGAACCAATTGTGTAACAGCACAAGCATCATAGCTATCTTGAGTAAAATAAATAGATAAACAGGAGGTTAGTGCTCCTATTATATCTAATAGATGTGTCCTGAAAAGCTTGTGGCTAATTTTATTGTCTGAATTTTATGAGATATAAAAATAATTGTTATTTGCTATTTTTTATTAGTACATGCTTGCAGTACATAATGTTTTTGTCCTTGTGTAGAGTTAGGTCATGTACATAAAACATTTAAATTGTTTTTTTCATTCCCTTTCACTCCCTTTTCTCTTTTTCCTCCATCTCTTGATTCCCTTTCCATTAGTAAAAAAATCTATCTCCTTACTTTCTGTTATCTTTCATTTTGCTCTTTATTTATATTTTGGGCTTCTCATATAAAAGAAACCATGTGACATTTAAATCTTATTTGTTTTACTTAACATTATGATCCCAAGGTGCATCTGTTTTCCTATAAATGATTCAAGTTTATTCTTCTGAGGTAGTATAACACTCCATTTTGTGTAAATCTGAGATAAACACCTCTGAGAGAATTGTTTTTAAATTAATAATTTTTCTTTTTTCAAGAACAGATCACAGTCACCTTTTGCACTTAATTGTGGGCCTATGAGGAGCACAAGAATGAACATAAACAGAAGACTAGATGAATTGAATTTCACACATGGCCCCCATAGAAAAAGTGTGCAAATTTATAACTGACCGGTAATATACAGCTTGAAAGATGGATGTCCTCTTTGCATTCATGTTACTCTTAAAGTTCTCCCTTTGTTTTTCTAATTATTAAACATAAACAAATTTAAGGAAAGTGTGGAAGGCATAAAACAGCTTGTTTCAAGGAAGAGAAGAAAAATTCTAGGGGTGTTCACACTGAAAATGAGGCATCTCAATTCAAAAGTTTAAATAGATAAGCTAAATTAATCTAGATGTACCCTCAAAACCTTAGACACTCATAGGTGGCACTTTGAGGAGATATTTGGACCATGGAGGGTGTGATACTCATCAATGGATTACCCACTGATGAGTTTATAGCTAACTATGACGTTGGGAGGTGAAACCTGGTCAGAGGAGATGAGTCATTAGAAGCATGGTCTGGAGGGTCTGCCCCTCTATCTCTCTGCTTTTTGTCTGCTATGCCATGGGTTGTTTCTCCTCTTCCATGGCTTTCTATTATTCCATCCTATCTCAGAGTCAGCTGACTATGGACTGAAATCTTTACAAGCTGTGAGCCAGAAACAAACCTTCCCTCCTATAATTTGTGGGTGTCAGGTATTGTGTCCCAGAGAAGAGAAAGTAATTAAGACAAGGTTCAAGTCTGTCCTCTCTGTTTATAGTTATAGTCAATACTAGTAATATTATGAACATATTTTATTAATCTTAAAAAGTAATGTCCTTGTAGAACAAAAAATAACAGGAAACTTACTTGTGGTCTATCCTATACATTGTGGATACACATTTAAACTCCATTAGGTAAATACCAAGAATGTGACTGCCAGATCACATGGTAGGGCTGTGATTTACTTTGCTCATTTTTATGTTCTATTTTGTTCTGAGAGCTGAGATAGTTTTGAACATGGAGTGAGTGGTTTGATAGCAAGAAATAGAACTGATCTAAGCTAGATTAAGTATTAAAAGGACAGAGTATCACAGCCCTCAAAGGTAAAAGAGCTGCTGTGCCTTACAGTGGTGTGGAACCACAGACTCAGGTTTCCGGCGGCAGTAAATCTGTCCTTCCTGTAGGTGGCTCCTCTTCCTTAGTTGCCCGTTCTTACCTCACCTGCCATATTTGCATACGTTTTCAATCATTTCCTGCAACAGAGTGTTTCTGCTTTTCCTGGTGCAACATCACTTCCATTGTAAATTATCCTCCAATTCAAGTCTCCCTGAAACACTTGATGTTCTTTCTAAAGGTTTTAAAAGACAACTTTTATGATAACTAGGATTTTATGCAGTTGTACAAAATAATTCAGAAGTATTCTACATACCCTTTCCCTTTTCCCTCAAAAGTAACATTTTGCAAACTGATATAATGATATAATGATCAGTCAAGATATAGAACAGTGCCATTGCCACGGGATTCCTTCTGCTGCTCTTTTTACAGCTCGTCTTGCTTCTTGCTGTCTTTGCTTTATCCTTATTCTTGGTAGTCATTAATTGTTCTCTGTTATTAAAACTTTGTCATTTGAAGAGTGCTATGAATGTAATCATATAGATTCTAGTGAAATTATTTTCTTCACCCAGCATAATTCTCTAGATATTTATCCTTTTTTGATGTAACAATTTTTTTATTACTAGATTTTATTTTGCAGTATACAGTCTGGGATTGAGATAATTTAATCATTTACAAGGACATATAGTTTGTTTTCACTATTTTTTCTGCTGCAAATAAAGCTACTCTAAGCATTTATGTACAGACATTTATGTGAACATAGTTTTCATTTCCCTAAGATAAATGATCAGGGACAAAATTACTGAACTGTAAAGCTTAGTTGCATGTTTATTTTATTTTTATTTTAAAGTAACACACTGGAAATTGGTGAGGGATTTTGTTTCTCTGCCATTTTGCCCACGTTTGTTCACTGTCATTATTTTGTATTTTATCTGCTCTGCTGGATATCTACTGACATCCCATTGTGCTTTTAATTTCCATTTCCCTAATATTTAATGAAATTAATGAAATTGAGTATTTTTTCTCTTGTTTTCCATCTTTATAGTGTTAGGTGAAATATTTATTCATATCTGTTGTCTATTCTTAAATTGGATTGTCTTTTTTTTTTTTTTTTGAGACAGGATCTTACTATACAGTTCAGGCTGGCCTTGAGCTCACTTTGTAGCCCAAGCTGGTCTCAAACTTGCAATGATTCTCCTATCTCAGCCTCCTGAGTGCTGGGATTATTAAATTGGATTGTTTGGCTTTTTACTATTGGGTTTTAAGAAGTAATTAAATACTCTTGGTGCAGGTTCTTTGTTGAATATGTGGCTTGTATATATTTCCTCCCACTCTGTAGTTTATCTTTTCACATTATTATTATTATTTTTGGTACTGGAACTCAAACTCAGAATCTTGTGCTTGCCAGGCAGGCAGGCACTGGCTGCTTATCTTTTCATGTTATTAAGAGGACTTTCTTATAGAGCAAAAGTTTGAATTTATATGAAGTTTTCTTTTATGTTTCACAATTTTGATATCAGGTTTAAAATCTGTTTGACTAGTCCTAGGTCCCAAAGATTTTCTCCTGTTTTTCTCTAAAGTTTTGAGTTTTACATATTATCTTCATGGATGATCCATTTTATGTAGTATTTTTTAAGTTCTGATAAGTGAAGGTCTAGTTTTTGTCTACTGGTCCCTGAGTATTGTAGCATTATTTTTATTAATTATTATTAGTATTATTTGGTACCGGGGATCGAACTCATAAACTTATGCTTGCCAGGCAGGTGCTTATGTTGCAAAGCTAAACTGCCAGCCCCTAACATTAATTGCTGAAAAGGTTGTCTCTCCTCTATCGGCTTGTTTTTGTGTTTTTGCCAGAAAATAAGCTGGCATATCTGTGAACTAGTTCTGAGGTCTTTATTCTCTTTCATGATCTATATTATTGTCTTTCTGCCAGCACTACATATTATGATTATTGTGGATATATAATAAATCTTGAAATCTAATATAATTCCTCAAAATTTATTCCTTTTCAAAATTTTTGAGGTATTCTAGATCTTTTGTGTCTCCATAGGAATTTTCAAACCTTGTCTATGTCTGCAGAATTCTTGCTCGAGTTTTGATTGGAATTATGTTGTACAACTCAATTTCAATGGGCAAGGGTTGACATCTTTAATATGTAAAGTCTTCCAATCTACAAATATAGCTTATCTCTACATTTTTTCAGCTGACTTTTTTTATTTAAAGAGGAAAACAAAACATGTAAAGGGTAGAGATAATGCAGAGTTTCAAAAAAAATATAAACAGTAAGAAATCACTACTTGATAAATTACATATTGTCCTCTTAGAAATAGTTGTTCAAGTTACAAAATTAAAGCATACAAAGTAGATATTCAAAAAGTGAGACTGTAAATAGCTATGCATACATGTGTCTCTACATGTATTTTTATCCTTTCTGTATTAGAGGGGAAAACAAAACATAGCATGACAAAACAAAACAAATTCCTATGAAAACATGAAACCAAAAAGTCATATAAAACCACAGTACAAGGTGATCTACTAGATTACTGTGTTGTTTTCTATTATCTTCAATAGAATTGTCTATATCATCAGGCATAATTAAATATAGCAATACGTAACAATATTAGCAAAAAAACATTGTAGACAGTATAAAACCTCAAAAGCAGGTAATAATCAAACTAGAGTGGATATTCTAGTGAATCTTGTCATTTTCAGTGTAGTTGCATACTCGCAGACTTGATGCTATCAATCATAACAGCTTTGAATAAAATCTATCAATATAAAACAGCAATCTAATAAACCAGATTCAATTACGATCAGTCATGGTAAAACAGTGTAGGTTTTACAGAGCTTTAGATTAAGTTAATAGGAAATTAAGGATGATTACTGTACTATATCCTGTTATTTTCGGGATAACTGTCTGTGCGCTCAAATCTAGTACAGGTAGAATGACTGGAACAGAATATAATCCATCTAAGCAGAGTGGTGTGAGTAATGTGGGTTTTAAATCCCAGTACACTATTAACACTATAGTGTATCAAGGCCATCTATGTTAGAGATTCTAACCATCCTTCTCTGTCTCATTTCTGCTATGCTATTTTTCTGCCTTTGTTTGTCTACTTTTCTCCCTCATTCTACTGCCTGCCCCACTCATTGAGGCCTTTCTGCTACTGTTCCTAAAATCCTGGTATTTTTTTTTCTCTCTCTAGAATGTCCTTAAGTATTCTCCATAGGATTGATTGTCACAAACTCCCCCAGTTCCTCTTTGTCATGGAAGCATCCTGTTTCTCCATTAATTTCTAGTGACAGTTTTACAGGGTACATCAATCTGGGCTGGAGGTTATTTTCTTTCAGGGCTTGGAAGACTTCGCTCCAAGCTCTTCTTTATCCGATGGTCTGTGTTGAGAAGTTTGCCATGATCTTGATGGGCTTACCTTTATAGGTAATCTGTTTCTTTTCTCTGATGGCTTTTAACATTCTGTTTTTATATTGAATTTCTGGTATCTTGATTATTATATGTCTGGGTATAGCTCTATTTTGGTTACAGGTGGCTGGAGTTCTGTATGCCTCACATAACTGAATGTCATTTTCTTTTCCCAAGCTTGGGAAGTTTTCCCTAATTATTTCTATGAATAGCATTTGTAATTCACCTGTTTGTATTCCTGCTTCTTTGTTCACATTTCTTATTGTTAAATTATAGATTCTCTTGTCATCTTCTAGCCTTTGTATCGTTACTTCCTGTTTCCTTGTTATTTTAAGAGATCTTTCCTTCATGATCGCACATTGCAAACTTGTCTTCAAGTTTTGATAGTCTATCCTTAGCTTCTTTTAAGTTTTGCCAGCTTTCAATAGAGTTTTTAATTTCCTGGTAATCTCTTTTAATCTGCTTCATGTATTCTATATTTTCTTCATATTCTTTATTGAATGTTTCTCTCCTTTTTTTGTGTTCCTCCCTTCTTCCATCTATGTCTTCCTGAGAGATGCTTAGCATTTCTTTTATTAGTCTACTCATATCTTGCTTTACCTGATTTAATATTTCAGTTTTGAGCTTGTCTACAAGGTCCCGAAAATATCTATTAATGTCTATTGAAGCCATGTCTGATCTTGCATGTTTGCCACCCTCAGTTTCCCTTGTTTTTCCCTCTCCTGGATCAGTGCTTTCAGGGTCCTGGGCTGGGGGCCTCCTCCCACCTCTTTCTCCTGTCATGGTCACAGCTTCCTGTATACAGGTATACAATGGAGTTCCCAACCCCTTCCCTGTCATCCATGGTTCCTCTGAAGCATGCTGTGAGGGAACTCCACCCTCTCCTGCCAGCTCTTGTCACTGAGGTGTAAGCAGTGGCTGTGTATGCTGGCCCTTCCCCACCAGGCCAGCCAAACTTCAGGGGCCTTCACCAGGTTAGTGTGTGCTAGGCACAGGAAATCAATTTGGGATAGCTCATTGGGTCCCAGCCAGGGGCAAGACCCAGTCCAAGCAAATCCCACGATTCTGCTCTGGGGAGGAAGCAACCAACTGAAGTCACTGTTGCTCCCAGTTCAGGCTCCTCCTGCCTGTTCCAACATGTTGCCCATTTGGTAATGCCCTTCCCATGGGCGGGGTTCCATTCCCAGCACTGATTGTGGATTAATGAGGGTCCCTTTGCTGGCTCCACTCTTCCTTGGGCTCTTCACTGGGCTCCCTAACTTTAGCACATCTGTGGCTCCTGTGAGTGGCGGCAAGAAGGAGTTTGGGCGGTTCTGGTGGCCAGTGCAAATTTGTGAATTCTGTCCAGCGCAAACTTGGTGGGTCACAGTGAAAACGCTGTGTCCAGTAATTTTAGCTGTTCCAATTGTAACCCTGAGACTGTGTGTTTGATAAGCATTTTTACATTTTCATTTCTTCCTGTGTCAAGAGGATCCATCTCCATCTATCTGGGTCTCTCCAGGATGTTTTATTCTGGCATATAAGTTGTTTCTCCTGGAGGCTTTGTATTTTGTTGTTCACTGATCGGCCATCTTTAGCTCCTTCTCTATCTCTACATTTAATTAGATATTTGACTCATCTCATCAGTGTTTTGTAGCTTTAAGTGTGTGAGTCCTGTGCATGTTTTCTTAAATTTATTTCTAAATATTTCATGTTTCTTAGTGATTATAAATGATACTGCATTTAGATAATTTTTGGTATTCATTGCTAATATACAAAAAAGGATTGATTTTTCTTCATTCTTCCCTTTTATTCTGTGATACTGCTAAATTCATTTTCCTTTTCATGAAGATTCATTGGAAGTTTCTGTATACACAATGATATTATGTAAAAATAGGAACTTTTTTTCTTCTTTTTTAATCTCTATGCTTTTCTTTTCATGATTTAGTTAGCTTGCTAGAGTTTTAGTACTATGTTGACTTAGAATGGTGAGTGAAAATTTCTGCCTAATTTTTGTCTTTTAGTAGTAAGTACAATTTTAGTTGTAGGTGTTCCTTATACAATTAAAGAAACTTTCTTCTATTTATTTGTTTTTCAAAGTTTTTCAAAGCTTTTTTCTTTAAATTTTGGATGAATGTTGAAGTTTGCTAATGTGTTTGATAAATGTGTATGTTAAATGCATTAATTGATATGACTTTATGATTTTTGTGTGTGTTGTTGTTATAGCTGTTGTTTGTGCTTTTTGTTTGCTTTTGCCATCATTGTAATAATTATGTTATGAAATGATTTGGGAAGGATTGTCCTCATTATTTATGTCCTGGAAAAAATCATTTAATATTGATGTTAATTCTTTATAATTTGGTGAAATTCTCCAGTGAAGCTACTTTGGGGTAAAGATTTCTTTTCTATAAGTTTGGAAATTAAATATTCACTTCACATTTGATAGAATGTGATTTTTCTAGGAATTGGTCCATTTTGTCTAATTTATTAAATTTATACATGCACAATTTTTTTTATTTAAACATAAAAAGGATAGAAATATTACAGAATTGCAAGAAAAGAAGATAAACAGTAAGAAATCACTAGTTGATAAATTACATATTGTTCTTTTAGAAATAGTTTTTCAAGGTACAAAATTAAAGCACACAAAGTGGACACTCAAGCAGTGGGAGCATGCACAATTATTTATTATTATTTATACATGCACAATTATTATTATTATTTCTTATTCCTGAGGTTGATAACTTGTTTTGTTTCTTTTTTTGTCACTCTTGGTAGAGGTCTATCATTTTTTTATCTTCTTGAATCATCTCTGATTCATTGATTTTTATCTTTGTTTTCTATTTATTTCCCTTGATTTCTGCTTTTATTATTTCAGTCCTTCTGATTGCTTTGGTTTTTTTTTGTATCTAAGTTTTTGATGTGAGAGCTTGGTTTTGGACCTGAGAATTTTCTGCATTCCTAATGTTGGGCTTTTAATGCTATAACTTTCTCTCTCAGCATGGCTTTTGCTATACTTCACAAATTTCAATATATTTTACTTTAATTTTAGTTCAGTTCAGTGTATCTCTTTTTTTTGAGTTTTTAATATTTATTGTTTATAAAAAAGCATTGAAATTTTCAAGACTAGGTCCAAAAGAGAACATCAGAAATAAATTCCTATGTGAATTACAATGAAAATATCAGTGGCACTCCATACACAAAAAAGTCTTTACTTCAATTATCATATCTAAGGCAGTCTGCACACATGACAACCCCACATTACTTATACATGCATTGCTTCCACTGATAGCACATGTGTTTTGCTTTCCTGGCTTTTTTGTAGGACATAGTTGGTATCTCCATGACCTGTTTTGTCAGAAGATTCTGATTATATTTTACAGTGTGTAGTTTACAGGAACATAAAATATCAATAAATTATTAAATTTTTAATAGGTATTATATATTTAGACATCAACATTTTCACATGAACTGTGTATTTCCTTACAAGTCCTAAAAGATAGCATCAGAAATAAATTCCTATATGAACTACTATGAAGCTACCAATAGGACCCTACCATAAAAATAAGCTTTGGCTGTAAATGTCATACCCAAGGTAGTCCTCACACATAGCTGCTTGTCACTTGCACACATCTTGGTTATACTGACCCACATGTATAGTGAGCTTTCTTTTCTTATGTGGCAGTCTTGTCACCTCTCTCTTCCTATCTTGTCAGGAGCTTTCTACTATGTTTTACAATATGAATTTAGCAGAGAAATAAGATGTGAATAAAATATAATGTCAAGAATGTAATGAGTGCTTAGAATAGACATCAACATTTTCAGATCAGCTGTGTACTTCTTTGCAAAATCAAAAAGATGACATCATAAATTCATAGATGAACTACAATGAAAATACCAATGGAACTTTACTATACAATTAAGCTTTGCTGGCTGGGAATTTAGTTCATTGGCACAAGCACCAGCCCTTCAAGGGCATGGTCATGAGTTCAATTCCTGGTACTGATAAAAAAAAAAAAAAGAAAAAAGAAAAACAAAAAAGCTTTTCTGAAACTGTCATATCCTAGGCAGTCTTCACATATGACAACTGCATGTTCCATACACAATGATGGCTTACACTGATAGTACATATATTTTGATTATCTGTACTTTCTTGTAAGGTTCACTTCACATTTTTGCTTTCTTGCTGTTGTAGTACATTTTGTGATGCTGTACCTGCCTATTCAACCTGTCAGCTCACTAATACATTCTATAATTTTTTTGCATAGTTCCCTGGGCAGGAACATTTTGTTTTTCCTCTGCTGTAAGTGATCTCTATAAGCTCCAGTCTCAATCTTCTAAGAAAATATATCCATGATATTTTGCATTTGGTATTTTCTGTGTGAACTATCAAACTGTTCATGCTATGCATTATAGGATGAAATAGAACACAAGTATTGGCCAATGCTTTTTGTTTCAAGTGACAACATGTTGCTTCATTACTCATCAAAAACATAGATTCTGCCTTTGGTTTTATTGTTGAAAGTTTCAATCTTAGGCTTCTGTTTTGTCAATGTTTCACTATCAATATTCCCATCATGGTAAAATGTTGACATCAGCAGGACCATTTTGTTTTCTTGTCATATATGAGGTCAATATGTTATCTTTCTGAAATCCAAAGTTTGCACTGTACCATTCTCTGTTTTGAAATTGCAGCATTCTGGAATTTCTGCTTTGTTTCTATGTGCAGTTCTGTGTTGGCAACTTAAGCTCTGTTATGAAGCATGACAGTAATTGGAAAACAGTAAACTAACTGTCCAATGCTGCATCCTGATTAGTTTGGAAGATGGGAGCAATAAGTCTGTTCACAACATCATTCAGTTTGTTACAAAGTCTTTATTTAAAAATAAAGATGTGGTGACTGAGTTGTAGAATAAATATCTAAGTTGAAAGCATAATAAGATTTCACATCTACAGGAACATAAATTTTTATGTCATCTTTTGACCCATTACTTTCCCATAGTTTTTACATTCCTGCAATCACCATGAGAAATCTGTGATAAGTATAGCAAATCTATAGATGCTTTCAGTTCATCTACTGTGTTATAATAAATACATTTTAATATGACTAATGGTACATAAAGAACATTTTATTTGCATATCAGCATCTGTATATTTCACAAAAAATTGTAGCATTTCATCTGTTAAAATTTCCAGCGGAGAAAGGTAGTGCTAGAATTCTGTCCAATGCCTTTCACCTCAGCCATGACCCTCACTATATTTTTGGACCTAGTTCCAACTTTTGTTCATTCCATTTGATTGTATGGCCATTTTTCAGTGTTTTGGCTAGTCAAATATGTGCCCACATTACTGTTTTCTGTGTCATCTGAATCAAGGAGTTCTATTATTCCTATGACTGTATCAGTCAATTCTTGCTCCAATTCATTGTCACACAAACTTTGGCTAACATGTCCAGTGTCAAAGTCAGCATCATCATCATCATCATCCATCATCACCCACAGCATTCTTCTGTTATGAAAGCATATATTTTAACTAAAATGGATCTTCTTCATCATCCATGCAGGAATAATCTGATGAGTTACTTTTGACCTCCTCCAAAACTTGTGCATCTGGTTTTTCTTGTGTCATTGTACTGAACTGGGCTACTTCTGAACTATCTGTAGAACAAGATCACTCAAAGGGGAAAGCTATTCCTGTGAGCCTCCAGAAGACTTGAAATTTTTTTTCAAAACACAAGGCTCCAATGCATCGCCATCGAAGGCATAGTCTCCATTCAATTCAATTGTACCTGGACTTATGAATGAAGTATTCTTACTCCCATAAAAGAGATATCAGTGGGAATTTTTTTAATGCTTGGAGCACATAGTCTTTTGTGTATGTACGTGCATATACGTGTACCAGTGTAGCTTTTTAAAAAATTTTATTTTAAAGTGCTGAGCATTTAGCTCAGCAGCTCAGGCTCCTGCCTGGTAAGTGTGAAGTTAAGAGTTTGATCCCTGGTACCAAACAAAAAAACAAAACAAAACAAAATTTCATTTTAAAAAGAATAAAACCAAGCAAAATAAAATAGAATAAAAGTCCATGAATGGCTCTGACTCACAGGAGAGGGCTGGAGCCTGGCTCTCCTCCAGTCAGCCTGCTCATGGCACTGACTCACAGGAGCTCAGTATATCTCTTAACAAATATTTCTTGGGATTACTTCTTTGACCCAAATGCTATTTGGAAGTATGAAGATTATTTTTAAATGTTTGCATATTTTCCTGATACCTTTATATTTCAATTCTACTGTGATTGTAAGAACGTACTATGATTTCAGTTCCTTTAAGTTTGTTGAGGTTGTTTTACAGGGAAATAATGTTTCTAAATCCCTGCTGATATTCTAATTGTTTTAACACTTTTTTGTGAAAGAAGTGTTAATATCTCCACCTATAATTGTGATTTATGTCTCTTTTTCATTGTATCAGTTTTGTTTTACATAATTTGTATCTAAGCAGTGCAAATGTATGTAGTGTTACAATATCTCCATAGTGGATTAACCCCTTTATCATTATGGAATATCACTTTTTCTGTCTCAGAATTTTCTTAGCTGTGAAGTATATTTTATGTGATAAAATAGTCACTTCTGCTTAACTTTGGTTAGTCCTTGCATTACATATACTTTTCATTTTATTCTGCTTATATCATTTTTGAAGTGTATTTCTTGTAGATATTTTCTAATCAGTTTATGTTTTTAAATTCATTTTGTGAATGTAAGTATTTTTAATGGCATATTTATATAATTTATATTTAATGTTCCTACTGATTGGTCAGCCTTAGCCTTTTTTAAATTTAGTAGCATTTTTTGTTTTTTAAAGTTTTCTTTGTTGTGTCTTCTTGTAGGTTCCTTGAATATTTCTACAATTCTATTTTAATTTACTTATAAATTTTTAAAGTATCTCTTTGAATAGCTCTGCTAGTAATTGTTCCATTATTTTATATATACATACTTTGCCATAATGTCATCATTTCCTCAGTTGCAGCACAGTATAGAACACTTCTCTTTATGTTTAATCCCTCAATTTATAATGTGAATATCTTTAATATTTCCTGTAGTTACATTTAAAACATCATAAGACAGGGCCATAGTTCTTTTTGCTTCTGTTGTCAAACAGACAACAAAATAGGAAAAGGAAAACTTATTGTATTTACCTGTATTACAGCTTTCTATGTTTTAAAAATTATTTCCTGATGGTGTAGATTCCTCATCATTTACATAGAAAATTTCCTTTAGCCATTCTGATGTGTAGGTCTTCTGCTAATAAAATTTTGTAATTTGCTTTCAGCTAAGTGTATACTGTTTCTCCTTTGTATATGTATCTGATGGATAGATTCACTGGATGTATGATTTTGAGTAGATAGTTTTCTGCTGCCAATGCTGTGACATTTTCCTCCAGAGTTAATCATTTCTGATGAGAAATTCACTGTCAACTGATTTTTTTACACTATAGCTATGGGTTCTCTTTGCTTTTTAGAATTTTGCCTATGAGATATTGTTTTGTGACTGTCTTGGACTTATCTTCTTTAGGGCTCATTCAACTTGTTGAATTTGTAGACATGTGTTTTTACAGATTTGGGAAGGGTTTATATATTATTTCTATTAATGCCTTTCTTTAAAGCCTTTTCTTTGTTTTCTTTTTTTCCCAGACTCATATGACATGAATATTGGATTTTGATTATGGTTTCACAGGTCTCAGAGGTCCTGTTAATATTTTTTCAGTATGTTTTCTCTCTTTTTGGATTGGATGATTTCTATTCTCTCTCAGCTCACGTATTCTTTCTCCATAATTGGTATTCTGCTATACACTACAATCTTCCACAACATTAAAAGTTTGATTATAGTTTTCAGTTCTAAAATATACGCTAGTTCTTTTATCTTTTTTGCTGAGACTTTTTATTTTTCATTTGTTTCACATGTTTGTATTTTCTCCTGGGATCATCTTTGTGATGCCTAATTTAAAATCATTGTTATAAAATCTAGCATCTGGTGTCTGAGTGTTGATGTCTATTTTCTGTTGCTTTTCATTCAGTTTACAATCTTCCTGTTTCTTCATATCATGCTTTTTGATTGAAATCTCACATTTGGATATTTTCTTATGATTCTGCACCTTATTTTACCTTCTGCTGCAGGTGGCTTTTTTTGCTCCTGCCAGGAAGGAGGATGGTGGTGCCATTTAGTTAATGATATGTGGGAGGACAACTCTAGGTTCTTCACTTAACTTTCATAGGCCCCTGAGGTTGGGCCTTCTTGTAACAGCTAATTGAGATTATCTCTGTCCCCTCAGCCTTCACTAATTTCCCCTTAGATGGACAAGTAGCAGTATCTCACTGTTGCTCCCCAAGTGGCCTTCTTCTGACACAATTGGGAGTGGTATCTTCATCGCTGGAGTGGTGTACATCTTGCTATCCACTAGAGCTCCTTTGATTGCAACCGTTACAGAGAAGTGTTCCTTGTACCTTGTACCTTGATTCTGACAGGTAGAGGTAGAAGTCAAGGACCCCTAGGTAGCTTCCAGTGATGTTGAAAAGGGATGGCTTGTTATCACTCAGCAGGGATAAATAACCTGACTACCTACATAGTCTTCTTGGTTACAGCTTTCGATAAGGAATGTGGATGCTTCCATATGGACTGGCAAGGGTACTAGTCTTGGCTTCCCATTCAACATTTCCTGGTATGGAAAACCATAGTTTATTCTTTGCTGTTTAATGGGAGAAGACCAGGTCTCTAAGAGCTTTCAGTTTTCTTATACAGCCCATTTCCTGGTTTTTTGACTAGACAGAGAGATTTTTGTTAGGGCTTATTCTGGCTTATTGTTAGAATTTCCAACTTACTATTTTCTAAGTACCTAACTGAGATACATAAGAACACAAGAAAACCTAGGGATGTAACCATTGAGTTGATCCTTACAGTCAAGAGGATCTAATGGGCTTGCTACTGTCTCTCCACCTCTTAGAGCATATATATATATATATATATATATATATATATTCTAAGGTTTTTAATTGTACTTAGTGGAAGGAATAAGATAAAGTGTATCTAATCCATAGTTCTAGAAACAGTTGTATTTTTATTTCAATACTTTTATTAGTACATAATTATAGTACATAATGACCACATTCCTCACGAGGGGTTGGTACATAAAACATCATCATTTTTTTCGCACTCTTTTCTCCTGCCTCCCCATTGACTCCATCTCTTGTTTCCTTTTACATTTGCATGAGATTCATCTCCCTACTTCTTATAATCTTTTATTTTGTTCTTTGTTTATATTTTGGATTCTCATATGAGTGAAACCTGTGATATTTAAGCTTGTGGGTCTGATTTATTTCACTTAATATTATGGTCCCGAGGTGCATCCATTTTTTTTACAAATGATTTCAATTTAGTCTTTATTTCAGAGTAGTATTCTGTTGTGTGTGACTGTCTTGCTTTCATTATCCATTCATTTGTTGATGAATACACAATCTATCTCTGAGATTTAGCTATTATGAATTGTGCTGCTATAAACAGGGCATGATCGTATTACTGTAATGTGATGTCTTTAACTTTTTCCAGAAGGTACCTAGAAGGGGACCTGGGCCAAATGAAGTTTCTAGTCTTAGATTTATGAGGAATCTCCATACTAATTTCTATAGTGCTTGTACTAGTTTATATTCCCACAAACTATGCAGAAGTGTTGCTTTATCCATGTAGCCTCACTAGTGTCTGCTATTATTTTATTTATTTGTGATTGCCACTCTTTCTGAAGACAAAATCTCAATGTTGTTTTAATTTGCATTTCTCTAATGACCAGAGATATTGAACATTTTTCATGTGTTTATTGGTAATTTTTACTTATTTCTCTGAGAAAAGTTCATTCATTTCAGTTGTCCATTTTTTGATTGGATCTTTTATATTGGGAGTCTAATTTTTAGTTTTTTTACACATTCTGGATATTAGTCCTCTGTGTAAGGAATAGCTGGCAGTTTTTTCTCATTCTATAGGTTATTTCTTCACTCTGTTGGTTCTTTCCTTTGTCATACAGAAGCTTTTTAATTTAATATAATTCTATTGATTCTTGCTATTATTTCTTGTGATGTTGAGATTCTGTTTGGAAAGTCCTTACCTATGTCTATGTCCTCAAGAGTTTTACCTATTTTATTTTTGAGAAGATTATTTCACATTTATATATTTGATCTATTTTGATTTTAGTTTAGTACATGGGGAGAATTTGGTCTCTTTTCAATCTTCTGCACAGGTATACCCATTTTTCCCAGCATCATTTGCTACAGAGGCTCTCTTTTCTTTGGGGTATGGTTTATACCCCTTTGTCAAAGATCAAGTATTTGAATGTACCTGAAATAGACTTTGCATCCTCTATTTTATACCATTGATTCTCATGTTGGTTTTTTTTTTGCCAATAATATAATGTTTTTATTAGTATAGTTTCGTAATATTTCAAACCTGGGATTGCTGTGCCTCCTACTTTGTTCTTGTTACTATTCTGAGAATTTTAGAATTTTTTTCTCATTCTGTGAGGAATACTGTTTGCATTTTGATCCAGACTGCATTAAATCTGTGTATTGTTTTTGAAAGTGTGGTTCTCTTGACAGTATTGGTTCTTCCTATTGAGGAATGGAGGATACATTTTCCTTTTCTGTTATCCTCTTCAATATTCTTTTCAGAGAACTGCAAGTTTCATATTAGAGGTTTTCCACTACCTTGATTAGGTTAATTCCTAAGTATTTAATTTTTTGATGCAATGTAGATGGTATTATTTTCCTGGTTTCTTTCTCAGTGAGTTCCTTCTTGGTGTGCAGGAATTTACTTAATTTGCGTGTTGATTTTGTATCCTTTACATTGCTGAATTTGGTTATTCTGAGTCTTTTTAAAAAACAGGTATCATTTATTTATGTAAATCAGTATTAAGTAAAAAAGCTGATACTTCATGTTCTCTCACACAATTATTAAACCGAATGTCTATACATACATTAAAAAAATTTTTATTTTAAAGAGGATAAAACAGAATAAAACCAATCAAAACAAAGCAGTGTAAGAGATACAGCACTTCAAAATGTTATGAAATCAACAATAATTGCCTTTTGATGTTTTCAAAATAGCTGCAGACAACTTTGGACATAGTAAAAATAAAACAAAAAACAATAAAAACAAACAATGAAAGCAATAAAGGATTTCAAAACAAGCCAATAGTAAATCTAAAATTGCTACCATAATATATCTTGCTATAGTTGAAATAGCTTCTCCTGCCACTGGATTTAACATAATCAAACAAAACAAAAGAGAACAAAACCCAACACAACAAAATAATGGAAATGATATAGGACTTCAAAACAAGACCATAGGGAATCAACAACGGCTGCAACCCTGAAAAGGTGATGCCCCTAGATATCACACTGTGTACGGATATCCTCTGACCCTATGATCAGAACACTGGGCCTAGACCTGAAATGTTAGTGCAACACCAAAGCACCACAGGCATCCAATTGCACTTCACCTTAATAGCTATCATCACATCCTGTGTTTCTCTAGATAGGCTGGTCACTTATGGGGTGGGGAGGAGGTTGGTACTTTGTGTTTGCCAGCCTGCATGCTGGAGGGGCTGGAGTCTGGCTGTTCCAGCCTGGTGGCATCTGGTGCATGGTGCTTGTTCCCAGACTGGGATCACTTGCTGGTGTGGCTGTTGTTCTCTCTTCCCCCAGTCGGCAAATGGCTCTAACTCATGGGGAGAGGCTTGGGTCTAGAGGTTCCCAGTCCAGTGGCAGCCTGTGCATGGCGCTGGTTCCCAGACTGGGCTGGTTTGCTGGTGCAGCCATTGTTCTCTCTCCTCTAAGAGTCTTTTAATGGATTTTTTTTTTGCATTTTCTATGTAAAGGATTCTGTCAGGTATAAAAATGATATTTTGACTTCTTCCTTCCTTATGCATACCTGTGTTATTTCTTTCTCTTATGTGATTACTCTGGATAATATTCTGAGAACTTCTTTGAACAGGAATGGTGATAATGGATGTCCTCATTTCATTATTGATTTTAGAGGGATTAATTTTAGTTATTCTGTATTTAATATAATGTTGATCATTGATTTGTTTTAATGGCTTTTATCAGGTTGAGATAAAGTGATTCTAAGTCTATTTCCTTCAGAGTTTTTTATCATCAATTAATATTGGATTTTATCAAGGGTTTTTATTTGTCTTCTAAGATAATCATATGATTTTTTCCTTGCTTCTATTTATGTTATGTATTATATTTGTTGACTTGTGTATGATAAACCATCCCTGAATCCTGGGATAAGTCTTATTTGGTCATGACATGATGGTGATTTTTTATGATTTGTGATTCTATTTGACAGTATCTTGTTGAAAATTTTTGCATTTATATTCATTAAAGAAATCGGTCTATAGTTCTTTTTTTGATTTGGTCCTTTTCTGATTTTGAAATCAAGGTTATGTTAGCTTTTAGGAATGACCTTGGGAGTATTCCTTCCAACTTCATTAATAGTTTATAGAGTATTGGTATTATATTTTCCTTGAAGTTCCTGCAAGATTTGGCAGTGAATCCATTGGAACGTGGGCTTTTTTTTTAATTGATAGTTTATTATTGTTAGTATTCTTCAATTCCCTTGTCTGTTACTGGATTATTTGAAGTTTTCGTATCTTTTTGAGTTGAGTTCTGGTAATTCACACATATCTAGGAATCTCTCGATTTCTTCTGAATTATCCAATTTATTAGTGTTCAGGTCATCAAAGTAGTTGCTAATAATTATCTTAATTTCAGTGATGTCTGTTTTGATCACACCTTTTTCATTTCTGATTATATTGATTTGGATCTTTCCTTTCTTTGGTGAAATTGGTTAAGGGTGTGTGTATTTTATTTATTCTTTCAAAGAACCAACTTTAATTCATTCATTCTTTTATAGTATGTTTAGTCTCAAATTCATTAATTTCTGTTATGAGTCTTCTAATTTCCTTCCTTGTACTTACTCTGAATTTGGATTGTTCTTTTTCTAGGACTTTGAAGTGCATCATTAGATTATTTGGACTTAGTCTGTTTCTGTGATTTGGGCATTCACAACTGTAAACTTCCACCTTAACATTGCTTTCATTGTGTCATATAAATTTTGATATGTTGTACTGTCATAACCATTTGAATCTAGGAACTCTCTAATTTCCTGTTTTATTTCTTCTGTGATCTACATTTTTAGAATCCAGCAGTCACGGTCTGGTCTGCCCTGCTTTATGTGGAATTTTGAAGTGCTCCCTTGTTTTAGAGGTTCCTCTGTCTGTTTGCCAGGCTACATAAAACATCCAATCTGAGGTGTGTCCTTGCTCTTGTTGGTAGATAAGTAAAACCATCAGACTTCTGATCTGTGCTGGATGTAGGTATCAGGACAAGGGGTCAAGGAGCCTGTTGTATGTCATGTAAGCACTTTCAAACTTACCCACTCCTGTAAGCCACACAAATTGGGCTTGCTTTCTTACCATATAAGGTGATGTTTTTTTTTTTTTTCCATCCTGAGCTTAAACTTCTCAAGGTGTCTATGTCTAACCATAACTTCTTCATGACTATCTCCTGTGGTTGTCTCTACAAAGTCCCTGTGAAAGGGTTACACTGGTAATCCTGAAATAAAGTTGTTTTTAATTTCTTGCTTGTAATCCATTTGTGAAAAAGGCTGCCAATTTGTTAGTGTAACAAGGCCTGAGTGGCTTGAAAACTGTGTAAATGAGCAAGTTAAAGATTAAAGGAGATGGAAATATAATTATTTTGCTTAGCAATTTATGTGCTAAATTTTAAGTTATAAATAAATAATAAATTGTAATAACATTTTAGAATAAATAAGCAAGAAATACCACTTAACATGAATTTACAAAGACAAATGGGATTTATTAAATCCCATAGGTATTACTTAAACATACTAGTTCCAAAATGCAGTCTACTAATCATAGCCTACTCAATAATAAGATGCTCACTACATATTCCTGAAAAAATTTAACTGTCATTTTCTTGTCAGAAGCTTGACATTCTCTGCATGGTTTGCCATGTCTTTTAACAGTATTTAAAAAATCAGTTAGATTCCTGCAAACATAATTAGGTTAGAGATCATCTGTCTCTGATAAAAACTCTCTAATTGAACAGAGGGATGTTTCTATAATCTCTTTCCAGTTACCTTGACTGTTCCTTATTTTTCACCTAATTTCTCTTGAACAGACTCTGATATTTTCCTCGTTAATCAATTGTTGAAGATTTCCCGTTATTCAGCCACTACTGTAAGTTCTGGGTCTACAGACAATAGTAGTGTGGACTTGTCTCTTCCTTATATGGTTCCCATTTCATTCAGAAAGATGGGGTCATTGACAGATATATGACATAATATATAATATATGGTCAGGTGCTAGTGAATATTTAGAAAGACAATGATGAAGTGGAATAACACAGAGGGTTATTGTGGGACAGGCAACCAGCCTGGGAAGAATCCAGGATTCAGCAGCTGGCCCCACTGGAGGAAATCAGGTAACTGACTCCCCCCCTACATCAGTGGGACCAGGCCACCAGTAAAACACCAGTCACACAGTAGTAACCTGACTAGGGAGTACACAATAGACAGGTGAGACTAGTGAGATGGAAAAGTCAAAAATATGAGGCAAAAAGTGATGTTAGGTGAACCAGAATTATGCTTATGGACAAAGATAAACACAATTGAAGAAGATGGACGGGGGTTGCCCTCTCTTTAATTCAATTTTGTTTTATTTTATCTTGTTTTATCTTTGTTTTTGTCTTTCTTTACCTTTTTTTCTTTTCTATATTCTCAAAATTTTTCTTTCTTCTTCTTTTCTTGTTTTCTCTTTTCTAAACAGCTAGAAAAGAACTCCAATCACACAAAACTAATCCTATCCACCAAATTCAGACACCAAGTTCAGATAATCCCTCAAATACTCCTTCATTCTTTTTTGTCTACCCCTTTTTCTAGTTTTCCAAACTTTGTGTGATTATCTTTTGTCCTCCCACCTGGCTTCTGTTTCTTCTCTAATTATCTTTGTTTTATATATTATCCTCCCTAAATTTTTCCACCACAGGATAAAACCACCCCACCAAAGGGAAACACTGCATACCAACTCCTAATTTATGATTGGTTCCATTATATAACTATAGAGTTTGCTCTTAAAAGTACAAAACTTTGGTCTGAAGTACAAAATCAATAGTTACCAGTTTTTCAGTTTCTAAATTCAATTGTTCTTTCTTTTGTAACAATACCGGGAAGCTCTTGTGTAATAATCTCAACACAGCCCTATACCAAGGGACTGGGGACTGAACTAAACAGATACCAACATCCTACTCTTAATTACTTGGGAAGGTAGGATCCCAGAACAGACACAAACCAAGAACCTTCTACACACAGAAGACATCTCTAAAGAACAGACTTTTCCTAGATAGGCCTTGGTACTAGTGATATAGTTATCTACTACAAAAACTTACAAGGATTATCACAGAAAACAAAATTTCAAAAAATTTTCAAATAAAAAAATGACAAGACAAAAAGCTCAGTGCAATCTCAAACTTCTAGCCCACCCAGAACAAGTGCAAGAGACATCAACATAAGCTAAATGTGAAGACACCCCCCCTGAAATTTCTGAAATGATAGCAACTGAAGTAAAGAAACAAATCCATGAGGCTATGGAGGAAATCAAACCAGAAATAATCTCTCAGGTTAAAAAAAAAAAGGAATAACCATAATGAAGGAATTGCTCAGCATATCTAGAGAAGACATAGATAAAAAATGCAAGAACATAGGAAAATGATGGAAACTTTGAATGAATAATATAGGGAAGAAATAGATACATGAAAGATTCAAGGAGATATCCAACTAATTAAAATTCCACTGAAATTTGGCCAAACTGCTTGAATAAAACAGAAAGTAGACTTTCAGACCTCAAAGACAGGATTAAAGGAAGACAGGATGAAAAGAAAAAACTCATATGAATTACTAGGGACCAGGAAATAATAATTCAACAGTTGCAAGATGATGCAAAGGAAAACAATATAAGATTGATAGGTGTCAAAGAAAAAACACACATCAACATGAATGAGACAGACTATTTATAGAAGTAAAAACAAAATTTCCTAAGCATGACAAAACAATCTGCCATGCAGATAAGTGAGGCATACAAAACTCCAAATGGCCATAACCAAAATAAATCTATAACCAGACATAAAAATCAAAATACCAGAAATTTAGCACAAAAATAGAACACTAAATGATGTGAGGGAAAAGAAACAGATCACCTATAAAGGGAACATCATTAGAATTATGGCTGACTTCAACACAAACCATCAAGTCAAGAAGAGCTTGGAGTGAAGTATGTCAAGCCCTGAAAGAAAACAACTTCCAACCCAGATTGATGTACACTGCAAAACTATCTTTCAAAGTTAATGGAGAAATAAGATACTTCCATGACAAGGAATGACTGAAGAAATTAATGATCATTAAACCAACCCTACAAAGAATATTGAAAGATATTCTTAATACAGATAAAATTGACCACAATTCCAAGACCAACAGCAGAAAGAAACCATCAGGCAGGACAAGCAAACAAACAGAGGGAAAGAGTAGGGAACCAACATTAGGGAAATAACATGGCAAAGATAATATGGGAGCACACAACTATATCAAAAAAATCTTAATGGATATGAAAAATCAAATTAGCACCAACAGAATTATAATGGGGAACTTAATAACCCATTGTCAAAAATAGATAGATCAATGAGACTAAAAATTTGCAAACACATAACAGAACTGAATGAAACCTGTGAACAAATGGACTTAATAAATATTTTCAGAGTGTTCCACTTAACATCAGAATAGAACATGCTTAAGTAATTGCAAAGGAATCAAAATTATCACATGCATTTATCTGACCACAGTGCAGTTAAACTGGAAATTGAGGAAAACAGAAACTGCAAAAACTACATAAACACATGGTAATTAATGACACACTCCTGAACAAGCAATGGATTACAAACAAAATTAAAGAAGAAATGAAATGATATTTCAATCAAACAAAAATGCAAATACAAGATACTAGAACCTGTGGGGTGCAGTGAAAGTTCTAAGAAGGAAATTTATAGCAGCAAATTCTCATTTTAGAAAAACAAAATGAGTAAAAATAATCTAATACTACACTGCAAGATTCTAGAAAAAGAAGGTCAAACCCAAAGCCCATCCAAGGGAGGACATTATGAAGATCAGAGAAAAAATTAATGCAATTGAGACTGAGAAAACAATACAAAGAATTAAAGAATTGATTCTTTGAAAGAATAAATAAAATTTATGAAACTCTAGCCAACCTTATAAAAAATGAAAGAAAAATCTCAAATTCATGCAACGAGGAATTAAAAGGGTGAAATCATGCCAGATCCTGTGACAGTTCAGAAGATCATCAATACTTACTTCAAAAATCTTTACTTACATAAGTTGGAAAACATAGAAGAAATAGAGATTTCTAGAAATGTGTGAACTACCAAAGATGAACAAAGAAGATATAAAAATTCCAAATAGCCCAATATCAGTTAATAAAATTGAAAACATAATAAAAAATCTTACCAATAAACAAAAGCTCAGGTCCTGATGGGTTCACAGCTGAATTCTAAAAGAAATTTAGAGAAGATAAATGCTAATACTTCTCAAACTCTTCAATGAAATTGAAAGAGAAGCAATATTCCTAAAATTCCTGGAGGCAACAATTACCCTGATATCAGAATCAGAGAAAGACTCAGTCAAAGACAAGAACTACAGGTCTGTCTCCCTAATGAAGAAGGATGCAAAAATCTTCAGTAAGACACTAGCAAACCGAATGCAGCAAATCATCAAGAAGATTATACGCCACAACCAAGTGGGATTCATCCCAGGAATGTAGGTATGGTTCTATATTGCAAATAAATAAACATATACTATATCAAAAAAGTCAAAGACAAAAATCACATGATCATCTCAATAGATGCAGATAAGATGTTTGATAAACACTTGTTCATGATAAAAACCCTACAGAATATTGGAATAAATGGTCTTTATCTCAATCTGATAAAAGCCATCTATGACAAACCAACAACCAACATCATACTAAATAGACAAAACCTGAAAGTTTTCACTTTCAAATCAGGAACAAGACAGGGATGTTCACTATTACTACTCTTCTTCAATATAGTTCTGGAAACATTAGCCAGAACAATTCGACAAGAGAGAGAAATAAAAGGAATAAAAATAGGAAAGGAAGAAGTTAAATTATCATTATTCACAGATAATATGATACTCTACTTCATAGACCCAAAAAACTCCACCAAAAAGCTTCTGTATTTAATGAGCAAATTCAGCAGTGTATCTAGATACAAAGTTAACACTAAAAAATTTATAGCATTCCTCTGAGAAATAAGTGCAATCACACCCTTCACACTAGCACACACACACAATGAAATACTTAGTAGTCAATCTAATAAAGATAGTAAAAGACCTATATGTTTAAAATTACATTACTCTTAGAAGATATCAGAAAATGGAAGTATATCCCTTGCTCATGGATAGGAAGAACTAACATAGTAAAAATTATCAAACTCCCAAAACTGTTACACAGATTTAAGGCAGTCCTGATCAAAATACCATTAGCATACCTCATATAATTAGAGAAAACCTTCTCACAATTCATTGGAACCAGAGGAGACTTAGAATATCAAAGGCTATCTTGGGCCATAAAGGCAAGGCAGGAATCATCACAATCCTTCACTTGAAATTATACTACAAAGCTCCTTGTATAAAATTAGCATGGTATTAGCAAAAAAAATCAGACCTGAGGACCAGCAGAACAGATTAGATGATGCAGACACTGCTATAAACATATTCAGTACTTTATCTTTGACAAAGCAACCAAACATGTTCATTGAAAGAAAGATAACCTTTTAAACAAATGGTGTGGGAAAAACTGGCTTTCCACATGCCAAAGAGTAAAACTAGACTCGTTTTTATCACTGTTATGGTTTTTGTTTGAATGTTCCACAAAGCCTCATGCAGTCATGAGGGAGTGGACCTTTTGAAGGCAGCTGAGTCTAGCATTTGCAATTGGTTCATTGTCTAATGCTGGGATTGGTGGTGTGAGTGCTGCAGCCTCACCAGCATACAGTGTAGGGGACAAAGGAGGCATGATTTCCCTTTGCCCCTTTCACTCTTGTGGCTTTTGCAATCTGCCACAGCTGCCATGAATGGCTGCCCCTAAGCCATCCCACCCTGCCTCAGAACTATCTGATTATGGTCTCAAGCCTCCAAAAACTATAAGATAAATAAATATTTTCTTGCTTCATTTTGGACATAAGGTGTTCTGTCTCAGCAATGAGAAAAAGGTAACCAAGACAATCACCATGCACTAAAGTAAAGTCAAAATTGGTCAATGATCTAATTATTAAAACAGAAACACTAAATCTATTGGGAAAGAAAGTAGGTAGAAATATTGAAGACATAGGGGTAGGAAGAGAGTTCATGAACAAAACCCAAATTACATAGAATATACCTCAAAGAATCAGCAACTAGGGTCTCATCTTGTTAAAATGTTTTTACCCATCAAAAGAAATCATCACCAGAGTGAAAAGTCAGCCCAAAGAATGGGGAAAAATTTTTGGTCAACTGTCTCTCAGGCAAAGGACTTTTATCTAGAACATATAAAGAACTGAAAAAAATCAGGTCCCCCAAATTCAAAGACCCAATCCAAAAATGTACATCTGAGAGGAATATGTATTTCTCAGATGAAGAAATACAAATAGCAAATAAATATATTCAACTTCATCAATCATTTGAGAAATGCAAATTAAACAACACTGAGAAAGAATGGCTATCATCAAGATGTCAGCCAATAACAAATGCTGTCAGGGCTGTGAGGAAAAATGAACACTTCTCCAGTGTTTGTGGGAATGTAGACTGGTACAATCACCGTGAAAATCTATGTAGAGGCTCATCATAAACTAGGATTGGAGGTCTCATTCAACCCAACTATTTCCTTTCTGGGGATCTTCCCAGAAGAATTAAAAACATCATACCACAGTGATATATGAGCACCCATATTTATAGCAGCACAATTCATAGTAACTAAATCTTGGAAACAACCCAAATGTCCATCAAGTAAAGAATGAATAAAAAAGATGTGGTCTTTTTACACAATGGAATACTACCCAGCTATAAAGAAGGATAAATGAGGCTTTTATAGGTAGATGGATATAACTTGAGGTCATACTCATAAGTGAAATAAATCAGACTCACATGTGTAAATATCATATTGTTTCCATAGAAAGTGAAAGAGTAAATAATATCCAAAATATGCAATAGATATAGTGAAAGAAGAAACTGCTTAAAAGAAAGAAACAACTGGGTTGGAGCAAAGGAGAAAAAAAGAAATGGAAAAGAAAAACTTATATATACATAAATATATACATATATGTATATACATAATATAGTTAAGATAATTAGATTACTAATTTCTATTAGTTCATTAAAAAATAGTTTATGCTTATATTGTTTGATCATTTTTTTCACACATATATCTTGCAATCTGAGCAACTACTTTGAAGATAACAATATGTAATATATTAACCACTGTTAATCTACTTTCTTGTTTTGAAATTCTGTATCATTGATTTTATTGTTTTATTTCTCTTTAAAATAAAACAAGATAGAGTGCAACAGATGCTGAAGGGTGGGGAGTGTGTTAGATGAGGTAGTTATAAAAGATCTTTCTGGAGTGATATTAGGGATAATATTGTCTGAATAGAAAGGAGGCTTTAATAAAAAGTGAAGACTCAGTCCTAGGCAGAGGCAAAATTTCATATAAAGAACCTTGATGTAAGTTGACTTGGAATATTTAGGGAATGATAAAAAGACCAGAGAGCTAGATTACAGGATGTCAGAAATCAGTGTGAAGGGTTATGTGTTGTAGGAACAGGCTATTACCAGATTATGAAGAGCTGCACATGTCACAGTAAATAACTTGGGACTTAAGTAGATTGACTTGGCCACTGGATAGAAAACTAATTAGGACCCAAATGTAATAGGAGTTACAGTAAATGTTTGTTGTCCCGCCTAGGTTTGGACTGGCTGGTATTGGTAAAAGTGGCAATAGGTAACTGGTTTGGGGATGCATTATGAAGAATGATACTGGTAGGACTTGCTGAGGGGTTGAATGTTAGAATAGGTTACTTGGTTTTTGATCACTGACAAAATACCTGAGATAAATAACTTAAAGAAGAAAGGGTTTATTTTGTCTCAGAGTTTGAGAGTTTTCTGACCAAGGTTTTTTGACTCTACTGCTTTGTGCCTATAGGATCAGAGGAAATTATGGTGGAAGCACATGACAGAGGAGGCTTGTTCACCTTATGGCAGAAGGGGACCAAAGAGAGGAGGAAGGGGACAGGGTCAGTATATCCTCTTCAAGGGCATCTCTTGCATGACCTCACTTCCTTTCACTAGGACCTTCTTCTGAACAGTCCCACAGTCACCCAAAAGTGCCACACACACTGGCAAGCAAACCTTTAACATGTGGGCTTCTTAGACCAATTTAAGATCCAAATTGTAGCAAAGACAGAGAGAGAGAGAGAGAGAGAGAGAGAGAGAGAGAGAGAGAGAAACAGAGAGAGAGAGAGAGAGAGAGAGAGAGAAGGGAGTCAAGGGTGATTGCAAAATTTTTAACTTGAGAAAGTAGGACATAATTGGTATTTTCTGAGATGTAAAAGAAAAGATTATAAGAAATACAGATTTTGGGCAGGGGATTTAGCTCAGTGGCATAAGCACCTGCTCTGCAAGCATGTGGTCATGAGTTTGATCCCCAGTACCAAAAAAAACCCAACCAACCAACCAAACAACCAACCAAACAAACAAACAAAAAACAGGTTTTTCTGTGGGGATTCATTAAATTTAATGCATTTTGGACATATTAAACTAAATGCGTTTCTTTAAATTGCATTTTGGACATATTAAAATAAAGGTATTTCTTAGGCTTCAAATGAAGATATTAGATAAGCAGTTGAGTGAATGAGTTTTGAATTAGAAGATGAGGTGAGAGCTGGAGTATAACATTGGCAAAGCCACAGTAGTTAGTCTTCAAATCCAAGAAATTAGATGATATTGCCTAAAATGAGTAGTGAAGAAGACAAGACAACTGAGGACTGGGTTCTGGAGTGTTCTGAAGTGTAGTCATTAAGAGGAAGAAGTCTAGCTAGTAAAGGAAATTGAGGAGGTATAGCCATAGAGGTAGGAGGGTATCTGAAGAAGTAAAGTATTGTGAAATCAAGAAGCAAGAGTCTTGCATGATGACCAGAACATGTCACAAGTGGAAGATTGAGAATGATCATAAATGGATCTCATTTTATGATCTTGTTGACAGATGGGTTTGATGGAGGCAGGTATTGAAAGTCTTAAGATATGAAAAAAAGAGATAATGAATAGAGGATATTCACAAGTTTAGCTAAAGAAAGATGATATCTAATAGTTGGAAGGGAATAAGGGATTCAGGGAGGGTTTGTTTCTGATGGAAATATTACAGTATGATTTCAGGAAGATGGAATGATTCTATAGTGAAGGAGATGGAAGTGCTGAGACAAAAGACCTAACTAGTTAAATAAGTGTTAAACAGAACAAAATCAAAATAATAATATATGAAAAAATACAGTAAAATAAAAACATTAGAATTATATAGAATTGAATGAATTTTACATAAAAGATTAGATTCTTTTTTTGGATGATTTTTTTATTTAAAGAAAAAAATTGAAACAGAAAGAGGGTAGAAATAATACAAAATTTCAAAAACAAAACAAAAAAATAGTAACCAGTAAGAAATCACTAGTTGATAATTAAATATTTGCCTCTTAGAAGTAGTTGTTCAAGTTACAAAAGTAAAGCCTACAAAGAGGATATTTAAACAGTGAGACTGCAATCAGCTCTGTTCATCTATCCCACAGAAACTTAGTAATATGGTCATCAATCCTACACACTTAAACATACATGCAGTTATATCCTTTAGAATACTTTCTTTTCCTCTCTTTGTTTCTTTACAATAACTATAATCCATTCTCATAAACTACTTAGAAGTTCTACACATGTATATGTCTCTACATGTATACCTAGCCTTTCTGTATTAGAGGGAGAAACAAATCAAAACAAGTCACAATACAAATTCCTAGAGAAACACGAAATGAAAAGGACATATAAAACCACAATACTAGGTGATCTATGGTAGTTATTATGATGTCTCTTGTTATTTTCAATAAAATTGTCTATATTGTCAAACATAGTATAATTAAACTTAGCATTGCATTACACTATTAATAAAAACTAAATGTTGGAGACATTATAGGACTTCAAAGGCAGTTAATAATCAAACCAGAATGGGTATCCTATTGAATCTTGTCATCTTCAGAGTAGTTGCCTCTACTCTCAGACTTGATACTCTCAAGCATACCAGATTCAAATAAAACCAGTCAAGATAAAACAGCGGTATAAGCAATCTTCTTTGTCTAATCTCTGCTATGCTATTTTTTCTGTCATTGTTGTTTGTTTACTTTTCTCCTTCATCACACTGTCTGCCCCTTTCTTTGAGGCCTTTCTGCCACTGTTCCTGGAATCCTGGTGATTTTCTTCTCTGTCTCTAGAATGTCCTTCAATATTTTTTGCAGGGTTGGATTTGTGGTCACGAACTCCCCTAGTTCCTCTTTGTCATGGAAATATCTTGTCTCTCCATTAATTTTGAGAGACAGTTTTGCAGGGTACATCAATCTGGGTTGGAGATTATTTTCTTTCAGGCTTGGAATATTTTGCTTCAAGCTGTTCTTGATTTGATGGTTTGCATTGAGAAGTCTGCTGTGATTTTGATGAGTTTTCCTTTATAGGTAATCTGTTTCTTTTCTCTGACTGCTTTTAATATTTTATTCTTGTGATGGATTTCTGAGATCCTGATTATTATATGTCTGGGTGTAGATCTGTTTTGGTTGTAGCTGGCTGGAGTTCTGTATGCCTCATTTATCTGAACTTCATTTCCATTACCTATGTTTGGGAAGATTTCCTTAATTATTTCTGTGAATACACTTTTTATTTCATTTGTACTTGTCACTGCATCTTCATTCACATTTTTCATTCTTAGGTTATAAATCCTCTTGTCGTCTTCTAGCCTTTGTATCATTGCTCCCTCATTCCTTGTTAGTTTTAAGAGATCCTTCCTTTCATGTTCATACATTGCAAATCTATCTTCAAGTTTTGAAAGTTTATCTTTAGTTTCTGTGAAAAGGTTTTGCCAGCTTTCAGTGGAGTTTTTAATTTCCTGATATTTTCTTTGGATCTTTTTCATGTATTCTAGATTTTGTTTATATTCTTCATCAAAGGCTTCTTTCCTTTCTCTGGGTTCCTCTATTCTTTCATTTCTGTCTACTTGAGGATTACCCAGGATTTCTTTTATTAATCTTATATCTTGCTTCACCTGAGTTAGAATTTCAGATTTAAATTAGTCAATGAGGTCACGGAAGTATTTCTTTATTTCTGATGAGGCTGTGTCTGATATTACATGTTTGCTGCCCTCAACCTACTCTGCATTTACCTCTACTGGACTCACTTTCCCTGGTTTGGTAGTTGGAGGCCTTTTGCTGTTTCTCTGTCTTTTCATGTTTCCAGCCCCCTTCAGACAGGTGGGTGGTAGAGGTCTCTAGGCCTCTTGCACTGCCCACAGTTTTTCTGCAGCACACTGGCTAGGAAAGTGCCACCCACCCCCGGTCTGCTGCCAATCTGTGAGGTGCATGCTGTGAGCTGGCCTTTCTCCCTATGTCAGTCATCCAGTGGATGCTTCAGCATGTTTGTGTGTTCCCTGGGGATGCCACTGGCTCAGGACAGCCTCGTCCCCAGCTATTGGGTTACAACCAGGGGCCTGGCCCAGCCCGAGCAGATCCCACCAATCTGCTTTGGACCAGGAGCCATTGACCAAGGCCACTTCCGGTTTTGATTCAAGCCAGCCCTGCTCAACTCCAAAATGTCATTTAGCCGGTCATTCCACTCTAGGGAATCCAGTTCCTGTCACTCACCAAAGTTCGCACAGCTCAACTCGCCATTTCCACTCCCTGTCTCAGCACTTCCTCTAGCTGAGGGTCTTGAGTTCACCAACCCCTGCTCTTGGCAGGGCCAAGACTTCAGCTCGATTGTGAGTCACCTGACTCTAAGACATGCCCAGTACAGCCACTGGAGCTTGCCCGGCTCCAGCCCTCTGTCCATGCTTCTTCTTCTTCCTTTTTTTTTTCTTTTTCTTTTTCCTCAGTTTCTTCCTGGGTTGTGAGAATTCCTCTCCTTTTGTCTGGCTTTCTCCATGTTGTTAGATTCTAGCATCTGAGTTATTTTCTGTTCAGAGAGGCTCTCTTATCATGCTACTACTCAGTTGGTCATTTTGGATCTCCCATAAGGTTAGAATCTTTTAAAATATTTTTTCACCATCTTTTTAAGCACATGCTCTCCATTTTAATCAAACACAGGACTGGACATGTGTGATAGATGTGTATTGCTTCTGCATTCCCAGCATCACTTTTTCAGCAGGGCAGCTGCTCTTATTTGAGTCACTGAGTTTTGATGGCTGTGCTTTCATTGCCTGCAGACCCTCTAAGGTGAGCACAGGACCTGACCAGGGCTATAACAGGACTCTTCTCCCTACCAAAGTGCTTGGACACACAGGATGTAAGAAGATTTTAAATATATATGATAAGAGACAGAATGACATTTTTCATTTTGGGGAATATTATTTAAGATTGAAGTAGCAAATAATGAGATAAATACATAAAGAGATATGAAGTTTGCAAAACTGATTGGTGGTGAGACGGAAAATGGGAACATTGTTCAAGCATCTGGATTTAGCTATGCTTGAAATACATCCTGTCTTAAAATTTCCAGTTGTCTGATTCATGTTTCTCTACTTTCATTGAAGGTAGTTTGATTTGAATTTCTATTAATTGCACTTGGAAGGGTTCCATTCAAAACTTTATATCATACAGTTAACAAAAATGGTTAGAAAAGTTATTACGTGACAAGAATCCTAATCAAGAAATAAGAATGTTTATGTTTTCAGATAAGATTTTCATTTCTTTGTGGGATGAGAGAGGATACCCTACAAACATAAAATAGTGAAGAAGTGTTTTGTTCCTGAGTTTCCTCTCTCAGATTGTTGTGTCCACCCACCTCTAATAAACTATGTTGTCATGCTGGCTGCCAGCAATGTCCAGATTTTGATCACTCTTCTGAGATGTAACTGAAGCTGTGGGACAGTGCCAGCAAGTTGTGCATAGGTAGTGAAGGTACTCACGCTCATCTTAGAGCCTGCCATGGCGCATTCACATGAAAATGAGAGAAAACCTCTGGATTAGAAGAAATTGTCACTAACAATATTTGTTTTGACAGACAATAATGTCAAAATATGAAGGAAAGTCATCATTCAGCAGGAATTGCTTGTTTGTTTATACAGTGTGTAAATGTGCACATAAGGACCAACATCCTCCTTCCATCTTAGTAGAAGAGTATCAAAGTGGTTCATGTCTAAGTGACAGCATCTGTATTTTCCAAGGAGGAAAGGGGGAATCACAAGTTAGGGTGGGAGTGTATTGACTCATTCTCCCCTGCCTACCAAAACATGGGGATTCATCTCTTTCTCTGGGAAGCCCTGGGAGTTGAGGGAACCCTTTCCACCTGTGTGGGATAGTGGCACTCATGAGAGGTGACTGTTTGCTGCCCCTCCCGCATCTGGCATTAACAAGATGTTCTCCCTCAACTCATTATGCTTTGTGTTGAAACAAAAGTGTCAGTATCCTCAAAATACAAATATTATCATCACCATATTCTATGTTTTCTGCACTGGAGTCCCCTTTTCTCTAATCTCGGTAGTTATGGTTGGTCTCTAGGGCAGTGTGAGTAGCAGGGACCTAGGCATTCAGTAATCCTTTTCGGTGGAAAACAACTAATGGTCTTTGAGCTAAGTTCGTTTGCTTCTGTGGCAGATTAAAGATGACCTTGTTGGGAGTTGAGTCTGCCTCCCTTGAATCGGGCTGATCCGCAATCACTAATCAAGGGGGTGAATTGACGCTAGGCCCGTTCTTAATTTGACCACTAGGGGGCTGCAGTTCCTGCTTATTGTTTTTTGCAACCTGGTGCTTGGAGCTGGTGGGCCAAGATGTACACAGTCTAGTTGTACTGCTGGGAGGACTATGCGGAGGCGTTCTAAACTACAAGGTGTTGAGGAACTTGCTCACATTCAGCTTTCGGCCACCTTCACCAGGTCCTTTGGCAGCTGAGTGCAATCGTTTTGGGCCTTTCAGACCCAACCAGTCATCAGCTGACTGCCACTAAATGATCCCAGGCGGTCCCAACGGTGCATAAGAAATGCCCAGACAAACTTTTTCCAAATTCCTGATGCACAGAATCGTGAGAAGTAATGCAAATGATTGTTTGAAGCCTTTGGGATTTGGTCATAGTGTTTATACAGCAATTGGTAGGCGAATGGAATAACTCTGATTTCTCTCAGAATACTTTATTTTTCTCCTGAGACCTCTAGGTTTTAACAGACTTTTAGAAAATCCCTCTGCCAATGCCCCTTGCTAGCTCTATGTACAGGCCTGAACTTTCAGTGGCTCACAACATGCGGTCCCTCTGTGTTCTGCGTAATGTTTTGCTGCTGATGCACAGGAAGACCTCACGTATCCTCCATGTCTCAGTTTCTTGTGCCCAGCCTTGTGCCCTGTGTGTGTTGTCTTATAGCTAGACACAACACTTCCTCACACTAACCATATTTCTCCCCAAAATAGCCTCTATATCCCGTGATTGTGTGAGTTTTCATAGAAGATATTTTTTGGGAAGAGGGAAATAATTAGATTTAAGAATTATATCATATACAACGCAACAATGATTAAACTTTTCTATGAAAGTTCTATTCTTTCGGATTTTCTCACCCATGTACCTCTCTATCTTTCCAAAATGCTCTCTTATTATCCAGAGGAGTTCAGCTGCTTCCCTTAGCTTGCATATCCTTGTGAGGTCCCAAGAAAAAGTGATTGCTCTTCAGCATGCCTCTTGTAGCATAGTAGGGAAGAAAGGAATTGTTCCAGTGTAAAGAGGGTTCTGTGCCATATTTACTTATTTATCTGCATTTATCCTTTGGTTGATATTCATAATTCAGCTCCTTCTCTTATGCTGTGCTACCAATATCCTTGGCTCCTTCAGAGCCCAGTGAAGTTAATCTCAGAATTTCTCTTAGGAGACTCTTTGGCTTAATCTGAGTGTTAAAATGCTTGGCAGGTTTTGTGCTTTTGCCTTTGAGCTCTGCTGTCTCACAGCATAGGCAGATCAGTGCCATATGGGAAGCCAGCACCTTGGAGGCTCAACAGTCCAGGGTTTGTAGGTGTTGTAAAGTCAAACTTAGTCACATTAGCAGATAGACAAAATATCCATCTTGGCTTCCTTTTGAATTTTTTTTTCACAGACAGAGTCCTCCCAGGCCTGTGTTATCCAGCCTTTGTCTGTGATCTGAGTGTATCTGCCCATTTTGCAAATTGATATATTAAAATCCTCCAAATTGATATGTTGGAATATTAACACCCAGAGTGAGTGTTAAGATATGGGGCTTGCAGTGGTCATCTTCCACCAGTGTGCTCCTTTCATCACAAGTGAAACAGAGAGGTTGGCACTCCACCTTTCAGTGTCCTGCACAACCCTAGTATTGATCCAGAATCTGTCCTGCTTATTTGAAACCAGCTGGAAGGTGGCACTAATTTGGTCCTAGATTTGCTGTTTGTTACTAGCCCTGTCACAACAAGTAGATTATGGAGCTTTATATTCTGCCTGATTGGCATTGGATTCTGAAGGCCTACCTGCTGAACACTGGAAGTTGAATGGATGAGTCATTTTGGCCTCATTCCTAGTTCTGTAAGTTTTTCTTACTGTTCTAGCCTTATTACCATAGCGGAGCTAATTCTTCCTACCTTTCTCACCTAAGAGCAGCACCTTTTTCTGAGTGCCTCAGCTGTTCTCGATTTATTTTCCCCATGTGTTCCTTGTCACCTCTTGTAAAATTTTTGGACTTTGAATACATATATGGAGTCCCTTTCTTTTTCATTTTATCTTAGAATCCTTGACATTGCCACTTAATGATTTCAAATGATGTTTGATATCTTGCCAGAGACATAGAGGCTTATGTGGATTTGAGAACAATTTCTAATTTCTACTCTACAAAATTTTAACTGATCTCCACAGATTTGTGCTAGCTCTAACTTGACACTCATGTATAATTCAATGGTACACACAACTCAACTCTTTTGTTATTAATGGCCATGACTGTGGTGATTTGACTTCTGATTGCAGGCAGCTGGGCCAGTGGTTCCTTTGGCTGCTGGTTAACCATTCCGTAATGACTTTTTCCTAAGAAATCCCATCTCAATATGTGAAAAAGGATGGTGACCTTGATTTAGGCAAGATATACCTGCCATTTACCTCCCTTCCTTTTCCCCCAAGAATCTCCATTTTTAAGGGATATGTGTACTTGATGAGGTTGAGTTATATACAGATTTCTTCTTGCAGATTCACTAGGGAGTTTCCAAGACTTTGTCCATATAGTAACTCATATATTACTTTGTGGTTTTGGTTGTCTATCTAATACTCAATGCTCAGTGGCACATTTCTCCAACCCATAATATTCATGTAATTTGAAAGTGGCATTTCAGGAGTCATTATGACTTGGGTCAAGCCACTTTCTGGGTGCTTGAGATTTGTCTGTTGGGTAGTCATGGTGTACATGTATTTTTGGCTCAGTGAGAATCTGAGATGTGGGTAGCAATTGAGCCTTATCCATCTGTGTGCAGAATTTGGAAAGACAACAGTATTCTTAGAAGTGGGAGCTGAAAGAGCCACCACAGTAACTCTCAGACAAAGCCTTATGCTCTGTCTATAGGAAGTGTAATTATGAGGAAGAATAGTTACCTTAAAGAAGGGAACTGCAGTTCGAAACAACAGGGAACACTGAGAATGGGAAATTATAGGATGCTTTTCTACCTTAACCAACAAGCCAGATGGGCTGCACTGTGTTGTGGACAAGTGCCCCAAAGGTCCATGTATTCAAGGGTTGGTTCAGAGGCTGAGGCATTGTTGGGAAGTTGTGGTATTTTAAAGAAGTGGAACCTTCTAGGCAGCCTTCTGGTCACTGAGGACATGTACTTTGAGAGAAATTTAGAGTCCCAGCTCCTCTTCTTTCTTTTACACTGGGCCATGAGGTGAACAGGTTTTGTTTAATCATGTTCTCCTACCATGATAAACTGTACTGCCACAGGTCTAAGGCAACAGAGTTGATCAGTAATAGATTGAAACATCCAAATCTGTAAGCCAAAGTAAATGTTTCCTCCTTATAAATTGATTATCTTAGTTTTTTTATAGTATTGGAAAGCTAATGGAGACTGAAAAGTGGCTTAAAATGAGAGCTTTGAAATTATATAGCTATGTGGTAGAAATTGAGCTCCATTGCTTAAATTAATCTCTCTAAATTTCATTGTTAAGAGAAGTACATAAGATAAAGCTGTAAAGAGCTTTGCACAAGACCTTATATATAGCAAATATTCATCAATGCTAAGGGTTATTTGTTGTTACAATTGTTAGAAAGAGAGTGACTTTCATAAGTTTTGTTGAACTTCTAGGAAGATGGCAGAGTGGTAAGCAGCACAGCAAGAGCCTCTCTGAGATTTGGTGTCCAGACTTTGGAATATAGCAAAGAAGAAAAGGAGGAAAGTGGGTCCGCTGGACCCAGCAAGGATCTGCAGTAACAATTGAAGTCCATGGAGAGAGGAAAGAGGAAATTCAATGAAGAAGAAGGAGGTAGTGGACATCAGCTTTTGCTAGAGTTGGGACTTAGTGCATGGGAGGAGTGGTTCAAACCTGCGGCTACACAGTGACTGCTGGCAACCTCAGAGGCCTCCATAGAGAGCTGCAATAGTAGAATGGAACAGTGTACATGGAAGTCTGCACTAGCTGGGGGTGAGTGATGTGGACTTGGATGTTCCATGGGAGACAGCAGTTGACCAGGAGCCATTTTGGAGAGGGGCCAGCTGAGCTCAGAACTCAGAACAATTGCTGGCTCCATCTAGCTGCTCCCAGCTGAGTTCAAGCCTGTAGAGCAGGTGTGCTGACTGCTGCAGTCTGAACACGTCTGGTTCCAGCCTCATGGCCAGAAACTAGCCTGAACTTCAGGGGAAATAAAGGTGCAGGCTCACTGAAATTGTCCACTACTCCACCACAGAGATAGTGCTGGCTTGTTGGGATAAACCCACATGTCTCTGGACTTTGTCTCTGCACAGTGTCTACCAATGACATCAGAGACAAACTTGAAGTGGACATTTTTCTGTTTCTTTCCTTATTTTTTTTTGCTTTTTTCCCCTCTTCATTGTTTGATATGTTTTTATATAAGTAGGAACATGGCTTCTAGTGTTTATTGTCCTGTTCTTTCTTCCTTTTATGTCTTCTTTCTCTCTTTCCCTCCTATCTTCTGTGCCAGTTTCTCAAAGTTTGTATGATCCTCCTTTGTCCTCCTGCCTTGCTTCTAATCTTTTCCTCTTCTTCTGTGTCTCTATATTTCCCCCCTAACCTCTTTTAAATTTTCTCCAGGGTGGCTGTCACATGGAATATTGTATTCTGTCCTTTGACTTTCAGTCTATAAATTTCTTTTTTTTAATTAAATGTGTTTATTTTATGCAGCATATTTCTGGGTCTTGCTTCTTGATCCATTATGCCAGTCCATTTCTTTTGATTAGTGAATTGAAACCATTAACATTGATACATTGATGGTTATAACTGGCATGTATTTATTTTTCCTTGATCATTCCAGAGACACAAATTAAAACAACATGGAGATTCCATCTCACTTCAGAAAAGATGATTGTCATCAAGAAATCAACCAGTAACAATTACTGGAGGTGCTGTGTGCAAAAAGGAACATTTCTCCACTCTTAGTAGAAGTGTATATTGGTGCAGCCACTGTGGAAATTGGTATAGAGATTTCTCAAAAATGTAGGATTAAAGGTCCCATTCAACTCAGCTATTCTCCTTCTAGGTATCTTCCCAGAGCAATGAAAAATACTGTACCACAGCAATGTATGTGCACTTGTGTTTATAGCAGTGTTATTTGTAATAGCTAAATCTGGAAAAATTATTACTAAATGGACTTTTTTCTAGAACTTTGTTCATTTACTTTGTTGTTACTGCTTCAGAGAGGACAGGTAGGTGGCTTTCAGGTTGCTCCACCAAATTGCCCCCAGGCCCATCTCTGGTGAACTAGATATCTGAGGTTGTATCTCATTTAAATGTCTTAACATTTTTTACTTCTTCTTTTTCCTCCTCCTCCTCCTCCACCTCTTCCTTTTCTTCCTCCTCCTCCTCCTCTTCCTCCTCCTCCTCCTCCTCTTCTTCTTCCTTCCTCTTCTTTTTAGTTTAATTCCTGGGTTGATGCTTGTAAATTGCCTATGGTGTGTAGCTTTATTGCTAGCATTTAGAGCCCCCAGGAAATGACTGCTTCTCAAATGTGTTTTCCAAAGGGCTGGGGATAAGAACCTGCCTGATAATCAAGAGGCCCTGAGTTCAATTCCTGGTACAAAAAATTATCCAAAAGAAAAAAATTCAAAGGTGGCTTCTAGGTATAGCTGGCTTTTGGAATTTGAGTTTTGAGCTTGTTATAGTATCCTATCACTTTAATTTGTTTGGGATGAGAAGTTGCTTCCTACTTGACCCAATCCTTGTTTATTTGGCTGTGGCCTACAATACTTTCTATGACTCAAAGCAACCTCAGTTTTGGTATATGAGAAAGAATAGCTGGTTAGAGCAATTATGTCATTTTGGCTAAAGTGGTACAATCAGAAATAACTGTAATATCAAACACAGCCTAGATAATGACAAATTGTGTAACCATTAATTTGCCACCTTTAACCATATGAACTAGATTTGTTGTTATATAATAAAATCTAAAACAAACTAGAAAACTGTATGCAGTAAATAAGTCCTCAATATGTGAATTTTACCCTCAGGGCAGAAAATTTAAAATGAATTAGGTGAAAAAGTAGAAAAACAGAAGAAGAGACTAGAAGCAAGAATTATTTCATATACGTATTTACTGTTTGTGTTTCTTCATCTGAGAAGTGCATACTGATCTTAGATGTCCATTTGGGATTGGGTCTTTGAGAATTGGAGGATCTAGGAATGGATGAAAGAGATGTGGGTTTTTTTTTAAACAAAACAGAAAAAAATATAAATAACACAGAATTTAAAAAAAATAGGAAATTAATGCTAATTAATATAGTGCATATTGTTATTTTAGAAGTAGTTGTTCAGGTTAAAAGATTTAGTTGTGAAAAAGTGATCAAACAATCACATAATGAAAGCAAAAATTATCCTTTTTGATGAACCAACAGAGATTACTAGTATAGTTATCAATCTTGTATATATAAATATATAAACACAAATATATATGTATACTTGTATAATCTTTTGCCTTCTTCCTTTTTGCCTTTCCCCTATCCTAGTTGTTCTCTCCTTTTGAGCATTTTATTTCCATTTCATTAGCACAATATATATTGTATATTTTGAACCTTATTACTCTTTCAGTTTTTTTAACACTAGGAAGATAATATGATACTTACAAATGTGAATTTGATTTATTTCAATTATGAGTATGGTCTTAGATTGCCTTTACTTACCTATAAAACTCTCAAGACTGTCCTTCTTTATAACTGGGAAATATTTCACTGTATAGAAATATCATTTCTCCAATGATCTTCATCTAGCCATGCAACCTTGGCAAACCACTCAGAAACTTGTAGGGCCCTGCCAAGCATTTTCAACCACTGAAGGACCTTCAAATAGGTTCCTTGGGGCCTGGTTGGGACCTTCCCAATGACCCTGAGTGGCCAGGGAGCCATCTACACTCCATGTCATGAGCCAAAAGCCTGCATAGTGAACTTCATCCAACTGTGCAACCTCAGAGCCTGATAAGGCCCCACCCAGTGACCCTAAGCAGCTATGATGCTTTGGTGTGCCATATGGCATGGGCTGAAGGCCTTCATAGCATAATTCATCTAGCTGGTCAGCCTTGGTGCACCACTCAGAACCTAGTAGAGTCCTCAGCAAGCTCAAGCAGCCAGGAAACTTCAGAGTGCCATGTGGGATGTGCTTAAGGTCTGCCCAGTGTAAGCTCCATATTTGAGGAGCCTACATGTGCCATTAGGGACCTGGTAAGGCCTGACTAATGACCTCCACTCAACTGAGGAGACTCTCTGCAGTATGGATAGATATGTTCAACCCAGGAAACAACTGAGCCCTTGCATTCAGCTTCTCCAGGGAAATATAGAAAAAAAAAAAGAGCAAAATGCAATCTTGAACCTCCAGCCCATCTCAAACAAATTTAGGAGACATGGACATAGAAGAAAATGTAAGCCATACACCTGAATTTTATAAAATGATAGCAACTAAAATAAAGAAACAACTCCAGAAAGCTGTAAAGGAACTCAGCTCAGAAATAATCTCCCAGGTAAAAGGAGAAACGATAAACATAATAAAAGAAATGCTGAACATATCTAAAGAAGACATTGTTAAAAAAATTGAGAAGCACTGTAAAAAGATGGAAATCTTGAATGAACAATAAAAGAAAGAAACAGGATGTATGAAACAAATTCAAAGAGATATCCAGGGAATTAAAAAATCCATCAAAGTTTGCAAAACCATCTCAATGAAAGTTAAAATAGATTCTCAGACCTCAAAGACAAAATTGCAACTAGTAAACAGGAAAGGAAAGATCTTTTAAAAGTAACAAATAATCAAGAAGTAACAATTCAACAGTTGCAAGATGATGAAAAGAAAAACAACATAAGATTGATAGGTGTAAATGAAAAAGATGACAACACAAATGATATCAAAAGACTATTTCGAGAAGTAATAGCCAAAAATTTCCCACATATGGGAAAGGAAACTGACATACAGATAAGTGAAGTATATCAAACTCCAATTATCTATAACCAAAATAAAGCTAAACCCAGACATATAATATCAACATCTCAGAAATTCAACATAAGAACAAAATATTGAAAGCTGTTAGAGAGAAGAGACAGATCACCTATAAAGGAAATCCTATCAGAATCACAGCAGACTTCTTAACACACACAATGAAGTCAAGAAGAGCATGGAGTGAAGTATTTTAGATCCTAAAGGAAAACAACTTCCAACCCAGATTGACGAACCTGCAAAACTGTCCTTCAAAATGGATGGAGAAATAAGATACTTACCCAATGATGAACAGCTGAAGAACTTCATGAACACCAAACTAACTCTGCAAAGAATACTGAAAGATATTCTAGATAAGCATAAAAATAACTACAACTTCAAGAACACCAACAAGAAAAAACAACTAAGCAAGGCAAACAGTTAAACAGAGGGTCAAGGTAAAGAACCAACAGCAGAAAGATAAAATGACAAAAATAAACCAATAGATATCAGTTATAACCATTAATGTAAATGGCCTCAATTCACCAATTAAAAGAAACAGACTGGCAGAATGAATCAAGAAACATCCAACCATATGCTGCATTCAAGTAACCCAATTAACCCAAAAGGAAATTCATAGACTGAAAGTTGAAGAATGGGAAAAAATACTTTATGCAACAGGAACAAAAAAAATCAGTAATAACTATTCTTTTTGCAGACAATGTGAACTTCAAACCAAGGATGATCAAAAGAGAGGAAGAAAGTCACAACATATTAATTAGGGAAAAACTTCAAGAGGAAGAGATAACAATCTTAAATATATATGCACCAAATTCTGGAGCACCCAGCTATATAAAACAAATACTAACAGGAATGAAAAAATCAAGTAAATAATAACATAATCATAATGATAGACCTTAGCACCACATTGACACAAAGAGACAGATCAACTAGACAGTAAATCAGCAAAGAAATACTAGAACTGAATCACACTTGTGAATAAATGGACTTAATGGATGTCTACAGGGTTCTACCCAACAACATCTGAATATACATTCTTCTCAGCTGCACATTGGACATTCTCTAAAACAGACCATATATTAGCCCATAGAACATGCTTAAGTAAATGTAAAAGAATCAAAATCATCCCATGCATGTTATCTGATCACAGTACCATGAAACTAGAAATGAAAAAATAAACTGTAAAAACTACATAAACACATGGAAATTAAATAATGCAATTCTGAGCAATCGTGGGTCACAGAAAAAATTAAAGAAGAAATTAAACAATATTTACAAGCAAATGAACATACAAATACAGCCTACTGGCACCAGTTGGATGCAATGAAAGCAGTCTTCAGAGGGAAATTTATTGCGGTGAATTCCCACATCGGGAAAACATATAAGAATGAACACATATAAATAACCTGATGCTACATTTCAAACATCTAGCAAAAGAAGAGCAAGTAAAGCCCAAAGCCAACAGAAGGGAGAAATTTATAAAGATCAGATCAGTAATTAGTGCAATAGAGACTAAAAAAGCAATACAAAGAATTTATCAATGAAAGAATTGGTTCTTTGAAACAATAAAAAAATTGATAAGCCTCTAGCCAACCTTATTTAAAATTGGAAAGAAAAACCTCAAATTCATGCAATGAGGAATAAAAAGGGTGAAATTACTACAGACCCTGTGGAAAATACAGAAGATCATCAATACCTACTTTGAAAACCTCTACTCTCATAGATTTGATAACACAAAGAAATGGACAGATTCCTAGAAACAAATGAATTAGCAAAGCTGGGTCAAGAAGATGTAAAACTGCTGTATAACCTAATTTCTATTAATGAAATTGAAAATGTAATTAAAACCTTACCAACAAAGAAAAGCCCAGGTCCTGATGGATCCATTGCTGAATTCTACAAGAAATTCAAGGGAGACTTAATGCCAACACTCCTCAAGCTCTTCAATTAAATTGAAAAGGAAACAATTCTCCTAACTCATTCCTGGAAGTAAGTATTACTCTACTACCAAAACCAGAGAAAGACCTAACCAAAAAAACAGAACTACAGACTAATCACCCTAATGAATGTAGATACAAAAATTCTCAATAAAAATACTGGCAAACAGAATGCATCAAATCATCAAGAAGATTATATATCATGACCAAGTGGGATTCATCCCAGGAAAGCAAGGATGGTTCAACATATGCAAATCAATAAATGTAATCAACCATATTAATAGAGGCAAAGACAAGAATCACATGATCATTTCTATAGATGCAGAAAAAGCTTTTGATAAGGTCTAACACTTGTTCATGAAAAGAACCTTACAGAAAACTGGAATAGACATTCTTTACCTCAATATGATAAAAGCCATCTATGGCAAACCAACAACCAGCATCATATTGAATGGCCAAAACCTGAAAGCTTTTACTCTAAAATCAGGAAAAAGACAAGGATGTCCATTATCACTACCCCTATTCAATACAGTGCTGGAAATACTAGCCAGAGCAACTAGACAAGAGAGATAAATAAAAGGAGTAAGGATAGGAAAAGAAGAACTTAAATTATCATTATTTGCAGGCAGCATGATACTTTACATAAAAGACACCCAAAACTCCATCAAAAGACTTCTAGGTATAATAACTAAGTTCAGTAATGTAGGTGGATACAAGTCAACACTCAAAAATCAATAGCATTCCTATACTCTTAACAACAAAACCACTGGGAGAGAAATAAGAGAAGCTATACACTTATAGTGGCATCCAAGAAAATGAAATACTTAGGAATTAATCTAACAAAAGAAGCAAAAGATCTACTCAGGGAAAATTACAATACCCTGAAAAAAGAAATCAAAGAAGACCTAAGAAAATGGAAAGATATCCCTTGTTCATGGATAGGAAGAACAAACATTGTGAAAATGGCCATTCTCCCAAAATTGTTATACAGATTCAATGCAATCCCAATCAAAATATCCCTAGCATACCTTATAGATCTAGAGAAATCACTCCTAAAATTCATCTAGAACCAGAAGAGACCCAGAATATCAAAGGCAATTCTAAGCATCAAAAGCAAGGCAGGAGTCATCACAATCCCTTACTTGAAGTTATACTACAAAGCTACTTGATCCGGCCCGCAGATCAGTCCGTGGGTCTCACCTGGAGGGGAAAAACGGGGAGGGGAGACATGGGCAAGAGGAAAGAGAGACGGAGACAAGTTGAGCAGTTCCAATCAAGTCTCATTTATTGAGGAAGTGTCCCTGGCTTATAAAGAAGCGGAGGCAGGAAGTTATCAAGCACGGATAGGTCATCGTCATATCCTGGGTCAGGTGGGAGAGGATCATGGGAAATGTAGGCTGATGCACTGGTTGCCTACAGGAGAGATGGGGGTGGCAGCAGTGAAGCTATCCCGCCGCTCCCTACAGCTACTGTAATAAAATCAACATGATACTGGAATAAAAATGCACATGAAGATCA